>JARFIW010001144.1:1312500-1884656 GCA_036346225.1 Platerodrilus igneus
AGGGAAATAGATTGGTAGAATTTTGCAACAAAAACAATTTAACTATTACTAACACATTATTTCAACATCATGCTAGAAGGCGATACACGTGGAAGATGCCAGGAGAAATAGGAAGATATCAAATAGATTACATTCTTGTCAGACAACGGTTTAGGAATCAAGCAAAAGATTATAGAAGCTACCCAGAAGCAGATATTGACACTGACCACAATATTGTAATTATGAAGGCTGCTCTTAAATTTAAAAATTTGAAAAAGGAATGGAAAAAGGTACATTGAATTTGAGAAACTGAAAGATAAAGATTTCCACAAAGATTTGAAAAAAAGTCAAATGAATTGCTGAAAGATATTGGGAAAATTTCTGATACTAAGAAAGTAGAAACAGAATGGAATAACATTAAATCCAGCTTAGATATGGCAGCCAGAGATATTCTGAGGTATACACAAAAAGAAAATAAGAAACCGTAGTTAACAAAGGACATCCTAAATTTAATAGAAGAAAGACGAAATTACAAAAATAGATCAGACAAAACTGGAAAACAGAGATACAAAGCCATAAAATGGGAAATTATTTGTAAGTGCAAGAAAGCTAAAGAACAATGGATTGATGAAAGTGCAAAGAGATACAAACTAAGATGGAAATAGTAAAGACAGACGGAGCATACAAACTAATTAAAGTGAATTGTAAGGATATAAAACTGTATAGCAAAAATATAAGGAACATGGGAGGAAACGTCATTATAGAAAATGTAGAGAAAGTGGTTAGATGGCAAGAATATGTACGGAATTTATATGCAGGAGAGGAACTAACAACATTAGAACAGGAATCAGACATTGAAAAGAATGACTTGGGATATCCTATACTTAGAGACGAGTTTGAATTAGCATTAAAGGTCTTATAAATGGTAAGGCGTCAGGTATAGATAAAGTGCTAGCAGAAACTCTAAAAGCTGCTGTACAAGCAGTAACAGAACGTTTCTTCCAACTTGTAAGCTATATGTATGAGACAGACGAGATACCCAAAGATTTCAAACGTAACATCATAGTCACTATACCAAAAAGGAGAGCCTCGGATAGATGCGAAAATTTTCGAACAATGAGTTTGACAGCACACTTGTCAAAAATATTAACTAGAATTGTACAAACACGAATGGAAATACGAGCTGAAGAAATACTAGGAGAAGATCAATTTGGGTTTAGGCGAAACAGGGTAACACGGGAGGCTATTTTAGTTCGGAGAGTGATAATGGAGACGATAATGGACAAAGGTGAAAGCATGTATATATGGTTTGTACATCTGGAATAGGCATTCAACAATGTAAAATGAAAAATAAATGTTTGAAATACTTTAAAAGATCGGAATGAGTTTTAGGGATAGACTGATAGTACATAGCTTATACAAAGAACAAACAACAGTAATAGAATTAGAGCAGGAACGTTGGTAGAGAAGTAAATTTGTACACCGAAGAGGCAACGAATACTGTCAAATGCAGGAAAACATTTGGAATTATTATGCAGAGACAAAAGATTTATTTGCTTAGATTTGCAGATGATATAGCAGTATTGACATCTAGCAAGGAAGAGTTAGAAACTGCTCTTAATGAAATGGAAACAGTTCTAACAGAGAGAGACGGTATGAAAATTAACAAAAATAAAACAAACGTACTAGTATGCAAAGTAAGGGGAAATAAATCAAAAACAAGAATACAAATAGGTATCAAAGACTAACGAGAGGTTAAGGATTTCTGCTATCTAGGAAGTCAAATAACGAGTGATGGGGGAGCGTAAAAGATATAAAACAAAGATTAGCACAAGATCGTACTACATTTAACAAGAAAAAGCAACTATTGTGTTCAAAGACAACAAACATAGAAACAAGGAAAAGATGGCTTTGAACACATGTGTGGAGCACAACTGCATGGCTGTGAAACCTGGACAGTAGGAGAAGCGAACAAGAAATGTGTTGCTACAGACGTATGGTGAAGATATTATAGACCGATGAAGTTAAGAACACAGAGGTACTAAAAATGGTAGGGGAAGAAAGAAATATGTGGAAAACAGTAAAAAATAGGAGAGATTGGATGATAGACCACATACTAAAGCATGAGTGAATAGTGCGGAATATATTGGCAGCAGAGATAGGAAAAAAGAGCAGTAGAGGTAGACCTAGGTTGGAGTATTGCACACAAATAGTGAAAGATGTTGGCTGTGGGAATTTCAGGAAAATGTGTAGGCTAGCTCAGAATAGAAATCAATGGAGGTACGTGTCCAATCAGTTCCAAGATGGAAAACCTAATGACGAAAAAATAACTGTACTTAAATCTGATGATTATTATAAGCAATTACAGGTATTGGTTTTGCAATATTCTCAACTAATTTTAAGAAAAATACAAAACAAACCACAACAAACATACAGGAAGTATTCTTAACTAATGTTAATTGTGCAAAAGCATTTACTGGAAAACTATTAATTCGGCAAATGGCTAAGTGTTGGGGATCTTGGCAGCCACAGTCTGCTTAACCCCCTTCACATAATACTGAATCTTGGTAAAACAGGACATATAATTAGAAAACAACATAAATGGAAACAAGCTGTATCTAGGCTGTGGAAATTTTAGGGAACTGTGTAGGCTAGCTCAGAATAAAAATTAGCGGGGGTACGCGTCCAACCAGTTTCAAATCGAAAAACCTAATGACGAAAAAATAATTGCACTTAAATCTGATGATTATTATAAACGACTAGTTGTTGATTTTGAAATTTTTTCAATTAATGTTGATTGTTCGAAAGAATCCATTTCGAATGGACCTGCACCTTGCCGAAGTTCTAAATTACTAGAACAGGTGAAATGGCTTGCGTGTTCTAATGAGCTAAAGAGCCAAACTACAGGTCCAACCAAAGTAGTAGGGTCGTTAGTGAGGAACCAGACTAAGACAGGTCCCCGAAAGAGGGCAGCGGCTCTTTCGGTACTTAGATTGGCAGAGACCATAGGGGTCGGTATGGCAGTCTAAGACACACTACCGCGATGTGGAAGGCAACGGGAAACCACCACATTATCTCCCAAGTACACAGCGTACCTAAATTATAATAAAATGATGGCATTCTCTGGGGTAATATATTCCGGAGTTAAAATAGTCCCCCAGTCGGATCTCCGGGAGGGGACTACTTCGGAGGATGCGATCGGAAAGTTAAAAATAAGAGTCGGGAACATTCTGCGAGTCGGAGCGTGGAATGTTAGAAGTATGAAGCAAGTAGGTAAGCTAGAGAACCTAAAATCGAAATGAATAGGTTATCACTAGATATAGTAGGGATCAGCGAAGTTCGGTGGCCAGAGGCGGGGATTTCTGGAGTGGAGACTTCAGGGTAATTCATACAGGAGCAGAGGAAGGAAATTTGGGCGTGGGGATAGTTATGCGGAAAAGATAGGATACTGTGTAGAAAATTACTTACAAAAGAACGAAAGAGTACTTATGGTTAGATTAAAATCTAAACCGGTAAACACAGTAATAATACAAGTATACATGCCCACCTCTAGCTACAGTGACGAAGAGGTAGAAGCCATCTACAAAGATATCGAAGACATATTAAGATACGTAAAAGGACAGGAAAATTTAATAATTACGGGGATTTTAATGCCGTGGTAGGTGAGGGTAGGGAAGGAGCAGTAGTAGGTTTATTTGGTTTAGGCACGAGAAACGACAGGGAAATAGGCTGGTAGAATTTTGTGACAAGAACAATTTAATCATTACAAACACATTATTTCAACATCATGCTAGAAGACGATATACGTGGAAGATGCCAGGAGATATAGGAAGATATCAAATAGATTACATTCTTGTTAGACAACGGTTTAGGAATCAAGTAAAAGACTGTAGAAGCTACCCAGAAGCAGATATAGATACTGACCACAACATCGTAATTATGAAGGCCGCACTTAAATTTAAGAATGTGAAAAAAAGAAACGGAAAAGGCACTTAGACTTAGAGAAACTAAAAGATAAAGGTATTCAAGAAAGATTCGAAAAAAAGTCAAATGAATTGCTCAAAGATATCGAGAAAATATCGGATACTAAGGAAGTAGAAACAGAATGGAATAACATTAAATCCAGCCAAGACATGGCGGCCAGAGATATTCTGGGGTATACACAAAAAGAAAATAAGAAACCATGGATAACAAAGGATATCCTGAATTTAATAGAAGAAAGACGAAAATACAAAATAAATCAGACCAAACAGGAAAACAGAGATACAAAGCCATAAAATGGGAAATTATTCGAAAATGCAGGAAAGCTAAAGAACAATGGATTGATGAAAAGTGCAAAGAGATACAAACGAAGATGGAAATAGGAAAGACAGACGAAGCATACAAATTAATTAGAATGAATTTTAGGATATAAAACCGTATAGCAAAAATATAAGGGCACAAGGAAACGTCATCATAGAAAACGTAGAAAGTGGGTAGATGGCAAGAATATATAGGGAATTTATATGCAGGAGAGGAACTAACTGCATTAGAACAGGAATCAGACATTGAAAATGACGACTTGGGATATCCTATACTTAGAGATGAGTTTGAATTAACATTAAAGAGTCTGAAAAATGGTAAGGTGCCGGGTACAGATAAGATGCAAGCAGAAACTCTAAAAGCCGCTGGACAAGCAGTAACAGAACGTCTCTTCCAACTTGTAAGCTATATGTATGAGACAGGCGAGATACCCAAAGATTTCAAACGTAGCATCATAGTAACTATACCAAAAAAGAAAGGCGCGGATAGATTTGAAAATTTTCGAACAATAAGTTTGACAGCACACGTGTCAAAAATATTAACTAGAATTGTGCAAAGACGAATGGAAAAACGGGCGGAAGAAATACTAGGAGAAGACCAATTTGGGTTTAGGCGAAACAGGGGAACACGGGAGGCTATTTTAGCTCTGAGAGTGATAATGGAGAAAACAATAGAAAAAGGGGAAAGCGTGTATATAGGGTTTGTAGATCTGGAAAAAGCATTCGACAATGTAAAATGGAAAAAAATGTTTGAAATACTAAAAGAGATTGGAATGAGTTATAGGGATAGATGAATAGTACATAGCTTATACAAAGAGCAAACAGCAGTAATAGAATTAGAGCAGGAACGTAGAGAAGTAAACATTAGGAAAGGGTGAGACAGGGATGTGCCCTATCCCCATTGATTTTAACTTGTACATAGAAGAGGCAATGAATAATGTCAAATGCAGGAAGACATTTGGAATTACTATGCAGGGACAAAAAATTGATATGCTTAGATTCGCAGATGATATAGCGGTACTAGCGTCTAGCAAGGAAGAGTTAGAAGCTGCTCTTAATGAAATGGAAACGGTTCTAACAGAGACATACGGTATGAAAATTAACAAAACTAAAACTAAAGTTCTAGTTTGCAAAGGTAGGAAAATAAATCAAAAACAAGAATACAAGTATTTAACACGAACTTACAAGAGGTTAAGGAATTCTGCTACCTAGGAAACCAAATAACGCAAGATGGGAAAAGCACAAAGATATAAAACAAAGATTAGCACAAGGTCGTGCTACATTTAACAAGAAAAGCAACTACTGTGCTCAAAGACCACAAACATAGAAACAAGGAAAAGATTGCTTAAAACATATGTGTGAAGCACAGCACTGTACGGCTGTGAAGCCTGGACAGTAGGAGAAGCGGACAAGAAAAAGCTAGAAGCCTTTGAAATGTGGTGCTACAGACGTATGATGAAGATATCATGGACAGACAAAGTTAAGAACGAAGAGGTACTAAAAATGGTAGGAGAAGAAAGAAATATGTGGAAAACGGTAAAAAATAGGAGAGATAGGATGATAGGCCACATACTACGGCATGAGGGTATAGTGCGAAATATATTAGAAGCAGAGATAGGAAAAAAGAGAAGAAGAGGCAGACCTAGGCTAGACTACTGCACACATTTAGTAAAAGATGTCGGCTGCAGGAATTTCAGGGAGATGTGTAGGCTAGCCCAGAATAGAAATCAATGGAGGTACGCATCCAACCAATCCCAAGATGGATAAACTAATGACGAGAAAATAACTGTGCTTAAACATGATGATTACTATAAGTAACTACAAGAATTGGTTGGACAACATTCTCAAATAATGTTAAGTGTGTGAAAGGATTTACTGGAAAACCATTATTTCGGCAAATATCTAAGTGTTGGGGGATCTTGGTAGCCACAGGTTGCTTACCCCCCTTCACTGAATCTCGGTGAAATAGGGCATAAAATTAGAAAACAATAGAAGGGGAACGAGCTGTATACACAGTCTTTTGAAATGCTGTGCTTCGGATGTATGAGGACGATAGCATGGACAGACAAAGATAATAACAAATAGGTTATAGAAATAGTAGGGAAGCAAGGATATCTGGGGAAAAAGATAAGAGAAATAGAAAGGCAGAATACGTTCTAAGGGATTTTTGGGTAATAGTATGGGATATATTACAAGCAGAGATAGGAAAAAAGAGGTAGATGTTGACCTAGATCAGATAGTGATAGATGCAGACTGTGCAAATTTCATGGAAATCTGTAGGTTAGTTCAGAATAGGAAACAATGATGGTACGCGTCTAACCAGTTCCAGGACTGAAGACCTAATGATGATGATGTTCGAAAGAATATACTGTAAAACTATTAATTTGGCATATGTTCGAGTGTTGGGGGATCTTGGCAACCGTAGGCTGCTTAACCCCCTTCACATACCACTGAATATCAGGAAAATAGGGTATTTATTTGTATAACAATAGAAGGAGAACCGAACTGCATTTAACAAGAAGGAACAGCAACTATGTTCGAAGACAACAAACATAGAAACAAGGAGAAAATTGTTGAAAGCATATGTGGAAAACAAAAAAAAAGGAGAAATAGAAGGGCATAAATAGGGGATAAATTATATGCAGAAATAGGAAAAAAGAGATAGAGGTAGGCCTATTTCAGACTAAAGCACCCATATAGTGAAAGATGCAGACTGTGGAAATTTCGGGGAAATGAGTAGGTTAACTCAGAATAGGAAACAATGAGGGTGCGCGTCTAACGAGTTCCAGGACTGAAGGCCTAATGATGATGATGGACATATATCCTGGATAAAGAAAAGATTTTGGTATGCTGTGCCATGTGATCCTGCAGATGTCGATTGTAACCAGTGTGGGCTGTAGCGGATCATTTGCTCAATCTGTAGCATTTTTATTTTTTATCTGCGTCGCTATGATGACATGCACATCTAACCAGTTCCAGGACTGAAGACCTAATGATGATGATAGACATATATTCCAGATAAGGAAAGGATTTTGGTATGCTGTGCCATGTGATCCCGCAGATGTCCATTGTAACCAGGGCTGCAGCAGATCATTCGGTCAATCTGTAGCATTCCTATTTTTTATATGCGTCACTTAACTATTTTAGAATATACTCTGTAAAATGTGACTTTTGCTAATATTTTTTTTCAGTCACAAGGAAAAATACATTTTGACTCGTATGGCAGCTACTGATTGCAGTTTACTATTACTATTTTGTTTTTTTTAATTACTTGTTAAGCATTATTTGTGAACAATGTGTAAGCATAGGGTTGGTAAGACTTTTTTTAATTTGTTTTATATAATTACTAGGATTAAGATAGCAAATTAGGTTAAGGTAATCAAAGAAGGGTGTTAATTATTTTTGTAAAGATTTTTGCACTATATAAATCCTCCGTGATATTGTAACATGTATTTTGACTGAGGCCTGGCCATATTACAACGTGCTCCGCACTTTATAAAATACTCTTGCTCTTTTTCTCTAAAGATGCATTTTATTACCACTTGGGATTAAATTTGATTTTGAATATATGTTCATGTTTATTCTTGTAGTAGAAAATAAAACTAGACACACAGATTATTAAGTTTATTCACAATTTTCTCCTTTATTTGCCTTATACAAATAAATATGTTTATAAGTAATTTTCATATCTGTCGAGTTCATCTTTCAAAACAACTAGTGTGAATCTGAATTCATGTCATTGAGGAGTGTCATTTATTTCATTGCTCGCTCCTTTTATTTTCTTGGTTGTCAATAGTGTTTGATTAATGTCTGTTCCTTTTGATATCTGACTGTCTTCTGGTGCAGAAGTCGCCAATGTTAATATACCTATCAATTAACATGAGATCACTTATAAAGTCTTACCTGAGGCGCAAGATGCAACCTTACATATTCAAACCCTTCCCATAAATTATGGATGAGACCAAACCTAGACCTATATCCTCTACCTATGTCTATATGTCTACATACCTACGATCATGTTTTTGTTTTTATGTTAAATATTGTCGCATTGTTCATAAACTTCTCTCAACATTATATCTACCAAACTACCATAAAATGCAACAGTAGTATCTACATCATATAAAATATCTGGATGCAGTGGTTTCTCTTTGATGCAAGCTAATTATCTGTAACTACAAATATTCGGCGGACAAGGCGTTTGTCTACTCAGAAAGTCAAAAAGTTTGTTAGCTGTTACTATTAGGACAAGGTATTGACACTGCCAAATGTTTCTACAGGATGTCATATGAAACTCAAAGGAAACAAAAATGTAATTAACAAATTCTGCTAAATAGTTTCTTACTCCCGGTATGAGTTGCATTTTAATTTCTTTTAGTGTAAAGTTGCGTTTGACTTCTAATTTTTATATTGCGAGGTGAGAAAGAGAATGAAAGTAATACAATCAAGAGCTTTAAGAGTTGTATCTGTGAATAGCCCCCCCGGTTGACATTAGTCTTTTGTGAACCCCGCAGCCACTAAAGGCCAATGCTAGCTCTGCCAAAGTTTATTTACTTTATACTCTGTAGTACACCAACTCATTATATCTTATTGCAAAAGGAGACAGTACAATATTTTTAATAAATGTTTTGTTCTATACGAATTAGTTTTTCTTTTTTTTAACATTTTGATTTCTTAAGGGTTTGTAAATAAATTGTCTTTCTTGAGTTTACCTTTTTCTTTTTGTGTGACGCACCCCATTCTACGGTGTCTTTAGCTAGCACAACATTAATTTTTTGGATTTCTTATATTTTTGTTGCAGCATTCAGCATTTCTTTGCTTACTCTACTACTTTTTTTCTTGTCCTCACAGATTACCATAGCAACTTATCTAAAATAAATTCTAATTGGTGCTGTTGAACTGACTAAAATATCTCACCTACAATATTCAGATGTTCCTTATAAGTTTCAGTGTCAATTAATAGACATCAAGATATAGTAATTTTTTTTTTATTAATAAGCGCTTTCAAAATGAAATTTGGTTAGTAAATTTAGCAAAACGTTTATATAATAATAGAATTATGTTAAAGGATTATAAAGCAGGTGTATTTGACATAACTCAATGCCATCTTTATATGATATACTCCATGCATTTAATCTGTACAACTAGTGACACTTGTTTTTAAACATCTGTAGATGGTCATTTGAGAAGAGTTGAGTAATAAACTGTTATTTTGATAATTTCCTTAAAATGACCAATGCTATAGATCAATGTAACTAAACACACTTTTATTTTTAAGCTTATCTAGATGGTCATCTATGAGAGAAGTTAAAAGGTAATTGTCTTTAATTGTTATTTTGTTAATTTATCTAAAGCTAACACATGAGCATAAATTACATTTTTTTGTGTATAAAACAGTTGAGCTTACATGAGGAAAATTAGTAGGTTCTATTGTTACATTTTTTTCTGGTGGGCGAAAAATACGAACACGCAGAATGTGGAACATACTCTGGCTTTGCTAACAACGGCCCTCATGGGTTGCGGAGAATAACATGAAACTTGAAATCATTAGGGTTGTTAAATAGACTATTTGAAAACATGGCTGAAAAGAAAGATAAAGATTCACTGTAAATGAAATAAAACACTTGAATGAAACAAGGTGCCATGTATAATGATTATACGAGATTTTAGTTCAAATGCAATACAATTCCTACTATAAAAAAATGTACAAAATTGTAAATAATTTCTGGATTTCATTTTGTAACGAATAGCAAATTCATAACTTGCTATACAATGCAAATTTTTAACATTTGATAATTATTGAAAATATTTAAAAAAATAATTAAAGTATAAGCTTGTCACTACAACAATTTTCAATTTTGTAATAAAATGCTATAACTCTCTAAAGGTACATAAAACAACAATTAACAAAATATTTGTATGCATCAATTATTTGTTTAAATAAAACATCCAATAGATAAGGTAATATACGACAAAAAATTTCATGAAACTTTTGTTTTATAAAGCTTTACCTTGTATTTTAAATTTGATTAACATTTAAGAGATTCAATAAATGTAGCTTAAATAATGGCATTATAATAATTTTGTATTTTTAATTATTTTTTGTTTTTTATCAGCAGTCTAATAAAGCAAACTATATTTTAAGGAGAATATTTTACTTCTTTGACAAGTGTGTCAAATTAGAACAGAAATAGAATGTTCCTGTGTGTAAGATAACTATTTAGTAACATATGTTATATTATCTTACTTCTTATCAGGTAACAAACAACGGAGTTCTTGAAGTTGAATCACATGATCTTCTAACCAAAAAAAAATATCAACTGGTAGAATTCACTGCTCCTTCAGGAAACAAACTTATGACTAATATCAGCATTTGTTTAAAAGTAAAGAAATGTACACCAAGGTTGCATTCCAAATTATAGATATAAAACTTCTTTGCAGGTATTTGATTCAAGAAAATTTAGGTATGAAGTAAAATTAGATTTATGAATTTAGATAATTACGCCGGTATCTTGAATGGTGTACTTGATTTAATTATTAAATCAGGTATCCCGAAGATCAACCCTAAAATAATTAATATTAGATATATAATGGTGGCGTTTTTCAATGGAAACAAATTAAATCTGTTTGCATCTCACCATCTTTTCAATTAAAATGGGTTTCTGCAGCACAGCGTGAAGAGAATGCTTCATAGAGAAATCTTTTAAACTTATATTTTAAGGAACTATTAAATACATTTTAGAAAACACATACCTTAAATTGGTCCATAATTTTAAATTTACGACAGACAAGATTACTTGACATGTGATTTTCCAATGCTCCACCCGAAGTACTACATTGGCCAGGAAGCGAATTTTTTTTACCTGGAAAATTTTGGAATTTTGTCAAACCCTTGCTGTTCCAAGCAAGGTAGGGATCTTTAACGTGCATGACAACACTCACACATGGGACCTCCATTTTACCTCTCATCTGAACGAGGGTGTATTTTTGTGTAAAATGCTCGCCTAACATTTTTCAAGCAGACCGTGTCGGGATTCGAACTCGGGACCTTGGGCGAGACAAGATTACTGCTGGATCATTGAAAATCAGAGAATCAAATGGACAATTTCACAGCCGGTCAACAAACAGGTGAACGCAAAGATAAAGCTAGAAGTGATAAATAAGGCTGGAGTTATAAATTGAAATGACAGAATTCGAACCCACACAAGTTATGCATGTGGTAAAACCGCTAATGAACAAAAGTAGCCCTTTATAAATAGGTATTTATATGCGATTTATGTATTTTATTTAAAGGGAAAGGAAATTATTCAAGATTGTTGAATAAAACAGAAATTGTTTCAGAAAAACAAAACTTGTTTATTTTAAAACATTACAAATGTTTGTAATAAAATTAATTTAAATCAGAAGTAAATAACCATAGTGAAACTGAAAGGTTATTTAGCTGGAACATGTCAATATGCCTCAGGCAAAGTGACATGTTACACTATAATGCCATACTTTAAGAACTTGTCTAAAATAATATATTTCTTTTTTCTAAAAATAACATACGATATGGTTTAATTGGTTGTTGGTGCATTAAAATAATATTAATGGAAAAGTGTCTAATGATATGTGCCCCATTTCGTAACATATTCGTCATCATTAAGTTTAGAAAAATTTTCTTTCACACAATATTCAAATTAGGATTTTAATTAACAGTGCTTATAACCTAGATAAGTTCTATTTCAATATTTATAATTGCCTATATAAAGTTTAACTCACATGCTTTCTTAATAATTTAAAATTTATCACCTAGCACAACAGTAGTACCAGGTGTTGCATATCTTAACATCCTTATTAGAAATTAATAATATCTAATTTGGAGTCATTAACTCTACTAAAAATAATATTAACATCAATTGCAAGACTGGAACGAAATATAACAAAATTAATGGAACTTCCAGAATCAAGTAAACCAGCAATTGAATGCTTACAATTATCACCAACAAAATTAATAATTACCTCAAATGGATTTAGTAAAAATGTCTGCAAAATATTAGTAGTAGCACTGTTACAGGTTTCGATATCTTGATTTTACTGCAGTCTTTATTTTGATGTGCTATACTGTCACAGCTGAATATGATCCACATTTTAATTTAAGTTCTGGTCATTTATTCACAGTGTAGTGTAGCGTAGTGCACTTCGCACATTAAGTCGATCCATTTTAAATTTGAACCAGTTGCATAAAATTATTAAATTCTTGCTTCACGCAAAACTTAACCTCAAAGTTTGTCAAAATGTTTTTGACTAATGATTTCAGGCTTTCAAATTATGTATGCCACTCTCAAAAACTGTGCAGCAATTTTTTTTTTACGTAAAATAAACACATAAATTCAGAGTTACTTTTATAACAATGGTAACACAAGCTTGTATAACCATACCTTAACAAAAATGCTTATAGCTGACATTACATATGATCAAGATGTGCAGGAGCACAGAAGGGAAAGCTGTACGAGGGTGATGGAACTAATAAATATTTCGAATTTTTAAGTTCTGGTGTAGATATATGTATTATTTTTTATTATTTAATTTTGTTGTTCATGTTTTTCAGTTAAAATTTGTAAATCTGAGTTAAAATCATTAAAAGTGGTTCAAAAAATATAAAATATTTTTTGATTAGTTTAAAATATATTGAATAATGTATGCATAGAATTAAAAACAAATATTAAAAAATTTAGAACAAATTGAAATTAAGTAACAAGGAGAATTGCCTTGTCAGTTTATACTTTGAACTAAATAGCAGCATTTCTGTGAAACAACAGTGTTAAGTAAGTTATTGGTTATTATCTTACTTAGGTTTTTAAAGTTTTTAAGTTAATTTAATAGACATGTTTAATTAAAAAATACTTAATTTTAATTTATGCTTATCTGCATTCATAACTTATTAAACCTTTTAACTATGGTATTTGCTGTGAATGTTACTTATTTAAGATTTAAACTTAAAAATTCAATCTTTGACAGTAAATTAAGAACTTGAGGGAACTTGATAGCAAATAGAATATGAAAGTGATTATTTAAACTTACTTAAAAGTACCAGTGCTAATAGAAGGAATAATTATTATGAATCTGAACAGATTCATAGTAGTGCATCTGTAACGTGAGAATTTCTATTTTACTCATATTTTCATTGTGTGCCATTTCATAGTCTTCTTTCTTGAAACTTATGTGCATCAAGAGTAATATATTTCTAGCCTCAATAAACCTGCTTAAAACGATAATTCAGTTCTCGCTCTTAATATTTATATCGATATCTGATACACTACATTTGATTTTTTCTAATGCTCCACCCGAAGGTACTACATTGGCCAGGAAGTGAGTTTTTTTAACCTGAAAAATTTTTAATTTTGTCAAATTCTTGCTGTTCCAAGCAAAGTAGGGATCTTTAACATGCATGACAGTACCCACACACGGAACTTCCATTTTACCTCTTATTCAAACGAGGGCATGTTTTGTGAAAAATGCTTGTCTAACATTTTTCAAGCAGACCATATTGAGATTCGAACTCAGGACCTTATACATAGCAGTCACATGTATACCACTATGCCACGGAGTCTCCCTGTTATATCTGATACAGCGATCTTACTTTATCATTATCACACAGATGCAAGGAATTTGAGGTAATTAGTTTCAGATATTATTATGTTTGTTGATTTCCGACTTGATACTGTTGCTTGTAACTTAAAATGCGGAAAGTGCTTATTTGGCTAGTTTCTATAAATCGGGAGTTATCCTGATTTGTACCATTTATTACCTATTAGAAGAGTTCACTATAACAGCCTTTTTTTACTGTTCCCAGTACCGCTCGTCAGATCTGGAAGATACACAATTATGTTACTTATTTTCCTATTGATGACTTCAATCTGAAAGAGGTGATTAAAGTTCGCTAGCAGTTTTCTTGCATCTGTAGTTACTTGCTGCTGATGCTGTTATTGTTTGGAGAGGGTTACTTCGGTAATCTCCTGGCAAAAGGTACTTTAGATAATGCAGATCAATGTAAAGCCATGTCCTTTAGCTTAAATTTCTAGCTGGGGATCTGACAGGTAGCGGTCGATCAATTATAATTGTAATTATCAAAACAGGATATTTATAAGGTTTTGTTGATGGCTAAACTTTAGCTGTAGCTTAATAAAGATTGTCTTTATGCGAGATGATATTTATTATTATTATTATTATTGTATTATTTAAGGATTGTTCATTGCTGTAATATGTATTTAGTTTTATGCTATGCTGGTGTTTTGTATTTGTTGTTTTTGGAGTTGTAAATTTTTCTTGTTTATTGAAACATCATTGAAGTGAACCAAAAAATGCAGCTTGCCACTTTAAGAGGTGATTTTTGTTTTTGTTTATGCATTTGTATGAAGGGTTTTTTTATTCTGGAGTGCATTATTCTATAACAGGTAGCACTTTGCTACAGAAGTCAGTTCTTTCTGGCTTGGTATTGATATATTCCTTTTTTTTGGTATATTTTTCTTTTAGGTAATAGTTAGTCATCACACTTTGCAGTGGGATTGCATAGCCAGCTACCCTGCTGATGTCTTTTTAATAATGAGTTTTTATTGTTTCTTCCTTTTTTCTGTCCACTTCACTCCACCGCTAACGGCTAAATGGAGGAGCCCAGTTTTTACTCTAACTGCCACCTTCTCGTCTGGATTATTTTATGTAGGCTTTTTTCTCATTCTGCTGTGCTTGTTGCTCATCCCAATGCTTAATTTTACCATTGGATTCTTTGGGATTAGTTTTCAAATTTCTGAATTATATTTCCTTTTCTCGTTCCTGAAGTCAGCATGTTGCACGTCAATTAAATATAAAAAAATTGCATTAACTATTAAGTCTCTTACACCTTATAGATCAAGAACTACAAGCTCTATGTCTAAAAAGAAGTTAAGGGAATTTGCACTGATAAAGTTGTTAAAAAATGCTGTAGATTACCCATATTGGGGATTATCTTAATGAACTTATTAACCAATTACACTCTTTAGTGTTCTTACTGGGCTAATCAAACAACTATGTATAGCAACAATTGTGTGAGAATATGGCAATCAATAAATTTAGAAGGCACCTACATAATCATAGCAAAACCGTTTATGCTAAACAACGTGAAATTGAAATACACTGACTATCTGAAAGATTCTTAAACTACAAGTTATGCAGCTTGCATTATAAAATAACTACGAAGTTTTATTCAAATACTTTCCTTGAAGGGTGTAAACAGTTTCTCATTTTGAATTTAAATCGTCTCATTAAGTCTTCAGTCCTGGAACTGGTTAAATGCATACCTCCATTGTGTCCTTATCTGAGTTAACCTACACTTTTCCCTGAAATTCCTACATGCTGCATCTGATATTCTGATCTAGGTCTACATTTACCTCTCTATTCCTATATCTGCTTGTAATATAGCCTGCACTATTCCCCAAAAATGTCTTAAAACATATCCTGCCCTTCTATTTCTCTTTTTTTTTTTTTTTGTTTCAGACAGATATCTTTATTCCCCTACTATTTCTATAATCTCCTTGTTATTAACTTTATCTGTCCATGTTGAAACAGAACATTTTAAAAAGCTTCTTCCTTTTCCTGTCTGCTTCTCCTGCAGTCCCTATTTCATAGGCGTACAGTGCTGTGCTCACACACATGCTTCCAACACTTTTGTCCTAGTTTCTATGATTGTAGTCTTTGAACATAGCCACTGCTCTTTCTTGTTAGATACAGTTTGGTTCCCCTTCCATTGTTTTGTAAATATATACCCTATTTCACTGATATTTAATGGTATGTGAAGGGGGTTAAGCAACCTGCGGCTACCAAGATTCCCAAACACTTAGACATTTGCCGAATTAGTAGTTTTTCCAATAAATCCTTTTGCACAGTCAGTATTAGTTGAGAATATTGCAAAATCAACACCTGTATTTGTTTATAGTACTCATTAGGCTTAAGTGCAATTATTTTTTTGTCATTAGGTTTTTTGTCTTGGAACTGGTTGGACGTGTACCTTCACTGGTTTTTATTCTGAGCTGGCCTACACAGTTTCCTTACATTCCTACAGCCTAGATATATATGCACTATTTCATTGATTTTCATGAGTATGAAAGGGGGTTAAGCATCCTGCAGCTGCCAAGATCCCCCAACACAGACATTTGCCGAACTAATAGTTTTTCAGTAAATTCTTTCACACAATTAACATTAGTTGAGAATATTGTAAAACCAACACCTGTAGTTGGTTATAATAATCATCAGGTTCAAGTATAATAATTTTTTGTCAGCATAAGGTTTTCTGTCTTGGAACTGGTTGAACGCGTACCTCCATTGGTTTCTATTCTGAGCTAGCCTACACACTTCCCTGATATTCTCACAGCCCACATCTTTGACTATCTGTGTGCAATAGTCTGACCTAGGTCTACCTCTACCTCTCTTTTTTCCTATCTCTGGTTCTAATATATTCCGCACTATTCCCTCATGCCTTAGTATGTGGCCTGTCATTCTACCTCTCCTATTTTTTACTGTTTTCCACATATTTATTTCTTCCTCTACCATTTCTAGAACCTCTTTGTTCTTAACTTAGTCTCTCCATTATATCTTCATCATACGTCTGTGACACCACATTTCAAAGGCATCTATCTTTTCCTGTCCGCTTCTTTAACTGTCCAAGTTTCACAGCTATACAGTGATGTGCTCCACACATATGCTTTCAGCAATCTTTTCCTTGTTTCTACGTCTGTTGTCTTTGAACACAGTAATTGCTTTTTCTTGTTAAATGTGGCATGATCTTGTGCTAATCTTTGTTTTATATCTTTTGCGCTTTTTCCATCTTGCATTATTTGGCTTCCTAGGTAGCAGAAACCCTTAACCTCTTGTAAGTTCTTGTATCAATTTTCATTTGGTTGACTTTGTACTGTCAGACTAGTTCTTATAGTGAAAGTGTCTTGTACTGGCTTTGATAATACTCTATCTCCTTCCTCTTATACATTTGTATTATCATACCATTAAATTTTCATTGATTCTATCAAAAGTCAGATCTTACTGTTCAATTTATTTAGCTGACTGTAGTTATTTATTTTTTTTAACAAATATTCCACCTTAACATTATTTGGTATTCTTTTATATCATATTAGCATTTTTGTTTATCCCTACATTCATTACGATTTGGTATTTGAATTACTTCCCTTAACAGCATTGTTTATACCATAAAACGTTGATTGTTTCACATTCTTATATACAATCGCTCTATTATTGTGTTCCATCTGTCAATCAGTTGAAATGTGACATTACTTGAAGTATATATTCCAACCATGTTTTTTTAGTTTTAATTTTAAATAGTATTTAATTCATGTTAAAAGCTTTATTATAACTTTTGTCAAGTAATTGTAAGTATTTGCCTGTTATATGCTATTGCTGTCTGTTAATTTTTTCTTGTAGTTCGATGATTAAGGTGAGAATTCCTTCACAATTACAAATGATTTAACGTTGTAAGCTGTTTTAATTTATGAGCGACATTATTTCAAAATATTAACATCATTAGAAATTTATATATAATATATATATATATATACAGGGTGTCCATATGGTTTAATTCTATAACTTTAGTTATTCAAGATATCAACTTCGGGTTATTTTAAACGATAGCTTAGCGCACATTTAAATATTATAGGGTTAATAGTCAACAAAGTTGTTTTTAATGAAACACTAAATTTGATATCATATTTAAAGCTCCTTTGATGCTGATCAAAATCATACAGAGATGGTTACAATGGACGGTTTGTTATGAGTCATTTTATGTCAAAATCATGTCAACTTTGAAAAATTGCAGAAGTTTTCGTATTGACATGATTTTGACATAAAATGACTCATAAAAAGCAAACCGTCCATTGTAGACCTATTATACCTCTATATGATTTTGATCAGCATCAAAGGAGCTTTTAGAATATGATATCAAATTTAGGGTGTTTTGTTTAAAAAAACAAACTTTGGGTTGGAAACCATATTGGCACACCCTGTATGTAGGTCAAAATATTATTAAATTGTGCAACCTAGCCGTGACTATCGTTTAAAAAAACTCGAAAGTTGATATCTTGAATAACATAAAAGTTATAGAACTTTCATGGAGGACGTGGACACCCTATATATATCTATATATATATATATATATATATATATATATTTCTGTAAAACAGCCTCACGATTGGGCGTTATATAAATTGCTGTGAAATAGCCCCTACGTTGGGTGTCCTATATAAATTGCTGTAATCTCAGCCCCCACGATTCGATGTCGTATTAATTTTGCTGTAATTCTGCCCGCGATTATTTCGTTATACTACCTTGCTATGTCACAGCCCCTAACGTTGCCATCGCCTTTTAAAACTTCACTGTTATGTTTGTACTTGGCCTCTTTCCCCTGCGTCTCTAAATCCTATAATTCCTTGAATTTGTATGCCTCGGCTAGCTCAATCTATTAAACACAGAGTGCCCTACGTCACGACAATAAAGATTGTTTAACCCCTTTTCTTACTATTACCTATCTGTTAAAATAATGTAAATGAAATTCAAAATGAAGCAATCCAAAAATATACAATATAATAATCGATAATATGTACACTTTTATGTCAATAACTTATTAATTTGTTTAATATTCAAAAATTAGTCCCTGAATAAAATATTGATATTTATCTGATTTCACCAAATTTTATGTTCCCTGAAAGTCAGCAAAATTTTCACTGTAATTACTTTTACGTACTTTTTGAACGTTCAAAACGATCCCCTTTTTATTTTTCAAATTCTCAAATGATTTTTGATCACCCTTACAGATACTTGATATAGCAAATATTAAATATTAAAAATTGAAAAACAGTCTTATACTAATAATGAATAAAATCTCTGACCTGTGTTTTTTCTGCTTGGTTCTAGGAACTGCCTCTGAATATCGATGGTCAGCACCCCTGGATTGTTACTGCTTGACTTGTTAGCGTAGTTTCTTCACTTGTTCACCAGAATGATTAATTGATTTTTGCTCGAATTCCTCCTTTGGATTTTGGAATGACTTGGAGTTTACTTGTAATTTAATTTGAGTATCTTGATGTTTTATTTTATGTTTTCTTGTAAGCTTATTTAGAAGTATTTTTAGAATACTCTCGAAGTTTGTTTAGACGTATATTTAGAAGTACATTCAGATGTTTATTTAGAAGTATGTTTGGAGGTACATTTAGAGCTTTAAATTCTTAGGTATTAGAATAAAATTCAATTAATAGTTCACCCTACGTTTTAAGATCAACACGGTTACTTCTCGTTGTATAAATTGGCACTTTTAATTTTCACTATTTTAATAAATTATTAATTCTCACTAAGTTCACTTTTACGTAATATTTCACTTTCAATTGATGTGGTTAGTGACTTGGTTGAAGAGATACTGAATGTTTACGAGGTACCTATAGAATTTATACTTCTATCTATTTTTCCTATTGGTATTTATCGTGTGTTTGTAGGTGGTGTTGTATCTTGTGCTTATGCAGAACTCGGTATTTCTAAAAATTCCCTGTTCCGATTCTTGGTCAGACATTCGATTTCACACGTAGGCGTTTAATTTTGTGTGGCATATTTTATAGAAAGTCCAAATTTTTACTGCATTTTGTCACGTCTTCATGTTTGTCGTCGACTATAGTCCAAACTTTATTACATCACGGACCGTCTGTTATTTATTGTTTGTTACTCCAAATATGTTGGATTTTATCGAAATACAATGTCTTTTGTCACGTATTCATATTCCTATAATGACATATTTGAACGCGTTTACTTATTTATGCGTTGATATATTTAATGATATTATTAAATAGCTAGTATGCCAGGTTGTTTATCTTCGCCGATTAGATGTTTATTTTGATGAAACTTGATGCGTTTAAAACCTTATATTTGCACTTTTCTTTCCAGTTCTAGACTTGTATTTAACTTAGAACGTATTATAAGACGTACACATTATTATTTTTGCTAAATAGTATCTGATTATTGAATAATGCGCTTCTTTCTTATGAATTAAATTGTTTATTATTTATATACAGTGTGCTCGCTATTGACTTTATGTAAAATAGTCGATTTACTCCTATTCAATGGTGGAATTGTTTGGTTTTCTTAATGTTAATAATATTTACATTTATCTTACGACCTCTATGACTTAATATACCCTTAAACTACCTTTTTATCATAGCATTATATATATATATATATATATATATATATTGTAGTGGTTTTAAAAGATTAAATTAACTATAAACAAAGCAATTTGAAACACCCTGTATAGAGGAAACAACCAGAATTTACGTGCAAAATTTATTTCATTTAATTCAGTTTAATGTAACAAGTATTAACAAAAATTTACAATTAATGAATAAAATTTAGTTAGGTTCGCAAAGAAAATAAATTGTAGAAGCCAATGCAATTAATTTATTAATTTAATTGAGTTTAATTGAACGGTTATTTACGTATAATATGCATAAAAGCATGAAAAATCGATAATACCAAGGTGAAACGCGTTGCTAACACAGAAACAGGCGTTGGATATAAAATACGTTGAAAAGCCAACTCCTAGAAATGTGTTAAAACGTCGGTTAATTAAACACCTGCATGTTTTCTAAATGTCAGGTTCTCTTATTTTTATAGATAACAAACAAGTTTCAAATAATATTGGTAAACAACAGTCGCAAAAGCACGTATTCAGGTCCACATGGAGTTGTAAAACGCGGACAGTAATATCGATTCTCTACCACTCAAACAAGGTTAGAAGGAAACATATAATATGCATAAGCAAGGGATAGCGTTAATACAGGCGGGGTTTCAAGACGTCATTGAATATCTTATTGGTTTATATGGTTAGTAGTATAGCAGACAAACACGCGAATATTGAATGTTAATTTTTCGGAAAATATCGTAACGACGCGCTAAATTTCGGGGATTTCGAAAACGGTTGAACCAAAATTTTAAGAACGTGTTATTTTAAATTAGATTTTCACGGTAAGAGTGGCCGGAGAGGTTACAGTCGAAGCATATAAATACTCGATGAATTAGCACGGCTGGCTCTCTTTTAACTTCCTCTCTTTTAATTTCGTTCTAGTAGTATTTACATCGCTTCAAATACGAGTTTGTAAGTATAAATAATTTTAAATTAAATAATACAGTGTTGGCCTCATAATTTGATACGCGAATAAGTGTCGAGTCTAAATTTTAATTGAGGTGCAACATTGATCTTAAACAAGCTCGTGAAGTGACGTGAAGTAATTAAACGTATATGAAATTGAATTTAACTAAAGTACGCGATTATGAAACAAGAGTAATTAATTTGGAGTTGGATGTATCGTGTATGAACAGCATTGCAGCACAACGTAGAGGGTGTTCAACTACTAATATCTGGAGGCGGGAGCAGAGCAGTACCACGAAACAACTTAATGGCATCATTAACGGAGCAGGGATCTTCAAGAAATTCCAGGTAACGCTTTAGAATTTGTTGTTGTTGATAAACTATGAAGGTTATTGTGATGGGTGAGAGTGAACTATGATGGTATTTTACATTATTTGGAGTATTGAAAGTAATACGTATAACTAACTTTTGTTGTGGTATTTAACTATAAAGCTAAAGGTGTATATAAAGCTGATTAATGTTCCTCAGGAATTTATATATTTTTTTTTGTTATGAGTACATGGGTTTTTGTTGTGTTTGTAATAAGAATATGCCAAGTAAAGAGCATACATTAATCATAATTAACTGGGTTATCATGAGCTCACCATACTCCAGAGTTGCCTAATTGAAATTAATTATAAATACAGAAAGAAAGATAAGGTATTATTCAGGGTCCATTTACTCAGGTTACATTCAATGTGTTTGATATTGCTAGTTAAAATTCTGGACTTTACTAAATAGAATTTATTGAGGTGTAACTTGACCACTGAGATGTATATAATTTTGAAGTTTTATTTGTAAATAGTGGAAAATAGATATTGTATGATTGTTGTATTATTTTGTGGTTTTATTGAGAGTGTGCGTGAACGATAGAGAATATGAGAGTGAATCTAGGTATCCAAGAGGAGGCCCAACTGAGCTAGCTAGGGAAGCAGTTGAAGAAAGCAATTCAACCGAGGAAGAGAGGAATCTGGGTAAGAAATTAATGTTTTTTTTTTTGAAAATTTTCTATTGTGTGCAAATTTTCGATTTGTTTATAAAATTGATAATTAGAGGAGTTCGATTTTTAATCCATGTAACACAGCAATCTTATGACGTCCAACGTGGGGCTCGAATTCCAAGTAGAATTTTAGTAATTTTATTCCAGGAAACTGGCGATCGGAGAGAGGGAGTCTGGTTTTTTGTATAAATTTAAGAATATTTTGAGAGTGTGTGTGTGGGTGTGATTTGAACGTATGCAGAGAAAGGAGTGGTTAAGGAGCCAAGGAGTGGAAATTGGAAGTGACGATAGTGCCTTGTGTGATAAAAATTCGAAAATGGAGGAAGCTGGAGGTAGTAGGGATCAGTCGAGGACGGAATCGGGAGAACCTGGAAATGAAGTAATTTTGAGAATGGTAGAGAGGATGAATGAAGAATCAAACAAGAAATTTGACCAGATGAATGAGATGCTGAGTGAAGTGAGAGAAATGGGTAAAGAATCAAAACGAAAAATGGAACGGATGAATGAGACATTAACAGGAGTTAGGGAAACTCTAAGTGAAAAAATAGATAAGACGAATAAAGAAGTTTCTGAATTCAAAAATAGCTTGACAATAAAAATGGGGGAAGTTGAAAATCGGGTAGATAAAAATGAGCGTGATATTCGAGGTTTAAATCTGGAAATGGGACAATTAAGGACTGATGTGAGGATTTTCTGTGAGGACGAGATTAATGCTAAAATGACTGAGGTAACGAACTCGTGTAAAGATCAGTTAGGTCGGGTAGAGAGAGAAGTGACCGTGATTAAACAGAATGTAGCAACTTTAATGGGGGATGGTCCAAGGTTTGTAACAGGTAATGTGTCTTTAGAGCAACAGATGAAATTTTACGGGGATAGTAGAGTTAACCCTCAGATATTTATTAATAACGTTAGAGGTTTAATAAATAACTTATACGATAAACAGGCAAAGTTAAATGTTGTAAAAGCTTTACTAAAAGACCATGCTGAAGCTTGGTACAATTTAATAGGACAGGAAATTGATACTTACACGGACTTTAAGGACAGATTTTTGAAACATTATTGGAGTGATCACAGACAAGACCAGGTACGAGACGATTTGATCACGGGTAAATTTAAAGGAGAATTTTTAGGAAGTAGGGAGCAATATGCTATACGAAAGTATAGCATAGCGAAACAACTGAACCCACCACTGACGGACCGACAGATCATAAAATACTTGTCGAGGCATTTTGAGGTTGAAGTGAGACAGCACGTAACACTACAGAACATTGTAGACAGGGAGATGTTTCTGGAGTACCTGCAGAGGTATGACGACGTAAACAGTGGACGACCTCGGAAACCAAGGGAACGACAGGTAAACACGGTTAGGTTCGACAACAGACGGGACAACTACGCAAGACGAGGGAATAATTTCACGTATCAGCAACAGAATTGGGAACCGCGACGGACCTTTTACAGGAGCAACAGTGTAGGAAGGGGACCTGCACCTAGACCGGGACCTACAAGACAGAACAGTTCACCGGACATGAGGGGGACATCAAATACGAACAGGGAAGGTAACAACGCGGACAGAGTTGAGACGCCACGAACATACGCGGAAGTAACAGCTAGACCAGGACCGAGTAGGAAAACAGACCTGGACAGGATTTTTAGAGCAAGACAAACCACTAGACATCACTGTGTATAAATATGAACATCCTAGGGAATTTTTGAAAATAGAAGAAGAAATTGAGCCAGAAATTATAGAAAAATTTTGTTTGTCCATAATTGAAATTAAAATTTTGGAGAAAATTTTAGGAGCATTATTAGATTCAGGAGCTGAGGCGAGTTTGGTATCGGAGGAATTCGTCAATAAAATTAAAGATAAAGTGTGTGACAGGATAATGCCAATAAAAAGAAGTCACCTGGTTGCGCCGAATAAAAAACGATTTGCTGTTGTGAATAGTGTGGTTATTTTGAAAGTAGAGTTAGGTTCAGTAAGCTGTGAACATGAATTTATAATTGTACCTGGGTTAAAGTTTAAAGGGATATTAGGGGTCGATTGCATGATGAAGTTAGGGGTTATAATAGATATGGAGAGGAAAATAGTTAGGATTAGGGATAGGATATTGCTCTGGAAGGCAAGTTATGATGTCACAGAAGATGACATGGGGTTATGTATTAATAGTATAAAGGGAGATGATGAAGAAGTGAGAGAGATCGACTCAGGGGAATATAGTGAGGAAAGGTTAGATGAGGTACAATGGATAGTGAAAGAAGAAGCTGAACAAGTAGAGGTAGAGTCAGGCGCAGCATTAATAGTGGATAACGAGTCAGAATTAAGAAAGATAGAAGTAAAAATAGCATTATGTGACACACAAGAGGTAAATATAGGCATAAGTGAGTTAAGGGGCAAAGATAATTTTGGTAATTTGAATTGGAATTTAAAAGATTTTTATAAAATGAATATTGGACATAAAGGGTCAGAAGAGATAAAAAGTTTTGTATAGAGGGGAAAGATAGAGATGTCGAGGTAGTATTGTTTGGTTTGTCCACAGAAAAAGAAAGTATAATAAATGAGAAACAGACAAGTATAGGGAATGAAGAAGAAATATTTAAAAGTCAGGATAATAGGGATAAGTTTATTTTATGTGAAGTAACAGGGATGATAAGTATAGAAATAGAAGGAGGCAGAACAGGGATGAAGTGTATTAGGATAGTTAAAAGAAAGACTTGGAGGATCAAGAAAAGAGTTAGATTTAAATAAGAAAATGAAGCGTAATGACAAAAAAAGATAGAGATAGCTGAATTTTAGTGTAGAAGTTGAATGGTTAGAGATAGAAATAGGTATATAGAAAAGTAGAAGTAGAAATAGGATAAATATGGATAGGTGTATATAGAAAAGTAGAGATAGGTGTATAATAGAGTAAAATTTAAATAGATAGGGATAGAGATAGGTGTATATAGAAAAGTAGAAGTAAGGGTTTATAGAACATTTATTTAATATAGCATAAGTTAAAAGCTTTCGAAGAACACTACATTGTAAAACATGTTAAACCATCAAGGACTTCATAGAACAGGCGATTGGGGTAGATAAACGCTTCTGGTAACAGCCAGTGTACGTTGAGACTAATTCTAGGTAATTTGCGTTAACAGACAATTCAAGGTTAACAACAACAGTCGACTAGTCCAAAACAGATCAATACAATCATGAGACAGACTGTGTGTAATACGTAACAGAGGAAGATGAAAGGTAGCAGGTGTTTAAGTGACAAACATTTTGCAAGCGCGTGTTAGACAAGTATACTTTAAAAGGCTATAAGAAGGACGCAGATACAACATGTTTGTAGACTGTATCGATTTTTCAAGGCATACAGAAAGAATGGGAGAAATGACCTTGAACAATATGGTTATAGAGGGGCGACAAGCAAGACGGAAAACACAGTACGGAAAGAAATACCAGAAAAGCTGAAATAATGTAGACACTTTAAGTAGAGAAAATAGACAAGGCTGAGAAATGTGATTATGTGAGTACAAAAGAGATAATTAGATGAATGCGCACACGATAGGCGTAATTGTATTTGAGTGAATTTGAAGGAAAGGGGAAAATTTCATAGAATATCTGAACGGTTGGTTGTTGTTAAACAGTTTTCGTGGTAAAGAATTATTATGTTGCGATTTCTGATTTTTTGAAAACTGTTGTGTTTACATGCAGCTAGATTTTGCAGAATTGAGTGGTGGTTTACAAAATTACAAGAATTGGTTAAGAAACACACAGTCAATTAAAGGGGGATGGATATTATAGAAGCGGTGCTGGAGGTGGCATTTGTTCTCTCATTTTCCAAGTCTACAAGAAGAACATCCTAGCTTTAAACCGCGTGACAAGTGAAGTCCGAATTAAGATTTAAAAGTGTTTTAATGCACAAGTAAAGTGCAATTTAATTTAAAACTGAGTGAGCCGTAGTAAATGGTTGTAATTGAAGCAGGGTGCTTGATGCACATTACTTGGAAGAAGGGTGATATTTTTATAGATCTGAAATGGCAGGAATTGTTGACGATTGGGATGAACTATATATATATATTGTTGTGAATGTCGGGAAAAGCGTGCCCACGCTTGGGCCAACATAAAAAATTTTCAAAAAAAAATTAATAAAAAATATAAAAAAAATTCCAATACCTCTGGAACGCCTCCTTATTTCTGCACTCCCCGATTAGCTCTATAATCTGCTTCTTCCAGGATACTTACCATCTTAAGTTCACTCTTTCTCACATATACAGTCAAATAAAATTACCACTCAAATAATGCAACGAGACATACAACCTTTTTATTCATACATATTAAAAAGTTTCCATTACCAAGAAAATATTTACACATTTGTATATACAGCTTCATAAAATGTTATAATTTGAATCCTTAAACTTTTTAAAATTTTATGATTTCTATTTATTTCAACAGTTTTATTTTATACGAGTAGATGTGCCCATCGTGAAACCCTAAATTGACTTTTATTCTGGTCAATGGTGAGCTCAGTATAAACCCAGTTACTCTAAATGCTTATAAACATCGCATCTTTGTTTAAAACAACCTTTAAAGACCCGTTTACTCCTTACATCAAAATTTTTATGTCCTTTATTAACACTTATAAATAATAAATACCAATTGTCCTTTACATATACCCCTTCAAATGAGTTTTTATGGTCTTAAAATGCACCCCCTAATATGTCAAATCACTCAAGCACAAAATGTTCAAGCAATAGCAAATAGAAATTAATTTCGTTACCTGGAGTAAGCTTTTTCCATTGTCACCTCTGAAGATGTTGTCCAAAACCTAGTCGTGCTTCCTTACATTTTGCTGTTATACGTAGATCAAACCCATTTCCACTCGCTATCCAAATCGCTGCAGCCGCCTTCAGTGTTTCCACCCCGATAATTGTCTAGACCAAGCTTAATCTTCCGTAATTACTAAACCTCAAGTATTCTTGTTCCAAACACTTCTCATCCCGCTTACTCTAGTAACATCCTCCCATTAGTTTGTTGAGTGTAGTAACAGCACCGTCTACTAACTAGCACCGACTTGTGCAATTCACACGTTTAATAAACTATCGACGTACTGTACTAACACTGCTTTATACACTTTTAAATTTGGATGTTGCATTACAAGCTAAGCCAAGTCAAACAGATAAGCGAAGTAAGAGAGTAAGAGAGATTTACCGCGTCTCCAAGTGTATTTATATTCTTCAATACACCTCTCTTTGTACCCTATTTCAGTCGAAAAGCTCATTTCATCATAACTGATTCTAAAAACTTTGCACGTAACGAACTTGTACAACCGAAAATTCTCATTCCACCGTGCTTTAAGCCTGAAAACTGTTCAACAAAATATAACCGTCGCGAGCTTCTTGAAAATTTCTAGCATTCGACCAATCAGACACCTTTTACCCATTCTTATGTCCAGCCTTTAGCTATCTTCTCTCGTTTAACCCATATTTGCTGTCCCATTTAGAAACCCACTCAAGCAACAGAAAATCGGTATTGTGGTTGACCTCCAAACCTGCCGCGTTCTTTAAACGAGTGTTTTAACCAACGTTTATTATACGTACTCTCTGTCTGCCTTACACTACGGATATTTCGTTTCACTTTGCCTTCAAACCATCTGTTGTTTTAGTAGCTTTTGCATCGACCGTTAAATACAATTCTACAGAATTCTGTTCCAACGTTCATTTAAGGTTCCTTGAACTTGTTATTTTAACTGTCAAGTCTTTCTTGAAGCAACTGTTCGTTTGAAATCGTATTTCCAAGTTTTAGAGTTTCTTAGGATTTGTATTTAACGAACGTTTAGTTTAGTTAAATGGAAAATATGCGTTTACATTATTGATTTTATATACCCAAAAGCTCTGATTATTATCCGATGCACTTGATTTAAAATATTAAAGCTAATTATGCGTATCCTGGAGTTCTCACGAACTCCAAAGCTTATATTCGTTATGCAAATTTAACATTCCGATTTAGAAATACAAAAATACGCTATTATCCGTTCGTTTTCAATGTCAAAACTAATTAATTTGGCGCGTAAATAAATTATCCCTATTTCTTATATACCTAGTCGTTACAAATTTATTTTCTTGACCTATCTGTCCCTCTTAACCTATAATTTCCACGAATATATATATATATATATATATATATATATATATATATATATATATATATATTACTCATATTTAGACCAGGGTAGAAAATTAAATAATCACATCAAATAATTTTAATCACCGTGTAGAAGCTTTGGGAAGAGGTACGCTTTATTAAAACCGTGAAGCATAAAAGGTTATTAGTTTCATTAAACATAAGAGATTTAAATCATGTACAAGACGCTTTAGATCAAAAGAAGCAGTATTAAAAGCTCTGCGTGTAATGTAATTATTCCTAAACAAAGAGAAATTACATGCAAAATTTATCTTAATTAACTCTATTTCAAGTAACCGGTATTGAACAAAACGTACAGATAATATCTATAGAAACTTGTAAAAACCCAATAAAATGCAAATCCTAGAAGTGTTAGTTAGAAGTAGGATGTTTGAACACACCTGCGTATTTTAAAAGGCAATTTCAGTTTAATTTGTTTAGATAAACATGTCGATTCTAAGGATATTGGAAACGGTCAGATGCTTTAGCACGAAATACCAGAAAATAAAGCTCTGAGAATTAATATTATTTTGAACACCTGCGTAGTTTAAATATCACGTACGGCGAAAATTGTGTAGATAACAAATGGTTTCAAAGAATCTTGAAGAAACCGTGGCTTAATATTCACGAGAAGGTGCGATACGGGGTTATTTAACCCAGATAGTCCACATGGACTAAAATATAATCGATAATAAAGAATATCAATTTGCACCAATGCGAACAGGTTAGAAAAGGAAAGAAAATGCGTTAAGCAAAGACACATATAGTAAAAGGCGTGATTTAAGCAACGTCACGAGGGTCACAATTGGTTGAAAATAGGATGCAAATATCAGAGGTAGAAACAACGATTTCTGTACAAAATTAATTAGTTTTCTCGGACATGTTTGCGTGCCGTGTGAGAATTTCTGAGATTTTTAACTGGGGCGAGTGAAAATTCGTAAAACCGACGCGCGAGCGACGGAATGGGAACATAGCATGAGAAATTCTTAGAATTACCCGTTTTGGGGAACAGACCGACAGACAGGCTTTTGCTATATATACCCAGGGAATATAAACAAGCTCTCTTAGACTTTTGACTATTCGATGCGTTAAAAGCTCTTACATCCGCGACTTGATTCAAGATGTTAAACAGTGCATTTTAGTTTGATAAAATAATTTAAAATTTTGCTCGTATATTTTAGTGATTCAAAATAGTTTGTTATTTACGTGCTAACATGAATGTACTTCAGTGCACTTAGATACAAGGTAATAAAATTTAGTATCTCTGTACCAATTAGCAAAATTTACAACGACAAATGTATACACAAAAGTAGGCAGTTTTGGCGTATATTGGTGAAAGACGCATGAATTTCTCTGCTATTTTCGGGGTGTTAATAATTAAATGGTTCAAATACGTGTCTGGATCCACGAAACAAGGGTCAGATATACACAGATGAGTTCCGGAAAAGCCCGAAACAACTTTAAATAAATGGTGATGGAGAAAATTTTAAAAGCGTTGAGAATTAGAAGCCGTAAATATAATCCTGTTGGAATGGTGTGATTAACTAAAGGGACGATGTACATTGAAGCTACGAGGACAGTAACCTTCAGGTAATTTATACTATTTTGGTTGAACTTTGATATTTTGTGTGTGTTGAATAACTTTATAATTGATTTACTTTAAATGGACATTAGTGAAATTGTACTAACCATAAAATTTTAATTTTAAGATGAAATTTGCTTGTTTAAGTAGAAAGGGTATTTAGTATTGATGTTCTGAATTATGATGAAACTTTGGGTATGTCTTTGAGCTCAATTAGACGAACCTGGTTAATTAACGTAAAGGGTGGTAGATGCTCCTTTATACTCAGACTCCGGTCTGCTTATATTGTTATATTAATTAGTAGGCATCCAACAAGGACTTTAATTCTGGATGCACATTAAAATGATAATAAAATTAATCTTGAAATTCTTTTAAAACTGAATTTTATGCTGAAATTTAATTTGAAAATTTAATGTATTCTGAATATTGATGTAAATAGAGTTAACGTTGATGTTTGTGGTAGGAATGTGTTGTTTAATTTTATGAATGAGGAGGTTTATAAAATTAGGTGAGCAGCCGAGGCGAAAACAGGATCACAGCAGTTTATGACGCCCAATCGGTGGGACTAGAATTTTTTTGTTGAAAGGACCCAGTTCCCGCATTCACAGGAGTATATCACAGCAGTATATGGTGACCACAACGTGAGGGCTCGAGTTCCAAATAAAATTTTTGTGATTTTATTCCAGGAAACTGGCGATCTGAGAGAGAGAGTTTTTGTGTGTGTATAAATTTAGGAGTATTTTAGAGTGTGTGTGAGTGATTTGAACGTATGCAGAGAAAGGAGTGGTTAAGGAGTCAAGGAGTGGAAATTGGAAGTGACGATAGTGCATTGTGTGAGAAAATTTCGAAAATGGAAGAAGCTGGAGGCAGTAGAGATCAGTCGAGGACGGAATCAGGGGATCAAGGAAATGAGTTAATGATGAGAATGTTAGAGGAAATGCGATTAGCTAGGGAGGAGTCCAACAGAAAATTAGAACTGCTAAGCGAAGAATCTAATAGAGCGAGGGAGGAGTCCAACCAAAAATTAGAGCAGATAAGCGGGAAAATTGAACAAAATACCAAAGAATTTACAGAATTTAAAGAAAGTCTTACCGTGAAACTGGGGCAAGTAGAAAATAGGGTTGAAAAAAATGAGCGTGATATTGCAGGTCTTCGACAGGAAATGGGACATTTAAAGTCCGAAGTACACATTTTTTGTGAAGAAGAGATTAATGTAAAAATGACTGAAGTGACGGACTCATGTAGGGATCAGTTAGGCAGGGTAGAACGCAAAGTTAGTAGTATCAAATACAACATGTCAAATTTAACGGGGGATGGTCCCAGATTTTCTACAGGTGGAGTATCATTGGACCAACACATGAAGTTTTATGGCGATAACAGGGTAAATCCACAAATTTTTATTAACAGTGTAAGAAATCTAGTGGGAAATTTATTTGACGAACAGACTAAACTAAATACGATAAAGGCTTTATTAAAGGACAATGCGGAAGCGTGGTACAATTTAGTAGGACAGGACATAGACACGTATCAGGACTTTGAAAACAAATTTTTAAAGCACTACTGGAGTGACCACAGACAAGACCAGGTACGAGACGACTTAATCACAGGGAAATTTAAGGGAGAATTTTCAGGAAGTAGGGAGCAATATGCTATACGCAAGTATAGCATAGCAAAGCAACTGAACCCACCACTGACGGACCGACAAATTATTAAGTATTTATCACGACACTTCGAGGCAGAAATAAGACAACACGTAGCCCTACAGAACATAGTGGACAGAGAAATGTTTTTGGAATACCTGCAGAGGTACGATGACGTAAGTAGTGGACGACCTCGGGATAATAGGGAAAGACAGATCAACACAGTTAGGTTTGACAATAGACGGGACAACTACGCTAGACGGGGGAATAGTTACGGATACCAGCGACAGAATTGGGAACAGAGACGACCATACGTTAGAAGTAATAGTTTAGGAAGGGGACCTGCACCGAGACCGGAACCTACCAGAAGGAATAGTTCACCGGACATGAGGGGGACTGCTAATACAGACACGGAACGAGTGGAAACGCCTAGGACATACGCTGAGGTGACGGCTAGACCAGGACCGAGTAGGGAAAACAGACCGGGACAGGATTTTTAGAACGCGACAGACCACTAGATTTCAGTGTAAATGTATATGAACATCCACGTGAATTTTTCAAAATTGAGGAGGAAGTAGAGCCAGAAACTGAGGAAAAATTATGTTTGCCAATTATTAATTTAGAAATTTTTGAGAATAATGTAGAAGTATTACTTGATACAGGGGCAGAGGCGAGTTTAATATCGGAGGAATTCGTCAGCAAAATTAGGGATAAGGTTTGTGATAGAATTATGCCTATAAAGCGTAGCCATTTAGTAGCTCCAAATAAAAAGAAGTTTGCTGTAGTAAATAGTGTTGTGGTGCTTAGGATAGATATAGGAGGTTTAAGCTGTGAACAGGAGTTTGTAATTGTACCTGGACTGAAGTTTCAGAGCATTTTAGGTGTTGACTGTATGATGAAGTTAGGGGTTTTGATAGATATGGAAAGGAAGGTAATAAGGATTAATGATAGGGTAGTGCCATGGAAGGGCAGTTATGAAGTCACAGAGGATGACACGGGGTTTAGTATTAATGTAGTAGAGGTAGAGGATGATGAAGGTAAACAGATCAACACGATAAGATGTCCAGAGGATAGGAGAGTAGAGGTTCAAGCTTTAGTACAAGAAAATGCAGAATTAGTGGGGGTAGAAGCAACAGCAGCATATTGGGAGCAGGTGAAGGCAGAATTAAATAAAGATGCACGAAAAATTAGTCAAGGGACCAAACCGCAATTCCATTGTCCACCATCCATGGACACATTTTTGACGAGATTAAATGGCAAGTTTGTTTTTAATAAAGTAGATTTAAGGAATTCATTCTGGCGGATTCCATTACATAAGAATTCTAGAAGGTACATAGGATTTTCCGTAGAGGGAAAAATTGATAATTGTAAAGTAGTATCGTTTGGTTTGTCGGCAGAAAGGGAAACAATAATAAATGAGAAACAGACAAGTGTAGGGACTGAAGAAGAAGTAATATTTAAGAGTAAGGATAATAGGGGTGATAAGTTTATTGTATGTGAGATAATAGGGATGATAAGTATAGATATCGAAGGGGGAGAAATAGGGATGAAGAGTACTAGGATGGTAAGAAGAAAGACGTGGAGGGTCAAGAAGAGAGTTAGATTTAAATAACTTAATGAACAAAGGATAGAGATAGGTGAATTTTAGTATAGGAATAGGATAGGGATAGAATAGGTGTAGATAGAAGAGTAGAAGTAAGTGTTTATAGAAAATAAAGCTAGGAATAGGATAAATATGGGAGATAATTAGAAATAGGTTTAGGATGAGAATAAAGAGTAATTGTAGGAGGAAAATAAGATAGGTTAAGTATAGATATTTCATATAAGATTAGTGGAGAGTTAGGAATAGAGTAAAAGTAGGATAGGCATATAGGATTAGGTAGGGGGAAGTAAAGTATAGTGAAGATTAGTTAAAAGTTAGGAATAGGATAGGTATATAGGATGTATATAGGATTAGATGGATGAGTAGGATGAAGTTAGGTATAATTTCAGTTTATAGAATTAGGTGAGAGTTAGGAATAGGATAGGGATATAGGATAGGTGTAAATATTTTTTGAATTGGAGATAAAGTAGGTAAGTTAGATAGATAAGGATAGAGAGAGATAGGCAATTTTTTTTGTAATTTTTTTGTCTAAATGCTTTATATTTGAATTCAAATAAGTGGGATTATTTGTATTCAAATAGGGGGAAAATACTCATATTTAGACCAGGGTAGAAAATTAAATAATCACATCAAATAATTTTAATCACCGTGTAGAAGCTTTGGGAAGAGGTACGCTTTATTAAAACCGTGAAGCATAAAAGGTTATTAGTTTCATTAAACATAAGAGATTTAAATCATGTACAAGACGCTTTATATCAAAAGAAGCAGTATTAAAAAGCTCTGCGTGTAATGTAATTATTCCTAAACAAAGAGAAATTACATGCAAAATGTATCTTAATTAACTCTATTTCAAGTAACCGGTATTGAACAAAACGTACAGATAATATCTATAGAAACTTGTAAAAACCCAATAAAATGCAAATCCTAGAAGTGTTAGTTAGAAGTAGGATGTTTGAACACACCTGCGTATTTTAAAAGGCAATTTCAGTTTAATTTGTTTAGATAAACATGTCGATTCTAAGGATATTGGAAACGGTCAGATGCTTTAGCACGAAATACTAGAAAATAAAGCTCTGAGAATTAATATTATTTTGAACACCTGCGTAGTTTAAATATCACGTACGGCGAAAATTGTGTAGATAACAAATGGTTTCAAAGAATCTTGAAGAAACCGTGGCTTAATATTCACGAGAAGGTGCGATACGGGTTATTTAACCCAGATAGTCCACATGGACTAAAATATAATCGATAATAAAGAATATCAATTTGCACCAATGCGAACAGGTTAGAAAAGGAAAGAGAAAATGCGTTAAGCAAAGACACATATAGTAAAAGGCGTGATTTAAGCAACGTCACGAAGGTCACAATTGGTTGAAAATAGGATGCAAATATCAGAGGTAGAAACAACGATTTCTGTACAAAATTAATTAGTTTTTCTCGGACATGTTTGCGTGCCGTGTGAGAATTTCTGAGATTTTAACTGGGGCGAGTGAAAAATTCGTAAAAACCGACGCGCGAGCGACGGAATGGGAACATAGCATGAGAAATTCTTAGAATTACCCGTTTTGGGGAACAGACCGACAGATAGGCTTTTTGCTATATATACCCAGGGGAATATAAACAAGCTCTCTCTTAAACTTTTGACTATTCGATGCGTTAAAAGCTCTTACATCCGCGACTTGATTCAAGATGTTAAACAGTGCATTTTAGTTTGATAAAATAATTTAAAATTTTGCTCGTATATTTTAGTGATTCAAAATAGTTTGTTATTTACGTGCTAACATGAATGTACTTCAGTGCACTTAGATACAAGGTAATAAAATTTAGTATCTCTGTACCAATTAGCAAAATTTACAACGACAAATGTATACACAAAAGTAGGCAGTTTTGGCGTATATTGGTGAAAGACGCATGAATTTCTCTGCTATTTTTCGGGGGTGTTAATAATTAAATGGTTCAAATACGTGTCTGGATCCACGAAACAAGGGTCAGATATACACAGATGAGTTCCGGAAAAGCCCCGAAACAACTTTAAATAAATGGTGATGGAGTAAATTTTAAAAGCGTTGAGAATTAGAAGCCGTAAATATAATCCTGTTGGAATGGTGTGATTAACTAAAGGGACGATGTACATTGAAGCTACGAGGACAGTAACCTTCAGGTAATTTATACTATTTTGGTTGAACTTTGATATTTTTGTGTGTGTTGAATAACTTTATAATTGATTTACTTTAAATGGACATTAGTGAAATTGTACTAACCATAAAATTTTAATTTTAAGATGAAATTTGCTTGTTTAAGTAGAAAGGGGTATTTAGTATTGATGTTCTGAATTATGATGAAACTTTGGGTATGTCTTTGAGCTCAATTAGACGAACCTGGTTAATTAACATAAAGGGGTGGTAGATGCTCCCTTTATACTCAGACTCCGGTCTGCTTATATTGTTATATTAATTAGTAGGCATCCAACAAGGACTTTAATTCTGGATGCACATTAAAATGATAATAAAATTAATCTTGAAATTCTTTTTAAAACTGAATTTTATGCTGAAATTTAATTTGAAAATTTAATGTATTCTGAATATTGATGTAAATAGAGTTAACGTTGATGTTTGTGGTAGGAATGTGTTGTTTAATTTTATGAATGAGGAGGTTTATAAAATTAGGTGAGCAGCCGAGGCGAAAACAGGATCACAGCAGTTTATGACGCCCAATCGGTGGGACTAGAATTTTTTTGTTGAAAGGACCCAGTTCCCGCATTCACAGGAGTATATCACAGCAATATATATATATATTGCTGTGAATCCTCTTGAATTACCTGGTCTGTTGATTTTCTTCTGTTAATCGCCTCGGCTGCTCCTCAAAAATAACTTTCATCCTCATACATAAAAAAACAAACACATTCCTACCACAAACATCAACGTCAACTCTATTTACATCAATATTCACAATACATTAAAATTTCAAAATTAATATTCAGCATAAATTTTAATATCGGAAAATTTCAAAATTAAATTTATTATCATTTTAATGTGCATCCAGAATTAAAGTCCTTGTAGGATGCCTACTAATTACTATAACAATATATGCAGAGTACAAAGGGAGCATCTACCACCCCTTTACGTTAATTAACCAGGTTCGTCTAATTGAGCTCAAAGACATACCCAAATTTTCATCATAATCCAGAACATCAATACTAAATACCCTTTCTACTTAAACAAGCAAATTTCACCTTAAAATTAAAATTTTATTGCTAGTACAATTTCACTACTGTCCATTTTGAGTAAATCAATTATAAAGTTATTCAACACACACAAAAATATCAAAGTTCAAACAAAATAGTATAATTTACCTGAAGGTTACTTGCACTCGTAGCTTCAATGTACATCGTCCCTTTCGTTAATCACACCATTCCAACTGGGTTATATTTACGGCTTCTGATTCTCAACGTTTTAAAAATTTGCTCCATCACCATTTATTTAAAGTTGTTTCAGGTCTTTTCCGAACTCATCTGTGTATATCTGAACCTTGTTTAGTGGATCCAGTCATGTTTACGAACCATTTAATTATTAACACCCCGAAAATAACAAAGAAATTCATACTTCTTTCACCAATATACGCCAAAACTGCCTACTTTTGTGTATTTATTTGTCGTAGTAAATTTTACCAATTGGTACAGTGATACTAAACTTTCTTTACCTTGTATCTTCTTTTCTAAGTGCACTAACGTACATTCATTGTAGCACGTATAGAACAAGCTGTTTTAAATCACATAATATTCGAGCAAACTGTTTAAATTATTTAATATTAAAACCGGAAAACTAAAAAGCACTGTATAACGCGTTCAATCAAGTCGAAGATCTAAGAGAGCTTGTTTATATTCACCTCGGTATATATAGAGGTTAGCCTGTCTGTCGGTCGAGTCTCCAAAACGGCCAGTTTCTAGAATTTCGCATGCTCTGTTCCCAGTCCGTAGCCCGCGCGTCGGTTTTTACGAATTTTGCTCTCGCCCCAGTTAAATCTCAGAAAATTTCCACACGGCACGCACCGTCTGAGAATACCTAATTAAATTTTATACAGAAATCGTTGTTTCTACCTCTGATATTTGCATCCTACTTTCAACCAATCGTGACCCTCGTGACGTTGCTTAAATCACGCCTTTTACTATATGTGTCTCGGTCTTGTGCATATTATCTGTCTCTATCTAACCTGTTCTTATTGATGCAAATTGATATTCCTTATTATCGATTATTTCAGTCCATGTGGACTATCTGGGTTAAATAACCCCGTATCGCACCTTCTCGTGAATATTAAGCCACGGTTTCTCCAAGATTCTTTGAAACCATTTGTTATCTACAAAATTTTCGCCGTACATGACATTTAAACTACGCAGGTGTTCAAACATAATATTAATTCTCAGAGCTTTATTTTCTGGTATTATAATCTTGGATTTTCACAGACTTTTATGCTTATTATTAATAATGGTTTAATTAACTCCAACTAAAATTGACTTCTATCCTTTCATTTTAGCGAATACAAATTAAATGTTAATTATTATGTGTACACTTTGTTTAATACCGGTTACTTAAAATAGGGTTAATTAATATAAATTTTGCACGTAATTTCCATTTGTTTCTTTCTTAGGAATAATTAAATTACACGCAGAGCTTTTAATACTGTTTCTTTTGATATAAAGCGTCTTGTACATGATTTAAATCTCTGATTTTTACTGAAACGACCGAATTTATTTATGCTTCATGGTTTTAATAAAGCGTACTTTTTCCCAAAGCTTCTACACGGTGATTAAAATTATTTGATGTGATTATTTAATTTTCTACCCTGGTCTAAATATGAGTAATATATATATATATATATATATATATATATATATATATATATATATATATATATATATATCAAAGAATGACATTTAATGGCAAGTGACTCAATATTAGCCACAAGGGCATCCTGTCGACGCGTTTCGCTCTAATTGGGGCTCATCAGGACAGGAGTAGCAAAGATGTAATATTTAACATGAACACATTATGGGAAGTACAGCATCACCTAGCCCACAATTTGTGCCTTCGTGCTGTTTCACCTGACTTTGCAGGTTTTATCAACAGTCGACACGCAGGAGGTCCGGTTCAACTGCCTTTTTCCATAGCCAAAGATTATAATTATAAGGAATAAGTAAATTTAATGAGTCTTAAAATAATATCAAAGAATGAAATTTAATGGCAAGTGACTCAATATTACAAGGGCATCCTGTCGACGCGTTTTGCTCTAATTGGGCTCATCAGGACAGGAGTAGCAAAGATGATTATTTAACATGAACACATTATGGGAGTACAGCATCACCTAGCCCACAATTTGTGCCTTCTGCTGTTTCACCTGACTTTGCAGGTTTTATCAACAGTCGACGCAGAGTCGGTTCAACTGCCTTTTCCATAGCCAAAGATTATAATTATAGGGAATAAGTAAATTTAATGAGTCTTAAAATAATCTCAAAGAATGAAATTTAATGGCAAGTGACTCAATATTAGCCACAAGGGTTAGGTGATGCTGTACTTCCCATAATGTGTTCGTGTTAAATATTACATCTTTGCTACTCCTGTCCTGATGAGCCCCAATTAGGGCGAAACGTGTTGACAGGATGCCCTTGTGGCTAATATTGAATCACTTGCCATTAAATTTCATTCTTTGATATTATTTTAAGACTCATTAAATTTACTTATTCCTTATAATTAATAATCTTTGGCTATGGAAAAAGGCAGTTGAACCGAATCTCCTGCGCCGACTGTTGATATAACCTGCAAAGTCAGGAACAGCACGAAAGCACAAATTGTGGGCCAGGTGATGCTGTACTTTCCATAATGTGTTCGTGTTAAATATTACATCTTTGCTACTCCTGTCCTGATGAGCCCCAATTAGGGCGAAACGCATTGACAGGATGCCCTTGTGGCTAATATTGAGGCACTTGCCATTAAATTTCATTCTTTGATATTATTTTAAGACTCATTAAATTTACTTATTCCCTATAATTTCCCTATAATTCCCTATAATTCCTATAATTCCCTATAATTATCAAATCGTTGGCTATGGAAAAAGGCAGTTGAACCGGATCTCCTGCGTGTCGACTGTTGATAAAACCTGCAAAGTCAGGTGAAACAGCACAAAGGCACAAATTATGGGCTAGGTGATGCTGTACTTCCCATAATGTGTTTGTGTTAAATATTACATCTTTGCTACTCCTGTCCTGATGAGCCCCAATTAGGGCGAAACGCGTCGACAGGATGCCCTTGTGGCTAATATTGAGTCACTTGCCATTAAATTTCATTTTTTGATATTATTTTAAGACTAATTAAATTTACTTATTCATATTATATATATATATATATATATATATATATATATATATATATAAACATTATAAGTAGTTTTTACACAAGGTAAGTTGATAAATACTAACGTATTGAAATTAATCCAAGGCCTTATATTTTCCTTCTTTCAAATACTAGCTCGATTTGAAATGATCATTAATATATATATATATATATATATATATATATATATATATATATATATATATATATGTTATTATTATCATTTCTTGACCTTTAAATATATAAATGTACTTTTTTGGGTTTTAGGTCAATTAAAATCACTAAACTCAATCCATTTATTTTATGTTTTCAAACGTTTCAACCCTAATTGCGGGTCTTTTCAATGACACATAGTTCTGTAAAGACATTACCTTAAAAGTTTAAAAACTTAGCATTAATCATTTTATCTTTTGAAAGGAAGCATACAATTATTGATTATTCATGCAAACTAAATTCCTATTTCAGTATACATATGCAAACAACTTGCTATTGGTCAATAACATAAATTAAAAAGCTTTAAAATAATAAATTAAACATATACAATTAATATCTCTCAAACTTATACATGTTTATTGTACAAGCCTTTGATACTGTCTGTATGAAACTAGAATTAACTACTTGACCCTCAAGAAACAGATTTATTATACTTTAAATTTACTCTAAATTATTCTAAATTTGTTTTAAAAATTATTGCTTTTGTATTAAATTGTGATTTTGCTAAGATTTTTAATGTCAGTCTTATCATTAACCGCTTCTGGATGTTTAGCAATAAATTACTGAAATAGTTATTTATTTTTATTCCAAATTCGTAAAGCCAGCACTATTCTATGCTATTTACAGCAAATGAAAAGCAAAAAATGTATTGATAATTAATAAGTAAAAATAAATGACTTTTTATTTGTCTTTAAAATTGATCGATTTGCGATTGTATTTAAATGCGTTTTATGGTATCTTACAATTAATTATGTTTACATATACAGCTTATGTTACTTGCTATGTATTTACTATATGCTTATATCATACAGGGTGATTATTTATACATGCCCAATTGAATTTTTCGCTGGTACATCAATGAATAAAAGCACGCTTGTATTGTACAGGGCATAACCATAAATTTACGGACATTTTAATTTTTCAGGATTCTTTTATATTTTGATTGGATTTATTTGTAGAATTGGGATATCAATGACTTCTCGTGACCCCTTATCACGTCAATATATATATATATATATATACATATATATTGCTGTGATAATAGGGTTATTTAGGGGTATATTGAGTTATAAGGGTCGTACACTACATGTAAATAGCACTAAAGTTTAGAAAACTAAACGATTTCATAATAAGATGGAAGTAATTCGCCAATTATGCAAAAAGCTAATATCAAGCACACTGTATAAGAATCACAATTAACTGTAATCAATGAAAGGAAGCTCATTCTTCAATAATACAATCACACTCAGAAAGATCAATAACTCTGTACACAATCAAATTCATTTTAAACCAGCAAGGCATTCATAAACTTTAAATGAACACGCATTAGGAACATCTGAAGCAAGAAAATCATGAAAGAATCTTATTAAAATAAATACGCATTAGAACAAGGAAATAACCACGCATCATCTCAATAAACACATCCTTTAAAACAAACATGTTTCATAAATGCAAGAAGTAAATAAACGCATTTTTAATTTACGTCAGTGTAAAAATTTCGCCTACGTGATCTTTAACAAAGAGTTAATACAAAACCCAAAAATTATCTTGACAAAAATAAAAGCCATACGTTGTCACGTGCGAGGCCGAATTATAATTTCCTACATCAAAACAAGGCATGATAGGTGAAAGGACAATAATTCTAGGAATACACTATACAAACTGGATGTATACGTGACCGACGCCAGCAATTCAACAAGCTATTATCAAGTTAATACCACAGAAAGCCCAAGGTATGAACAATGACTTAGAGCACGCCTCAAACTTTGACCGAAGGACGCAGATAAACCAATGATGTCAGGTGGAGGCGTTGTTTTAAATACCTTACGAATTTGATAAACAATCAGTCTTTCTCCAACCAAGGTACGCTCTATAGCAGTTCAAGTCAGAATATCACGCAAAGTGAACATAGTAAAATTAAATAATTATATTTTGTGGAAGTCGTGATAGAAAAGTTTAAAAATAATAGTAGTAGTGCAAATATACGAGAGAAATTAGCCGTTCAATGAAAAACGTAAGTTAGAAAATTTTAATTAAACATAATTTTAATATTTATAACTTAGGGCTCTAAATTACCATTTAAATTATCATCTAATTAATCATCCAAACAAACATCAGCTAATTAAGGATCTAAATTAAAAATCTGAATAAAAAATCATCTAAATTTCATCTGAATACGAATCTAAACATTGGTCTGGAACTTTAAAATGTAAATCTAAATCTAAATTTGCATTGGAGCAGTAAACGGAGTATTATTCTAAACATTGAATGGGTGTTTGGCCAAGCTGTATTACAAAATCAACAAATGAAATCGACTGAAAACAATCCAGGGGTACTTGTCATCCGCATGCAGCAGCAGTTTGAAGGATTGGAAACACACAGGAAAAACACAGGTCAGAAATAAGAACAATTTTTAATAGCATAACACATTAGTTTCATTTCAAACATTTACATTTTTCATATATTGAAATATTTATATAAAGGATCATCAAAAACTTTTTAAAAATTACGTAGAGCAAAAGGGAAAGGTCGCTGAACGTTCAAAGGTATTTCCAGTAGTAAATAGTGTTATTTTTGCCGTCTTTAAATGGATTTAAGGGAGTTACAATTTGGGGACAAACAAATTAATATTGTTACTTTGATTCACAGGTTTATTTTTTAACAGTGAATCACATTATCAAAGTTATAAAGCTATAAAGTGTATATATTCTTGGTCATTATACAAATTTTGGTTAGTTTTGTTTATATCATTCAAGTAGGAAAGTGCAAGAGAAAAAAGGAGGGCATTAGAAACTTCTTTGTTATCGTACTGTCGTGCACTCTGTGTGGATTGAGCAAATTAGTCGAGGCATATAAAAAAAATTGTATTTAAAATTCAAAGTTGACGTTATTTAGAGACAGAGCGGTGGCGGGCAGCAGGAAACTGAATGTTAATTACATCGGCGTGCGGCTATATCATAGCATATATATATATATATATATATATATATATATATATATATATATGATAACGCTGCACATTGATGTAATTATTTAAATAGTCTTTTGATAACCACCGCTCTGTGTATTTTAATCTCCTGAAATTTCAAATCTGCTTTGGCTAGCTCAGTTTAATTCACACAGAGTGCACAATGTTGCGATAATCAAATAGTTACCCCTATTCCCTAAAACTTTATCTGCTTTGAATGATAAAACAAAGTCGATTCATATTTGTATAATGAGAAAAGAAAAATGATTTACACTTCACAGCTTAACCTTTCTGACTGTATGACAAAATGAGCCCCTGACTCAAATAACAATAAATTTTAAATTGTTTATCTCTAAAAATTAATGCCCCCCTTTCCTTATTTTAAAGCCAGCAAAATGATGTTGTACTCTACTGGAAATTTCTTTGAACGTTCAAGATTTTCTCTTTGTTTACGAAATTTTCCATGTATCAAAATAAATTTTTGTTGACTTTTTACAAAAAAAAATATTCAAGTTTAAAATATGTTCAAAATTAATAAATAGAAAATAATGTCTTAATATGATCAATGTTCAAATATAATAAATAGAAAATGATGTCTTATGCTAGATAGTTCTGACCTGTAGTTTTCCTTGTGTGTCTTTCTGCTGCGTGCTGTGGATCAGTACCTCAATATTGCATTCAGTTGAGTTGCTTAGTCTCCAAGTTTTACACTGTTTAATGTGATCTCCCTTCAATTTTCATAATGTTGTAATGTACCTTGAATTTTTGTAATGTCTCTCAGAATTTTTGTAGTATTTTAGTTTTCGAATTTTTGTACTGTGCCTTAGGCTGTCCTTAGAGTTTTTGTAATGCCCCTTAGACTGTCCTTAGAGTTTTTGTAATGTCCCTTAGAGTGTCCTTAGAGCCCTGAATTATGAATATTTAAGCTAAATTAATTAATAAATTTCTACTTACGTTTTCTAGCAAACAGCCAAGCTTGTCTCATATATTTTCACTATAATTAATTCAAAATATTTTATAACATTACTTTTCACAAAAAATTTTATTGCGTAATTTGAATATTTAGTCGTCGCGTAAATTCTTAAGTATAAGTGATGCAGTTTGTACGTGGTCCAAACTAAGACTGTTTGCTTATCACACTTGCGCATTATATAGCCTACGTCCCATCTAAATTGATTGATTTATCTGAGCTGTTGTTCAAAGTTTACGACCAACCATCGGTTGTTTTGGATATTTTTGGGGTTTTACAGGTTTATCTCCGATATTGCCTTGTAGAAACGATTCCTTGATCACGTAGGTACTCGTATATTTCTAGTTTGTATTTATTTTATCGTCTATTTTGATGTTGTTGCAGGAATTTCTAATTCACCTTGGCACGTAATTTCACTTATGGCTTTTGTTTGTTAAGATAATACTTTGAGATTCGTATTAACTCCATGTGGAAAATCACGTAGACAAAGTGACGTAAATTAACATATTTCGGTTTACATTTTTGCGTTTCCGAAGCGTATTTATTTCGAAGATGCGTTTCTTATCAGGACACTATGCTATCTGCTTTTACTGTCGCTTGTTTAAGGTGAATTGTATTATGATTTTCTAGGTTTTGACTGCATTTCATGTGTATTAATTTACAATTTATGAATATTTTTGGTTTAAGACAAGTTTGGTTGCATGTAGCGTTATTTCTTTTGCCGAATGCGTGTTTATTGTCGAGTGATATGCTTCTCGCCATTAATTAAAGTCAATTGCGATCCCTATACAGGGTGTTAAATGTTTGCTCTTTGCATAATATACAAATTACGTATTTTTAATGCTAAATAAATACGGTTTTCTAACTCTTAGTACTATTTACATGTATTGGGTAACCATTATGACTCAATATACCCCTAAATAACCCCCTTATCATAGCATATATATATATATATATATATATATATATAAATATTTATTTATTTAATAAAATTGCTTACAAGGGTTATAGATATGTTGGTGATTATATTAGAAAAATGACAAAGAAAGTCTTCAATAAAAGTAATACATAAAACCGGTCAAACAAAATCTATGGAATTGACTAAGAATATCTAACAAATCCAACGACTTGTTTGTTAAAAGATTAAAATTGAAAGGTAATTAAAGACATTTTGTATAAAATGGAATCACAAAAAGTTAAACATTAAGGTGTTTATATTGTTGAAAACGTATTTAAAAAAAAGAGAAAATTTTTATAAAATGGTGCCTCAAATAATTTTTTTGTTATAGGTGAAATTATCGTATGGCCATACCAAAGAAATTTTTTTAACTCTTAGACAAGAATATGAAATTGTTGAAAAACTTCAAGCTCATGAAAAGCTATGGACAACAGTACCTGTACCAGATATATTACGTAATGAAGAAGAATCTCCTAATGAGCACTGTCCAGCTCTAGAAATCAAACTGAATTGTACATTTTTAAAGGAAAAGGTCAATATTATTGTTCCGCCAGATTGTTCAATAGAACTCTTATCAGATTTATTAGCAAAAAGCTTGGATACTGTTTTACCTGTGATAATATATGTTGTTAGTGATTATCTTCTTAGTGATTTGGTAAGTTATAAATTTAATTCAATCCATATTTTTGTAAATTAAGTGCATAATAATAACTATACCCTCAAATAGAATCAAATTTTGAGAGGTCCACATATCATTTTGATGTGTTAGTAATACATATAAACTTAAAAAAGCAAACGTGCCACAAATCTTATGGTGATATTTTTGATGAAGTTTGTGTAAACTTTAGTCACAGTTGGTCAACATTCCATAAAAGAGAAACATAACTCATAATGTTAGATGAGCATCATACAATCTGTTGTTCATTAATTCCTGTTACCACACTTTAACAGGTTACTAACTTTCTGCTTACTATTTGTTTTTTAAATATTATTTTCATTATGACTTGGTGTCCAAGAATATAAATTTAATATGAACATAGTATGTACAAGGCATGTTTTAAATTAAACAGGACTTTTTAACAATAATACATTTTGATGGCTCCACCCAGTCAGGTTGGACAGGCACATCTTTCACTAAAATTTTGTCAAATGCGCATGGCAATCAGACATGTAGGAGCCGAGTTATTGTGTTCTAAGTGGCAGTGTGTTTGTTGCATCGGTGCAAAAATTAATTCAACAAACATCCAACATTAAGTTCTGTTTTAAACTTTGTAAAACTTAAACTGAAATGCTTCAATTGATGAAACAAGTTTATGGTGATGGGTTTTTATCTTGTCCACGAGTGGTGCTTTAAGTATGGTCGTTATGACATAAATGCTGACCAACATTTGCGATAACCGTAGATATATCAAAACTATGCATGAATTCAACAAAGATCAGCCAAAATCTCCATTAAACTTAATGGAAATGGAATTGAATATCTCTGAAACACCAATTTATCATATTTTTAACTGAAAATTTGAGTCTTCAAAGTGTATGTTCAAGCTTTGTTTCGCACAAATTGATTCATTACCAAAAATTATACAGAATTTAACATTTGAATGACACCATCAAGAGGTCGAAAAAAGAGCTAAACTTTTGTTCAACTTTGTGGCTGGTCATGAAACGTAGTGCTTTCAATATGATCCAGAAACCCAGCACAAAAGTGAAGAATGAAGTGAAGATGAGCATAATAAAAAAAAGTCTTATCGATTTGTTCTTATGATTTGAAGAGAATAAGTAAAAAGGAATTAGTTCCATTTGACCAGATGGTTAATGCTGTGTTTTGTCTTGGTGTTTTGAATTTTGTAGTCAGTGTCTATATTTGTGTCTGGGTAGCTTCTACGGTCTTTTACTTGATTCCTATACTGTTGTCTAACAAGAATATAATCTATTCTATATCCTCCTATATCTCCCGGCTTCTTCCATGTGTATTGTCTTCTAGCATGATGTTGAAATAATGTATTTTTGATGGTTAAATTGTTTTTGTTGCAAAATTCTACCAGCCTATTTCCCCTGTCGTTTCTCATGTCTAAACCAAATAAACCTACTACCGCTTCTTCCCTACCCTCACCTATCATTGCATTAAAATCCCCATAATTAATAAATTTTTGTGTGCTTTTACGTATCTTAGTGTCTTCGATATCTTTGTAGATCGCTTCTACCTCTTCCTCACTGTAGCTAGAGGTGGGCATGTATACTTGTATTATTACTGTATTTACCGGTTTAGATTCTAATCTAACCATGGGTACTCTTTCGTTCTTTTGTAAGTAGTTTTGTACACAGCGTCCTATTTTTTTTTTGCATAACTATCCCCACACCCGAATTTTCTTCCTTTGATCCTGTATGAATTACCCTAAAATTTCCACTCCAAAAATTCCCCATCTCTGACCACTGAATTTTGCTGATCCCTACTATGTCTAGTGCTAACCTATCCATTTCAATTTTCAAGTTTTGTAGCTTACCTACTTGCTTCATACTTCTCACATTCCAGGCTTCGACTCGCAAAATATTCCCTGCTCTTTCTTCAAACTTTATGATCACATCTTCCGAAGTAGTCCCCTCCCGGAGATCCGAATGGGGGACTATTTTAACTGTGGAATCTTTTACCCCAGAGGATGCCATCATGTGAATTACAATTTAAGCGTGCTGTGTACTTGGGAGGTAATGTGGTAGTTTCCCGTTGCCTTCCACATCGCAGTAGTGTGTCTTAGAGTGCCATACCGACCCCTATGGTCTCTGCCACTCTAAGTACCGAAAGAGCCCTTTTTACCAAAGAAACCTCGAACGTTGTAGATCCCTTTATTATCTTACGTACTTTTAACATATGCAATGTTTGTTGCCGACTTTGTTACACTTTTTATATAAATTGAATAAATTCAGGATTGAAATTTAAATAAAAAAAATATCTTAAAACTAATTAGATCTGACTTGTTACTGGTTGTTCAGGTTGTGGATCTACAGCCCTTTGTTGTCTTCATTCGTCTATCACTGCTCTGTTTAGTTGAACCCCTCGTTTTCCATAAATTACTTCGTGCTCCTTTATTGATTCTCGCAACCCAGAATTGTACCAGAATTGTACCAAAATCGTCGACGCTGATTTGAAATATTATATTAATCCATTTAAAATATCCCCACATTCGAATTATTATATCTATCCACACATTTAAAGTATTATACCATCCATTTGAATTATAAAAAATGTACCATCCATTAGAATTATTATATCTATCTACATTCGGATTTATTATCAACCAATTAAGATTAGGATTGTCATCATCACATTAGGAATTATTATCCACCAATTAAGATTATACCACCTTAGGATTATTGTCATCACATTCGAAATTATTATTAACCAACTAGGATTAGGATTATAAAAAATGTACCAGACATTCGGAATTATTCTCCACCAATTAGTAGCCCTATTATTATATTATTAGTTTAAATAAATTACCCCAAATTCTACTCACTTTAAACGGCAAAAGAAGTTTTCATATTTGTAGCACTTATTTGTCACTATAACTTCCACTATTATATTATTAAATATTTAAAATTACGCGGGACTTTTAATTTACAGTGACACAGCTTGGCCCTGCTTGAGTTTAAAACTGAACTGTGTTATCATTGCTTGGTATTAATATAGGCTCATCCCACTTGCATGTGGGCTGGGTTTTCAACAAGTCTCGTAGAAATCTTAACCAATAAGGTCTGTGTATTCCGTGCATATTGAAGTGGTTTCTGATAATATATCGGCTTCCCATGTAATGGTTTATTTGATACCTTATTATTCGCTATCTTGACCATACCTTGTTTTGTTTAGATATCGCGTTTTCCATATTATACAAAAATACATGATGTAACTTCAATTTTACTTTCGTTTATTTATTTTCTGAAACTGCGTTTTCTTATAAAAATTGTTTATTATTTCTGCGTAATTGCGTAAAGCATTGTTAGGTTTATCTCTTATCTTCGTATTATATTATAACTAATTAGAACACTTCGCCACGCATGTTTAATTACATGCGCTATCATTTTCTCCTGAATACGCGTACTTTTACTGAAAGATATTCTTACTTTGCATTACTTAATATTAATAAAGATCTATATACCGAGTGTTGAATACTTTTTATTTACCTAATGTATGAATTACCTATTTTCCTGCTAAATACTAGTACTATTGTTGTAAGATATGCGCTTTTGCATTGTTTAAAGCTAACTATGATCTATATACAGGGTGTTCAATGCTTACTATTTACATAATATAAGAATTACCTTTTTCTGCTAAATAAATGCAGTTTTCTGCTTCCTATCTCAATTTACTTTGAATTCAATATAAAGTCACCAAAAACTACCTCTTTACAAAAAAATCTGGAACGTTGTAGACCTCTTTATGATTTATTACGTAAGTTTAACGTATGCAACGTTTCTTGTTGACTTCATTACAAGTTTGGATAAATTGAATAAATTCAGTATTAAAATTTAAATTGAAAAATATCATAAAATTAAATAGATCTGACCTGTGATATGTTGTTCGTGTCGCGGATCAACACCCCTTTGTTGTCTTCAATCGTCTACCAATGCTCTGCTTAGTTGAACCAATATTTGAGTACAGTTACTTCTTGTTTTCCAAAAATTACCTCGTGTTTCTTTATTTTATATTTGTCTGCAAATGCCTTGAATCTCTTACCTTAAATACTTTTGACGCAGCTTAGAATTATACCAGAGTTGTACCAAAATTCGATTAGAATTGTCCCCTTTATATACCAGAAGTATTATTGTCAACGCAGACTTGAAATGTCCAGAATTATTGTCGACACCGACTTGAATTGTTCAGAAATATACCACAGATTTGAAATATTCAGTATTATTGTCGACACCGACTTGAAATATTATGGCGACACAGACTTGAAGCCCTATTATTATAAATATTTAATTTAAATCAATTACCTAAATTCTACTCACGTTTTCTATAAAAAAAACGGCAAAAACTCTTCATATGCTTAACGTACTTGTTGCACTATTTTCACTGTAACTTAAATTTGATATATTCTACTTTATTACGCGTGGATTTCTGGTTAACAGTGTCGCAGCTTCGACGTGCATCAGTTGTGAACTGACTTGTGTTATCACCGCTGTGTGTTAAATAGCCTTTTCCCACCACCTCTGGGCTGGGTTTTCAAGCAGTTCTGCAGATTATCTCAACCAACCAGGTTTTATCTTTAATATTCCCTGTATTTTGAAGTGGTTTCTGATGTAATTAATTCGGATTTTCGTGTAATGGTGTTTATGTGCTATTGATACTTTGTTATCTTTGCCATACGTTGTTTTGTGTAGATATTGCCTTTTGGAAAATTTGTACAAAATAAATGATGTAACTCTAATGCTGTTTTTGTTCATGTATTTTTGCGTCTTTGAAACTGCGTTTTCTTATCAAAATGCTCATCGTTTCAGCATAATTGCATAAAGCTTTGTTAGGTTTTAGCTACTCTACTGCGTATTTGTTTTATAACTAATTAGACACTTCTCAACGTATGTTTAATTACATGTACGATTATTTCTTCTGAATACGCGTTCTATTGTTGAAAGATATGCTCACTGGCATAACTTAAAATTAATAGCGGTCTATATACAGGGTGTTAAAACTTGCTATTTACATAATGTACGAATTACATATTTTTCTGCTGAATACGCGTTCTATTGTTGTAAGATATGCTTACTTGCATTACTTAAAATTAATAACGGTCTATATACCGGATGTTAAATGCTTGCTATTTACATAATGTACAAATTACTTATTTTTCTGCTAAATAAATGCAGTTTTCTGATTCCTATTGCTATTTATTGTTACTACACAATTGGTAAATATATTGGTATATATATATATATATATATATATATATAAATATATATATTTCTATGTATCTACCTTAGGTGGCTCAGTAATTCTTGCCCCACAACTTTGGGCATCAAAATGTTGTATATCTACCTTAGTAACGGCACATAAAACTTTTTAAAATTGTTACAAAATTTTCCACCTACCTGAAATTGAAGCTCTACCACCTAGACTTGCAATTCATACCACCCAACAACAATATCTTCAGAAGATGCCTTCTAATTTGGACTTCAAAACCTGCAGCTTTCTCAGGGATATTTGCCACGGCTGCTCACTTGTTCTCTGAAAATCCTATCCTACTCAAAATAAAGTTGACTGCCAAAAGTACATCGCGATTTATTAGCATATCCAATTATTATTTAAAATTTCAGTTTACACTCTTCATGTATTTCGATATCTAACAAATATTATCAATTTTAAAAATAAAACTCATTTTTAAATAAAATAATTTCAAAATTTTATTACTTTATTTATGAACCTATAGTAACTGGGCTGATTTCCAATCTTTACTATCCCAGGTGCCTCAGGTCTAATACGAGCTCTTTGTAAAACCTTCCTTTATCTATGTGCTGACTATGGCACTGAAATTATCAAAACCCTTTTACTTTTTATAACAAGCTAAGATAACGCCTTCATTTGATACCATTAAAATATTACATACATAAATTTTCATCTAGTTTTTTCAAGGTAAATCTTCAATTAAAAAGTCCTTACATTATACTAAATACACAAAAAATCACCCACAAAATCACACAAAAACAACAAAAGTTTATAAAAGTAGAGTCACCTGGATTTGTTTGCTTCACCGGCTCTCTACTTGTACACCATCTCCTATGTGATCGTCCCTCTTGTCTGTCTATTCAAATACAATCTCCTGGTGGCCTCTCACCATCCGGAACAAACCGCTTCTAACCAGATTCCTTCACACAAATGTATGGTACTACCATGCTCTTGTACACCTGCTACTGGTCCATCCATCAACTCGATTGATACCCAGAGTACACACACTGTCTCCAATCGTAAGTACTAAAATTGTACTTACTTGATTTTTAATTGCAATAATTTACTGCATTTTTGTTTGTTTCAGACTTGCCAAAATATCTGTGCACCCACTTGTGCTAATTAAATATTTATAAGATCTAAACTTCACTATATTACTTTTGTAAGTAGCTTGCTTGGCGGTCGAAGATAAAATTGAAGAGAAGAGAGCGTCCACCACCTCCTTCTGGTTTATATAGGCTTTAAAAACCACCTCCTTGCATCTATTTTCAATACCCCTATAACACTTTTCTTGGTAACACAGTACACACAACAACGGTCGCTCAATTCGCGGTACAATTTGTTACCCGTCTTCGAAATCGTAGAATTTTAACCCCAAACAAGTGCTTTATGCAGAAAACCTAATTAAAAACTTTTAACCGGCGCTGTTTTCCACGAAAACCTGATAACTGTCGTTTTACGTTAGCCTCTTAAATACGCCTCCTGTGTACGCGCATATCTCTCATTTTACTCCAACTTGTATTTAAAATCTCCCGTCCTATGTTATCTCAAGATATTGTTCCCCCGCTATACACAAGCTGTTTTACCTAACCAATCGATATCATCGTCTATCTTACTTTTGTTTACCTAATCTAACAGTCGTACCTTGTTTATAAAACTTCTCCAGATTTCTTATTCCCTTTCTACTCGATATCTTCCGAAAACATAACGTGTCTTTGTTCCTCTCGTTAGCCTCTAACTTTCTGATCTAGCATGCATTTCAAAGTCAACGTTCATTGAACACCTGTTATTCTCCTTCCTTTACTAAATCATGTAAACTATAGTCTTTCTCTAGATATCGATCTGTTTTCGTACGTGCAATATAGACCTGCGTTTGTCCCTCAACTATCTATTTCCAGTAATTTTAATACTTGTTGACGAGCTTTTGTGCTCGTTATCTGTTTACAACGTTCACCTTCCTAAAATTTATCGCACGTGCACAAGCTCAAATAAACAACTGCCTCTTGAAATATGCTATAATAACTAAACCCTGTTTTATTATTGATTTTTATGCTACAAACGTGAAAGCTTTTGTATTTACACAGTTCAGATGCTAATTTAAAACAAATCTTAAATATGCTTAATGAAATTACGTTGCACATATGTTTATGCAATTATGCTCTACACGATTAAGTTTCCTAATTAATATTAATTAATATTTACAGTGAAATTTTACCACTATATACAACTGACCCTAATATTTAATGAAAATTGGTTAAATGTTATCTAATTTTGCTCAAAAATGTCTCAAATTTTGCGTAACCCTTTTATACATTCTTTGCCTTGTACTAACAACATATTTGAGCTTGCTAATGCTTATTATTACCTATGAGCCACAATTATATATATATATATATATATATATATATATATATTGCTGTGACAACGTTTTGCGTTGGTCATTGCTATAAGAGTTCTGTGACACGGCACAACAATGGGAAAATTTGTAATTACTATCTTTAAATTGATGTTAAAATCTCAGCTTACAAGACTGACCATATTATTTTAAATCTCCATTTAGAACCAATTAACAAAAATGCATCTTTTTTTATTTTTAATTAATTCGCTTTAAAGTAGCAATTGTATCTAAGAATGTTCAATCTCCATTGTATTTTACAAAATAATTGTCTCACTAAATAATTGTGTTGATTTGTAAACTCTCGGGCAACCCTATAGGAATCACTATTTAAATCTGAGAATAAACATGCATAACTTCTTGTGGAATTTATTTGTAAGGAAAATACAAATTTTTAATGCAGCAATTATGATTCCCGCGCATATATGGAGTATTATTTACCCTTTTTAGAGCGTTTTTGGTTTTCAAAATTTTTAATATGACTTTTTTATCCTGTCACCCCTCGTTTCTCCAACAACGCCTAATCCTGCTGCATAGAGTACATGATACATATTATTATACTAAATTAAAAACATGCTAAAGAATTGACAATAATTAATTATAAACTTTAATGTCATCTAAACGTATAACGAATTAACATCCTTCCCCACGATAAGCCAATAACTTTTAAAATTTGGCTTAACAATTTACGTCGTTTGGTGTGACATCCAGTACTGCCACCTTGGATGCCGGTCGTGTATAGGTACCATGTGCGGTTTTGATTACCACTTGTCGCACTTGACCATTCTTGGAACCTGTTATTGTCTCTAGCACAATACCTTTTAACCATGAATTACGCCGGTTTTCTTCCATTAATATTACCATATCTCCTACTTTAATAGGTTCCACTTTTGTAAACGCTTGCATCAACAAATATGTGAAGCTGCATACTATCATATTGGTCACTAAAATAGCACCTCAGAATTCGACGCCTTTGAACAGATGGTAGTAATTTAGTTCATCTTATCCATTTTGCATTTTGTGCATCGTTTATAGGTTGATCCCATTCAATCTCTGATCGCCATATATCTTGTAAAAGTATCTTTATGTAGACTAAAAAGAATGAAATCAAACCGAGGGGATCAAATACCATCATTAATATTTGTATAACTTCACGTTTAGTTGGTCGACGCACCCCATGCAGAATGTCACGTTTGACTTGGCTAAATGAAAGAGGAAAGAAAAAGCAATCGCTATCCGTGCTCCATTGCATGCCTAAAACCTTTGAACTATCATTCTTACTTTGTAAATTAAAATTTTTTGTTTGATGATCGTTGTCTGTAGCGCCTAAACACAACAATACGAGTCTAGAATTTGACACCCAATTGCGGATGGTGAAACCAGCGTGACTGTGTATATGAGCTACCTCTTTTTTTACTGCAATGGTCTCATCTTCCGTCTCAAAGCTGTCCAACCAATCATCCACATAATGGTTATTACGAATTGCGTTTACAGCTCGTGGACTTTCACTAGCAAATTGTTGTGCATTTTCATCCTTAACATAATGAGCTATGCACGTAGAACAAGTAGCTCCAAACGTCATCACTTGCATGACAAAAATACCAATTTCTTGAGATGGATCATCACGCCAAAGAAACCGCAGACTTTGTTGGTCTTCGGTTCGAATACCCACTTGATGGTACATTTCATTGATGTCATCCGCAATTGCAAATTTCTTTTGTCGAAATCTATACAAAATTTCCAACAGTGAACATAGCAAGTCGGGTCCTTTTAAAAGCACTGAATTTAAAGACACTCCAGAAACTTCTGCTGCAGCATCCCTAACTAACCGTACTTTTCCCGGCTTGTTTTGATTCAGTACAGGGAACATTGGTAGGTACCAGGTTTTAGGCGTTCTGTTTTCGACTTTGTCGGAATTCAGCTTGCGTGCATACCTGTTAGCGATATAGTTTTGCATGTGTACTTTTATATTAGTCGCAAGCTTAGGATTTTTTGCTAACTTTTGTTCAAGACACAATAGTCTGCTAGTGGCCATAGGAAGGCTGTCCGGAAATATTATGTTATCATGTCGCCATAGGAGACTTGTTTCATATCTGTTCTCTAGTTTCTTAGTCGTGCAACGTAATATTTCTTTAGCACGTTTGTCTGTCTTAGATTCTAATATTCGGTGTGGTACTTTAACTCCCATACTTTCTACCGCAAAAAATTCTTTTATTTGCAAGTGGATATCATTATCTGTTGTGCAGTCGTAGATATGGTAATGTTGATTTTGCTCTTCAAGGTGCTTGGCATTATCAACATTTTCAATTACCGTCCACCCTATCCTTGTTTTAGTTGCTATTAGTTCCCCACTGTCGCCTTCTTTTACTTTTAGTGGTAACGCTAGCCGCCAATGCTCAACTCCAATAAGCAGTTGTGGTTTTGCATCGCAGTATGTAGGTATTGGTAAGTTTTTAGATGTCTATACCGTGCATGCTCTGAATCGAAATTGAAAGTTTGTCTGGTAAGGTTTAATCTCTCAATAGTTCGAACGTTTGAGATGCGGTATCGTTTTTTATTGCAGCCATCGGCAGAAAGTTCTAACGACAGATGACGACTGTTTTTCTCTTCCCTGGTTGTTTTGTCCTCCATTTCAGATGTAAAGGATCTACTGGCCCTTCAAGTTGCAAATATTTAGCAACTTTTTCATCAAGAAGTGTTCTAGACGACCCTTCATCAAGAAATGCAAATATACGAATACTTTTTGTAGGTCCATATAAAATAACAGGAAGAATGCAAAAATATATCTGAGCCCTTGGTAAGGAATGAATAGCTTCCACGTTTAAGTCTAGGGTCTTTTTCGTACCTGCAATAGCAGCCTCTGAAGTTGCTTTGAAATGTTTATTGGGGTCGTGAAGTAACACATGATGTTTGTATTCACAATTGCTTACCCCGCACATCCTATGAGTTTTACAGTTTTTCCAAAAATATTTGGACAAGCATTTCCTGCAAAGCCCAAACTTTTAAATTAAGTTCCAACGCTCATTTACGTTGCTGTTGTTAAAGGTGGGACATTCTTCGACATTATGTATATCAGTAGAACAAATGTCACATTTCCGGTTTATTGCAGCGTACTCTTGTTTATCGTACTTTTGTCGATTCAAATTATCTGCATGTGCAGCGTGTAAGTGTTCCTTTTTGATTTCATTGGTACGGTACGATGGTTTAATTTCATACTTTCAAAGCGGTGTGGAACCACTAGGCATTACTGTACTAGCTTTATTTGCTAATTTACTTAACCAATCGTCAAACGTTGAAAGGTTTGCAGTTTCATAGTTGCACTTATATGCTGCCCATTGTAATTTTTGGGCACCCGGAAGTTTGTCTAACAACTCTTGAAGTAACATCGGATTACTTAAATGTTGTAACATGTTAGACGCCTTCATTGTCACGCATAAATGCTGTACAGCTATAGATAAGTCTAGAATTGTATCCAGTTTTTCAGGATTAATTTTTGGAACTGCCCTAACTTGCTCCATTATTTTTTCTAGAATTAGTTCGGGTCTTCCAAATCGCAAACGTAACGTTTCAATTGCCTTTGGGACCGCCTCTTCATACACTAGACAACTTTGTACTAGCTTTAATGCGTCACCTTTCAAACTCTTATGGAGCCGGATTAAATTATCATAATTTGTTAGGTTAAACGCAGCTGTCGATTGTGTGTAGTTTGAAATAAACATGGGCCATTCATTTGGAGACCCAAAAAAGGTAGGGAGATCAGATGCCTGACGAGAGATTCTCTTTTGAGGTACTTTTTTGTACTACCAATACGTAATTCTTCATTTACGTTTCTAGCGCTTGTCCCAGGAACACAGACTGAAGCGTTACGTGGAGTGTTCGTTTTCTCTAATAATTGAGAATTGCTAGGGGATTGTTGTTTCATGGCGCATTTCGTTACTGATGCGAGTCTGAAAGCTTTATCGCTTTCCTCTTCTGAATGGAAGCTGTCAGATTTGCAAGAATCGTCAATCTTGCTTATTAGTCTGACTTTTTCTTCAAAGTAGTGACAATCTTCATTGTATTGCCTGATTCTTGTTTCCTCCAGCAATTGCCTTTGTTTCTCTCGAGCTTTCAACAATTGTTTCGCCTTTGAGCGTGAAGCTTTTGTTTTCGTCTTAGACACGTGTGATTTAGGTCCCTTAAGACTTTTATCTTCAATTGCATAGCTTGCAATGCGTTCTTTATCTTTTCCAGGGATTCTGCCGTTATACTGTTTTTCACACTGCATACACATAAATGAAGAATTTACTATTTCTTGAGTAACATTCACACAGCCATAATGGTACCAAGTGTCGCATTTATCGCATTGTACCATATCCATGGTGTCTACTTCTTCACAAAGTTCACATTTAAACTCCATAATGTCCTCTTTTGCCGACATTCCTGGATACAATATGGCTTCTTGAGTACAATGATCAAATGGCGTTTAGTTTCGTGTTCTTGGGTGTAGACACAATTAAAATTTGTAAGTTGTTGATTTGTAAACTCTCGGGCAACCCTATAGGAATCACTATTTAAATGTGTGAATAAACATGCATAACTTCTTGTGGAATTTATTTGTAGGTAAATTACAAATTTTTAATGCAGCAATTATGATTCCCGCGCATATATGGAGTATTATTTACCCTTTTTAGAGCGTTTTTGGTTTTCAAAATTTTTAATATGACTTTTTTATCCTGTCACCCCTCGTTTCCCTAACAACGCCCAATCCTGCTGCATAAAGTACATGATACATATTATTATACTAAATTAAAAACATGCTAAACAATTGACAATAATTAATTATAAACTTTAACGTCATCTAAACGTATAACGAATTAACAAATTGCATTTAATAACTTCTCTGTTTGAAGCTATTCAAACATATAAATTGTCATGTCGTAAACTTATTTACTGCATACAAGTCTGTTTTAAATCTTACATGAGGAATTGCGAATTAATGAATGAATCTTGAATGTATCGTTCCAGTCGAGTTACGGTTTTTATATTAAAATTTTTTACTACCTCACTTTTTTTCATACTATTCCAGATTTAATTGGAATGCGATGTAATTTTAACAAGAACGGCGCGCTTTACGGTCTAATTAGTGTCAAACTTATGATTGTCATACAAAAAGGCAATTAAAACTATAAACCTCGCATTATCATATCTCTTTTTTGTTTTACGACTCTTTGATGGGTCGTGGGTTTCTTTGTCTCGGCATTTACTAATAATTAATTGACTTTTAAAATATTTCTTAGTAAAGGTGACACATTCGATTCTGAATAAAGAAGGTTCTAGATTAATATAAAGTAGTTATTTTGAACAAAATGAATGAAATTTGGTTTTAAATGAAATTACGTTAAACTTAACACTATTCTATGTCATTTATGGTGAGTGAAGCGAATATATTTTTATGGTAATAAAAGAAATAGCTTTGTACATGCAATTAAATTCGTATTACAACGAATGAAACATGTTCTAATGCATGTTTATGCACAGGAAATTAACTACATTTATATCTTAAAAATGAAAACTCGTTTTCAGTAATACACGTAGAAATTAATCGTATTTGCTTTCTTTATGGTTGATTTATTTAAAACTCTTACAATGAAGTTAAATGTTATCTATTCACGAAAATATTGTTTGTTTTAATGAATTTAAATGACTTTTATTTTATATTTTAAAATGTATATATACACACATGGCAAACTATCTAGTACTTTAAAAGTAACTGCGACTTCTTTTTAGTTTACACAGATATATTTTGCTTTGCTTTTATATCTACACACAGGAAATTTAATCTTATAATTAATAAGAGCTTTGTCCTTTAATGGCAAAGAAATACACTTGTATTATACAGCGTAGCAACATTAAATATTTGGAAATTTTAACTTTTTTTTTGTTTACTTCTATTTGGATGGGTTTTATGTATGGAATTTTGGTTTCAATAACCTCTTGTGAATTTTTAACACATTATTTTCCTCCAAATTAAAATATAAAATTCGAAATCTGTGTCATTTTTGTGCATGAATGAGTAATTTTACGATTTTTATTTCTAACTACGTACTATCTACAACTATTTCTATAAGACGTATAATACACCTGCATAATCCTTTTCTTACTGTGACCTTTCCTTTTCTTAATGATAATCTGTCTATTTCTTTCTTAAAATTAGCTAAACTTTGCTTAACTGTATCCTAATATCATCTATAATTTAACATTACTATCCTTATTTCTAATTCTCTCATATTTACACATGGTTTTATCAAGTTTCATCTCCAACAGAACTCCTCATTTGCATACATAACTAATCATATTATAGCAAGTTCCTCTCTAAACTATCACAATCTTGGAAAATATAGATTATAAAATTTTCATGAAGTTGACCCAGCAGCTACACAGCTAAACTACTCATGTCATAAAAATTTGTGGCCTAGAATTTCTATATCTAGCCTACTTACAATACTTTCAAATTGGACATCTTTTATTTAATCTTCACTATATGCATAAACTTTAGTCTTGATTGGTTCAATATTAATAACTTCCAAATTATTTTCATTCTTGTAGCAACTCTTGATTTTCTATTTTGAATTCATAATATTCCTTTTTGAATAACGAATCTACATCATTCATAACTTCACCTTGACATTTAACAATAGTTCTTCCCCTTTCTACATTATCCTTTAAGTCTTTCTCAAACAGATTTACATTTATACTGTTAATTCCCTTGTCCTCTTTCACTTCATCAATTAATTATTTTATCATTATCTAATAATTTACTACCTTTATTCATCTTATTTTTAAAATCTGCATTCACAGAAAGTTTCTTTACCTCCTTTTCAATACCTGCAATCATACTATTTTCATCCATTTTATCTATTATTTCCATCTCTTCAACAATATCTTCTGCAGTTTTCAATAATTCTGGCTTTTTCCTTAAAACACATTACAACTTCCATCGTCTTTTCAAATTGATTAAAAAATTCATACAATCCTTTTTTATCTCTATATGAACTTCTTCATCTCATTTAATTCTGGTTTCATTATTCGTAATTCAACTGGGTTCAGAGAGCATGCTTTTTAACGTATATATCAGATTCCAATTGGAATATGCCTCTGTTATCGGGTGCCCACAGTATGATAAATATATCAATTTAATAGAACATATTCAAAGAAAATTTTTGAAACTGGTTATGTACCGTACCTCGGGCTATTACCCGCCCATTGATTACTTTCACCAGCTACTTTTGGGAGCTTTCAATTATTCCACTTTAGAAACTCAACGGTCCCTTCGTGCCATAATATTTCTCCATAATATAATCTACACTTTCCAATGTCCCGAAATTCTAGAGCGTTTATCATTCAATGTACCACGTATATCTGCACGCAATCCGTGGACGTTTCTTAACTTCACACCTCGAACAAATGTTCTGAAATTTTTCCCATTGTATATAATATGCACTACCTATAATAATGTGCGAAATACAATCGACATCTTCCATACAAGACCGTCGCAATTAAAGCAGGTAATTTTAAATAAATAATTAACTATTGTTTGTTAGCTATCGTAATTTAAACCAATTGTATATTCAACTCAGATTGTAGGTAATGTTTATTATCTTGTTAATGTATGATTTTCTTTCCGATCTTGTAATTGAACTAATGTTTGGTCTGTAAGATAGTCGTAATTAAATAAATAAATAAATTTCTTATAATTATCACTTTATTCTCCATATCTATTATCCCCTTCATCTTACTAATAAAATCTATTCCCAGAATGGTAACCACTCTTAACCCTTGCTCAACCTCAATCTTTTCAAACTTTACTTTCAAAATTATGAAACTCTTGATCACCGCAAACTTCTTATTATTCGGCGATACAAAATTATTTCTTTTAATAAGGATAACTTTCTGCATTAAGTCCTCTGAATTATCTTTTATAAAACCTTCACTTACTAATGTTGCTGCAGCTCCTGTGTCTAAAAGTAATTTAATCTTTTTACTTTCTACGTGTAATTTTATTATGGGTAGGAAATCACTTATTTCAATAACTTTTACATCATTTTCCAACTCAAGTTTTATAATTTCATGCTCATATTCATATTTATTAATTTCTATATTTTCGTTATTTGATTTGTCTGCTTCTAAATACCCTGACTACTTGTCGCTCCAGGTCGATTCACGATCTCTGCGTATGTCCTCCTATTATTGTTGCTACCATTTATGCCATCTCTTTTTACGTTTGTCATATTGTCTCTTCCTCGGGTTATGGTTCTATTTTCAATGGTACAGAACTTGGTGTTCTTCCCTTTCTCCGTCTCTCCTGATGGCATTTCCTCTATTCCAATTATTTCTCAGGATATTTTCTCTTTCACTTGGCCTGCCTTGATATCTTTCATGTTTATTATTCCTTTGAAATCTAAAAGCATTTATGGACTCGCTCCTTTGTCTGATGTCCATCCTCCTTGGTTGGCCCATCTCATTGTATTGTTGCAGATATTCCAAAAATACATCGCTATCAATATATTTTTTAAGGCTATCCATTGCCTTACCTTTATTTCAAAGTGCTAAATATTTAATAGTTTGTTTGTCTTCTAAAGGAGGATCAAGTTGTTCGGCAATGCTAAATTTGTTAATGGCATATAACTCCCTAGTCATGCCTGAATCACTACTATACTTGCCCATCAGTAAATTTAATCTCGAAGTCTTTAAAAGAACTAACTCACTTTCAATTAGTCCAAACCAAATCTTTGCACTACCCTTTAACATGGGCCTCACAATATTTAACTTTGTTTGTTCATCCCAACTCTCTTGTATTAAAGTTTTTAGGTTATTTAAAAATATCTTAGGGATAAGTTTAATATTCCAATAAAATTTTGAATGTTGTTCCAACGCAACACTGGTTGAACTCCATCTCATCGGTTCCCCAACATGAATATTTTTAACTCTATCTTTTAAATTTTCAAATTTATTCCCCAAGTTTGTTTTAAGTTTTTCCAGATCATTTCTAAATGTTTTAAATCCAGTTTGGCAGCTTCCCTCAATTTCGTTTACTTTTTCATGTAACTTTTTAATTTTTCCATCTGTTTCTTTGTCACTTGTATCTTGATTCGCCTTTATTTGAACAATTTCTTCTTTTATGTTATCCATCCTTTAAAATTTGTACCAATTTTTCTTTAATTTTAAATTTCATTTCCTCTCTTATTATTTTCTTTTAAATCCGGTTAGTTTCTCGCTCATCTCTTCAAATTTTTTTTCTTTCTTTTCACTTTCTAATTTTACTATGTTCTTTCCAAATTCTGCTCATACCTCCTGAGTATTTTTATCAAATTTATCATTCGCTTCCTTCGAACATTACTCATTCTTTTCACTCATTTTTTTCAAACTTTTCTCTTTCATCTCACTCATTTATTTCATATTCTCTTTTTGTTCCTGCATACGTTGATTTAGACTTAATAAGAAAAACATCATTTTTAACTCCTGGGTCTCTCTTACACTCTGTTCTTTCTTGGCCTCTGGATTCTCTTTTTTCGCTTCTTCCATATAAGCGCTTCTCTGAGAAGCAATTTCTACTACCTCTGCTCTTTAACCTTCACGAACTTTTTTCATCCTATCAATCACACTCCAAACTAATCAGATATTGCAAAAAAAAATAGCTTTTTATCTTGAAGAATTTTCTATGTTCATTACATATAATAACTTTTATATTTATACGCAGGTTACGTTTAAAACTAATTTCTGTATTTACTGTCACATGGTAATCATTAATTATGGTATACGCATTGCATACTTTAAAACAATCTCTTCAAATTAACATTTTCGTGATCGAATTTATCAATTAATCTCGTTAATAAGAATACTCGTTTATATACAAAGATTATCTCTTTTCTATTATGTTCTAGCTTCGTACGGAACATTTTACACCGTAATGATCTAAGATTATTGGGGAATTCTTTATTGGCGTCGAAATGGTCGCGTTTTACTACCTCATTAGTGTTAATTTATGCGTGGTGTCCGTCTTTGTCTAACACACACGATTATTGTGTAGAATAAATTCGTAGAATAAATGTTTATTTATTAATGAGTTCATACGAAATTGACGCACTCTCCCGAAACTAGTTTCTGAATCTCGTCTATTTCAGAGAATTCTTTATTTAAAATGAATTTATGTTATACAAAAGTCAATTTATATGATTAATTTGAAACTTTGAATGCAAATGAGTTGCATTTTTATAGAAAATATTTGCTTTTACGGTAAAACGTGTTGTTAATACACAAAATTAAGATTAAAAAGTGGGGTTTTAAATACACAATATTATTTATTTTTATGCACAGAAAGGACATTTTTATTACAAATGAATGGCTTTGTATTTATTTTAGAGTGATCGATTTGCAGGCAACACGCAAAAAAAACACAGTAAATATTTATGGTTCCAGGTTGGGACCGTGTCATTTTATAAATTAAGGTCGACGTTTCGTTCACTCTTGTAAGGGGCTTCATCAGAACAAGAAAAGAAATAGGTAATAAAATAAAAAATATAAAAATAATAAAGATAAGAATGATAATATTAAGTAGACAAGTTAAAGTGTAAAGAGAAGAGTTACTCCTGAACTAGCAGACTCACTAGCCCATTCAAAGCCAAAGGTGTCATGTGGCAAAGTAACTGGTGAAAGTAGCGAAAGTGGTAGTTTATATAGGGCGAGAACTTGATGCATGAGCGATCATGAATAGAGAGGAGTGTCGTAGCGGATCAGTGAATGTCACGGTTCCGCTGTTGTGAACATAGGCTTGTTTTTCAAATGGGGGAAAGGTAGTAGCCATCGTCTTTGAAGCAGATATAGACACTGACCACAACATCGTAATTATGAAAGCCGCACTTAAATTTAAAAATTTGAAAAAAAGAAACGGAAAAAGCCACTTTGACTTAGAGAAACTAAAGATAAAGATATTCAAGAAAGATTCGGACAAAAGTCAAATGAATTGCTGAAGGATATCGGGAAAATATCTGATACTAAGGAAGTAGAAACAGAATGGAATAACATTAAATCCAGCCTAAACATGGCGGCCAAAGATATTCTGGGGTATACACAAAAAGAAAATAAGAAATCATGGATAACAAAGGATATCCTAAATTTAATAGAAGAAAGACGAAAATACAAAAATAGATCACACGATACAGGAAAGCAGAAATACAAAGCCATAAAATGGGAAATTATTCGCAAATGCAGGAAAGCTAAAGAACAATGGATTGCTGAAAAGTGCAAAGAGATACAAACTAAGATGGAAGTAGGAAAGACAGATAAAGCATACAAACTAATTAGAATCAATTTTAGGGATATAAAACTGTATAGCAAAAATATAAAGGACGCGGGAGGAAACGTCATTATAGAAAATGTAGAGAAAGTGGGTAGATGGCAAGAATATATAGGGAATTTATATGCAGGAGGGAAACTGACATTGTTAGAACAGGAATCAGACATTGAAAATGGTGACTTGGGATATCCTATACTTAGAGATGAGTTTGAATTAGCATTAAAGGGTCTGAAAAATGGCAAGGCGCCGAGTACAGATAAGGTGCAAGCAGAAACTCTAAAAGCCGCTGGACAAGCAGTACCAGAACGTCTCTTCCAACTTGTAAGCTATATGTATGACACAGGCGAGATACTCGAAGTTTTCAAACGTAATGTCATAGTACTATACCAAAAAAGAGAGGCGCAGATAGATGTGAAAATTTTCGAACAATAAGTTTCACAGCACACGTGTCAAAAATATTAACTAGAATTGTACAAAAACGAATGGAAAAACGAGCTGAAGAGATACTAGGAGAAGATCAATTTGGGTTTAGGCGCAACAGGGGAACACGGAAGGCTATTTTAGATTCGAGAGTGATAATGGAGAAAACAATAGTAAAAGGAGAAAGCGAAACTAATTGCCAGAATTCCATTTTTCTACAACAGAAAAATTAGAGGATCCATAGAAATCAATAAAAGTTCTAATAGTCTAAACAAAGACGATGGCTACTACCTTTCCCCTATTTGGAAAACAAGCCTATGTTTACAACAGCGGAACCGTGACATTCACTGATCCGCTACGACACTCCTCTCTATTCATGACCACTCATGCATCAAGTTCTCGTCCTATATAAACCACCACTTTTGCTACTTTCACCAGTTACTTCACCACAAGATACTTTTTGGCTATGAATGGGCTAGTGAGTCTGCTAGTTCAGGAGTAACTCTTCTCTTTACACTTTAACTTGTCTATTTAATATTATCATTCTTATCTTTAAAAAAATATATATTATTATTTTATTGTCCTGATGAAGCCCCTTACAAAAGTGGGCGAAACGTCGACCTTAATTTATAAAATGACACGGTCCAAACCCGGAACCATAAATAATTATAATGACTCCGGCTGTGAAAGCCTCCGACAATATCATCCTTACATGAGACGCATATCAATGAATCCTTGTGTCTGTTGCATTTTTGATTATACAGTTTGCAAGTTAGAGGCATATATTGATTGTTAATTTGAGAGCAGTACTGAACATATCGAAACTGTAGACATTTGCTTAGGATTTGATATTCACTTAAGATAACCCATTTGTTTATATTCTATAAAGGTTCGAAAAATGTTTCATTGCTTAAGTTGGTGCAAATACTTCTTACGAATAATTTGCAAAAGCAAAATACATTCAAACTGCACACCTATTAGGTTGTCTGAAATATAAAATTTTAAACTTTTTTTTGTTGGCAAATACATACTTTGTTGTAAAATTGCAATTTAAATATAACTATTGACAAGTTGTAATCATAAATATAGATTTATAGCAATATTTTAATATTTTTTTAATTATTTTTAGCATCTCAGAGAAATTAATAAAATTAAAGAAAAGTACCAAGATCTGCCAATTTTATTTTTTGTTGTTTCTGATGATGCCAAAGTTTCAACTACTGATTCAATGACAGAATCTGAGCAGCATATTATAGACAATAAAGTATTTATTCTTAGAAATCAGTTGATAAGGTTAGGTAAGTTGTTAAAACATTGTTCAATATTTTTCAAATATAAAAATGTAGGATACTTAAGGGATAATGAAGATGTAAATGTTGGTCATCTGCAAATGGAACAAACATTATGTTCACAAAGTAATGGTAATCATATTATTGGTGAATACGAATGCAAAGCCAAATTTTCAAGATTTTTAAATTGTGCTTTCAAATCGTATCTTTTAAGTATTGCATTTAAATTAAGTAGAGTAAGGGTTTATACTATACTTAATAAAGATTATAAGTGTATATTTAGGTACATAATCATTGTCTGAAAAAGTTTATTTTAACTGCTTTTGATATGGCAAGGGAGATACAAATAACACCACAGCGAATAAAGTATGCCCAAGTTTCTGAAGGAGAGTTGTACAAAAACTTGATGAAAATTGCTGGACAGAAACAAGAGGAAATTACGAAAATTATTCATTCAACATTACAAGATATGAAGTTAAATATTGAAGACGTTTTAGATGGATATCGTAAAGGTAATTCCTTAAAAAGCTATTTATTATCTGCGAGTTTAATAATCACAAATGTTCCATAATCATAGAAATCAAAGTACTAACATATTATTTACATTGTTGTCTATGTATTGCATTTTTAAAGAGGTTGTTGGAATTCTTATTGAAAATTCAAATAGTAGAAAAATCAATTCAATATTTATAGCACACTGGGATTATTTATTAGAAACTATGCTATTCCTAACTAGCTGCATGCTTGCTAGAACCTGAAATCATACATAATTGAAACATATTTGATTAGTCTTAAGCTCATATGCTTTGACAGACCAATATATTTGAAGTTTATTCCCTATGCATCTACTCTCTTCAAGCAGACATTTCAATCTTACACATACAATTATATACTTGATATATTTACCTTTTTGTTTGCATCTAATAAATAGGTACATACTTCGCTGTGGCGTGCTTTTATTTACAAATTCATAACAGGTTATAAATCCAGGAATTGGTACTGCTGCTGAAACATTAAAATATAGTCATGTACAGATAGCAAGATGGCGAGCACTATCAGTTTTTAAATGCTAAAGAGTTAGCAGAGGACAATTACGAATGGTGTACAACATGTTGGGTTTGGAAACAAGAAAAGGAAGAAAATTTTGGAAAATTGAGAACTGTTTCCAAAGTAGGTCGTGTCAAAATTAAGAATTTAGATAGAAGTAACAGGCACAGAAAGAAAAGAAAAAATCTAAATAAATCCAGACAGGAAGATAGTCGTCAGTGTGAAAAACTGTCTGTCTCCAGCTAGCTGCTTGTGGTAAAGTGGCATGAGCATGAAAAAACAAGAAATAATAAGTACTAATTACTTGGGAAGGTGCCGAAGATTGTTATGGTAAAGCAGTGAGCTTGCAGTCAGTCCCATGTTGAAGCATAATTATTACCTGAAACAAAAATAAAATATAAAAGAAAAATGAAAGAAAAAAATGATACAAACCCAAGAGCGGCTTCGTGGCTTAGGTAAAAAAAATTCGTTTCCTGGCCAACGTAGTACTTTTGGGTGGAGCATTTCAAAATCGAATGCAGGGTATGCAAGCGGAAGACGGCTCCGTGGATTAAACAAGTTTGTGTATAACTGCCGATCGCATGGTCTCAGGTTTGATTCCAGACACACAGAGCTTGAAAAATATTAGCTTAGCATTTTTTTTACGAAAAGAGCTTTCATTCAGATGAGAGATAAAATGTAGAACCCATGTGTGAGTGTGTTATGCACCTTAAAGGTCCTTAATTTGCTTGAAATAACAAGGGTTTGGCAAAATTCAAATTTTCCAGATAAAAAAATCTCGCTATCTGACCAGTATAGTACTTTTGGGTGGAGCATTGAAGAATCAAATGTAGGGGTATGCAAGTGGAGACATTGGATAACAAAATTCTTTTAGCAGATAAAATGAGTTTGCAGATTCACGCTATAACATAATTCATCGCAATTCTTTTGTAAGATTTGAAAAATGCATTTATTAACTATTCATTTTTCATATAAATGTAGATCCTAATTTTACACTTGCGGGATAAATAAAATATTGGTTGGTTTAGCTTTTTTACCTATTCTAATGACGTAGTTTTTGACTTAAATTCATCAATTGCAGTGACAACTAGAATCTGATCATTTTTTAAAAAGTTTGGACGACACTTGAAAAAGAAATTATACGCGGTTCACTAATAGCTCAATTTGGCTTGTTATACAGTGCTTGAGCACGGTTCTGCAATATTAGACACCAAATTCATAGTTTGTCCGAGCTAGTAAAATCTTTGAAGAAAGACTTTGTTACCTTTGATAATGATTATGACTTCAGTCTCAAATTTGTGTTTGTTTACAAACCCTTAACGAAAGGGTATTATCTTATATTATTTAAGTACATACATTATTTAACTATTTAAATAAAAAGTTTGATTAAACTGAGACTTTGACGTCATTAATTCGAAATTTAAATACCTGTTATTCTGAACACTTAGCTCTCCAAACAAATTGATTGTATCTCCCAACTTATAGACCTTTGCCGTTCCTTACAAGAAGTAAAATTGCGATTAGGAAAATACCACCCTTCAGTAACATCCTAACCAAAACCTTCTCAGCAAAATATATCTTACCATTGTCACTCCTCCTGTAACTTAAATAATTTTTCGTCCCCAAAATCAAATACAAATGAAACTAATTTCCTTTATTGTTGCAATTGCCGAAAAGGCAATCACACCTTTGCTAATTGTACCAAACTCCAAAATGTGTTTTGCTATGGTTGTGGAACCCCTAGGTTTATAAAAATAAATGTTCTTTTTCACTCACTCTCTTTATCCCTCACCCGCACGCCCAATCCTCCCTGCCGTCTTCCTTCCTCCCCAACCCTTTCCACCCTTCCCCTCCCTCTATATCCCTGTTGATGCATTGTTCTCTTTATTTAATTCTACAGGCTTACAGCAAATAAAAAAACAAAATAGAAAAAACTATGAATAAATTTCGTGAACTATGTACTTCTGAGCTGAGATGTGTTACTACCGTATTTCATGAAATTTTAACTTCTGATTTCAAACTGCTTAAACAACATCAATATCACCTATCATCTGAGCAACAAAAACCTTGGTATGCCAAAATTGATAAAATAATTCAGTTTGGTGTTATCTCGCCGAGTTCTTCTTTTTGGAGTAGCCCCATTTTATTAGTCGGAAAGAAAAATGGCGAATATCGTGTCTACTTCGACGGTCGTAAAAATTCCGTTACAAACCGTGTTATCTTGTGGATCAAAAACTGTACGTAACAAGCTATCCACTACCTTGTATTAATTTCATCTTAAGTCGTTTACGTAATGCTAAATACATATCTTCAATAGATGTTAAACAAGCTTTTTATCAAATACTTTTGAAACAATCCCTTGGTCAAAAAACTGCCTTTTGCATATCTGGAAAAGGTTTAGATGAATTTAACTTTTTACCTTTTAGCTTATCTTTAAGCCCCCCAACACTCCAATGTACTGTGGATAGAACACTGGATCAGATTTTACACCAAGAGCGTGCTTTTATTCATCTTGATTATATTTTAGTTATCTTTAATACTTTTGAAGAACATATCGTAACTTTAAATGAAGTAGTTGATTGCTTAAGTGATGCCGGTTTTAATGTCAACTGGAAAAATGTAACTTTTGTTGTTCCTCTCTTTCCTTTTTTTGGGGTTTATTGTGGATGAAAATGGATTACCAACTCACCCTGATAAAGTAAATGTCATCATTAATTTTAAAACGCTTAAAAATGTCACTGAAATTAAACATTTAATTGGAATGATATCTTATTATCGTATCATCTTACCTAACTTTTTTTCTATCTCTGCTCCAATTGCTGCTCCAATTAAAAATAAAAAGAAAGGACATTCTATTGATTGGACTTCTGATGCCCAAAAAGTTTTTGAAGAAATAAAACTTTTAATTACCTCTGCCTCCATTCTAATTTCACCAAACTTCGAGGAAACATTTTACATTCAAACTTATGCTTCACTTACTGGCTTAGGTGTCATTTTATTTCAAGAGAAAGAAAATTTAAAACACTCTATTGCCTATGCTAGTTGTATTTTATCTACTGCTGAACAAAAATATTCCGATATAGAATGCAAACTTCTTGGTGTAATCTTTGGAATTGAAAAATTTAGAGGTTATATCGAAGGAACCCAGTTCATAGGCATTACCGATTGTGCTGCTCTTATCTGGTTAAACAATTTGAAATAATCTTCTGAACGTTTGGCCAGATGGAGTTTATCTCATAGTTCAGTTTCACCATTTGCCACAGATCTGAAAAATTATATATTGTACCTGACGTCCTTTTGCATTATTTTGTGTTATAGGGGATCATTTATATAAATTTGTTACCTCTTCCTCATCTAAAGTTGTAAATATATCTGAATGGAAATGAGTAATACCTACCACAAATCGACCTGAAGTTTTGAAAATGTTTCATGATGATCCTACCTCTGCGCATTTAGGCGTTACAAAAACTATAGCAAAAATATCTGATTTTTATTACTGGCCCAATTTAAAACAGTCTGTTTGCCATTATATTAAAAACTGTAAAGTCTGTGATGCACTTAAAAGTTCTCAAAGAGCTTGACCTGGTTTGATGGGTTTATTTAAAAATGAATCATTCTTTTCAATTAATATCTCGATTTATTTGAACCTTGTCCTCGATCTAAGGAAGGTAACCAATACCCATTGGTTGTAATGTTGGTTTTCCAAATTTGTTTTTGTTTATACCCTGCAAAGGCTACTCCTTCAGCAATTATGAAATTTTTAGAGCAACAAGTTTTTCTAATTTTTGGTGTTCCTCAAATTATTCTTTGTGACATTGGTGAACAATTTATTTTAAGAGAATTTCAACATTTCATAAAAAGTTATAAAATCCAGAATATCTGGTTTAGTGCCAGGTATCATCCTCAAGTAAACCTAACCAAACATGTCAATTGTGTAATTATTATTGCCATCTCTTCGTATATCGAATCCAACCATACTAAACAGGATGAAAATATATTTAAAATTGCACAAGCATTATGTATCTAGTCCCACCTAAATTTTTAATTTTTGGCTGTTATACTCTAATTGATAGTAGGTTCTGTTTCTGACAATGCCCATGTAATTGAATTTGATGGAAAAATACATTTGGACAAAGATCAACAACTATTATCTTCTATCTTTACCAATGTCCAAAAAAATTTATTCAAAGTTAGGAAAAAACAAAAATTATTACAAACTCTGTAAAAGAGATGTTTCATTTGGGTGAACAAGTGTGGAAGAAAAAAATAATGTTTTATCTGATGTTCCCAAAAAGTTTTCTGCTTAACTAGCTCCTAAATTTATATTATACAATCTCTCGCATAATTTCTTCATTGATCTATGAACTACAAGATTCAAATGATAAACCTTAAGGACAGTGGCATATTAAAAACCTAACAGCACTTTCGTTTGCCCCAACTAGTAGTATTTACTTACGTTTGTGTTCATGCCTTCATTAAAATATATTTCTCCTTTTCCATTTTTATTTTGACCAATTTTTTCTTTTAGCTTTACCTTCCATACATAAATATTACCTTATTATCAAGCTTTCATATTGTTATTTCGATGTAAGTTTATTTTATAATCTTTGACTTATTCTATCATACATATAAATGGAGACTACCCTTTCAACTATGTGTTCCAAACCGTGCTATTCCGTATATAGTTTTTGTTTTAAAAGATAGACCTTTCATCTCTAGTTATAAAATTTCTTTCTAATAGTCATTACAATTTATTTTAAACCTACACCTTCTACCTTTGTTATTATTCCACAACCTAATACAGTCGTTAATTGTTGTTGGCATATTTTTGTCTGAAGAATCTAGAGAACCTTTAAGACTTGTGCTAACTGATGTTGGGTTGATGCTTTGCTCTTTAGATATACATAGGACCGCAATCGATGCCTCTGTAGTAAAAAGTTAGTTTCCAAAGATGTGAATACAAGAAATTTCTATTTGATGTGTTTTCTTACACATATATTTCAATTATTTCTTACAATTTTCGTTATCAATCATTTTTATAATGCATTTTTTGTTTTTCGTGAATGTGTTGGTGAGGACTATTGCCATTGTTGTTTCAAATATTATTTTTTATGCTGTGGCTGTATTGAAAATTTTGCTATTTTTATCTTGGATTAACTGTTCATTGTATAATTATTGCTATGTCAATGGTAGTTACGCCTTTCAAATTATTGTGTGGATATATCTGAGTTTATTACATCACCTTTATTTGATTTTCTTATCGCAGTGGATGCTCTCGGTAGGAAAATGATTTGTCTGGGTTTCATTGCCTTTTGCATACCTGGTAAAGATTTGTATGGATTTAACTTTTTATTGTTAGTATTTTATCTATCCCCCCCCCCCCACTTCAATATACTATAGACAGGACACTAGGTCAGATTCTGCACTAAGAGCGTGTTTTCGTTTATCTTGATGTTTAGTTATATCTCCAAACATGAAGCTACTCAATTTTGACTTTCATTTTTAGTTTTTGAACGTTATACTGAAATTGATGGTGGTTATTATGTTTCCATCCTGACAATACTGATGTAGTTGAAATTGATGAAAAAATCATTACTTTCTATCCTTACCGATATTAGAAAAAATTTATTTAAAGATTATAAAAAAGTAAAAGTCAATAAAGCCTTTTTAAAAAAATAGCCATTTCCTTTTGATCGGATGAACAAGTATAGAAGGAAAATTATGTTCTATCTAATGCAACTAAAAAGTTTGCAAAATTAGCTTCTAAATTTATATTACTAAAATTTTGCTTATGAATTATTGATTTATGAACTACAAGATTCAAACAGCAAATCTTAAGGATATTGGCATATTAAGGATTTAAAACAATTTGTATCTACTCCTAACAAGTAGTACTTAACCATACTTATGTTTGTACCTTTATCTGAATATATTCTCTCTTTATTTTTATTTAAACCAATTTTTTTCCTTTGATGTTACCTCTTCTGTATAAATAAGTTTTACTATTGAACTTTCGTTTTTTAACTTTTGGTTGAATCTAATTTATATCTTTTACACTCACCATATCGGTTATAAATGTACCTTAATCTTGGACCTTCAATTGTTTCAAACCTTTTCATGTGATAAATGGCTTATTTATTTTTAAATGATGGATCTCTCATTCCTAGTTACAAAAAATTTTTTTATTCATCTTTATTCTTGAAGCATTTTTATTTTATTCATGCAAGTATGCAGTTTAGAAAACATTACATTTAATAAATATTGGTATATCACCATGTATATGGCCAGTATTAGAATTTAGTTGTAGAAAACAAATTTTGTTTGCATATTCAAATGTTCCAAATTAACATTCATTAGTCCTTTTTTTTAGAATTGTAAAAGCATTAAAAAGTCACCTTCAAAATTATTTATTGAAATAGAAAACATTGTTTAACTATAAGACATGTATTAATAACTAGTTATTTCTGGTATAATCAACCTACACGTGCCTTATTTAGCGCTTGTAGTCCAGATAGATGGCTTTTCCGTAAACAGGATTAGTCGTATTCCAACCATTATGTGAACAACATGTTTCACAATTAATAAGTTGAAATGCGACCTCCGCATAGCCCTTTAAGATATTTCTGTTAGAGTCCTTGTCAATGGTGTCGTAAACTGGACAATATGGTTTGTAAAATCTATCAGTATTAATATATATCTAATTAATTTTAAATATGATTGCACAACTTTCATATTACGATTTATGCTACGATTTAATTAATTTTTTTGTAATTAATTTTATAGACGGCCTTTAATACTATTCAATTTAAACATTATATCAATGTAGTAACTGTATAATTATGTGATATTGCGAAATGACGTATATAGCAGTCTTTGATTGACAACTTGGATACAGATGCATTGACGTAGTTTCTATCTTACTTGTTACCAGAACAACAGCTGTTCATATAGGGGCCATGTTGTTGGTATGCTTTTATCCATAAGAAAACACTGTTAATCAAGATAAATCATTATAGTTTGGTAACACGTTTTTTGTTATTTACAATTAATGTCATATTCCGTGGTAAGTCAAATTTTTATTTATATAAAATCCATCATTTTACATTTTAATGTTTATTAAGCTTCCACTATAAATTAAAACTTTTGCTATTTACAAATACATACAGATACACTTTCGAGAACATAATTATAACAGTAATCATACACTATAAGAATTTTATGCATTGATGAAATTCCCACTAAATTAAAAAACTAATGTAGAATTTTTTTTTTTAAATATGTTCTAATATCTTATATGACTATTTTGTGAACAAATTACTGTCCAAGTTTCACAGCCATACAGTGCTCTGCTGTAAACAAATGCTTTCAGCAATCCTTTCCTTGTTTCTATGTTTGTCATCTTTGAACAAAGTAGATGCGTTTTCTTGTTAAATACAGCATGACATTGTACTAATCTTTGTTTTATATCTTTTGTACTTTTCCCATCTTACTTTATTTGGCATCCTAGGTTGCAGAAATCCTTAACCTCTTGTGAGTTCACTTTATATACTAGTACTTTAGTTTTATTTTTTTTTTAATTTTGATACCGTACCTCTCTGTTAGAACTGTTTTCATTTCAGTAAGAGCTGCTTCTAACTCTTTCTTGCTAGATGCTAATACTGTTGCAAATCTAAGCATATTAATGTTTTGTCCATGCATAATAATTTCAAATGTTTTCTTGCATTTGACAGTATTCATTGCCTCTTCGATGTACAAGTTAAAAATTAACGTGAGTAGGGCACATCCCTGTCTCGCCATTTTCTTAATATTTACTTCTCTACGTTCCTGCTCTAATTCTATTACCTGGTTGCTCTTTGTATAACCTATGAAGTATCCGTCTATCACTAAAACTCATTCCAATCTTTTTGAGTATTTCAAACATTTTTCTCCATTTTACATTGTCAAATGCTTTTTCCAGATCTACAAACCCTATATACATGCTTTCGCCATGAAAATTTTCACATCTATCTGCATCTTTCTTTTTTGGTATAGTAACCATGCGGTTACGTTTGAAATCTTTGGGTATCTCGCCTGTCCTACATATAGCTTACAAGTTGGAAGAGACGTTCTGTTACTGCTTATCCAGCGGCTTTAAGAGTTTCTGTTTGCACCTTATCTATCCCAGGTGCCTTATCATTTTTCAAACCCTTTAATGCTAATTCAAACTCATCTCTAAGTATAGGATATCACAAGTCATTCTCTTCAATGTCTGATTCCTGTTCTAGTGCTGCTAGTTCCTGTCCTGCATATAAATTCTTTATATATTCTTGCCATCTAACCATTTTCTCTGTAGTTTCTATGATGATGTCTCCTTCCACATGCCTTATATTTTTGCTATACGGTTTTATATTCCTAAAATTGATTCTAATTAGTTTGTATGCTTCATCTGTCTTTCCTATTTCCATCTTAGTTTGTACCTCTTTGCACTTTTCATCAATCCAGTGTTCTTTAGCTTTCCTGCATTTACGAATAATTTGCCATTTTATGGTTTTGTATCTGTTTTCCTGCTATATCTGGTCTGATTTGTATTTTTGTCTTCTACTAAATTCAGGATATCCTCTGTAATCCATTGTTTCTTATTTTCTTTTTGTGTATACTCCAGAATGTCTCTGGCCGTCATGTCTAATCTGAATTTAATGTTATTCCATTCTGTTTCTACTTCCTTCTTATCAGAAATTTCCCCAATGTCTTTCAACAATTTATTTGACACTATTTCAAATCTTTCGTAAATATCTTTATCTTTTCGTTTTTCAAAATCAAAGCATCTTTTTTCCGTTTCTTTTTTTCAAATTTTTAAATTTAAGTGCGTCCTATGTTGTGATCAGTGTCTATATCTGCTTCTGGGAAACTTCTACAGTCTTTGCTTGATTCCTAAACCATTGTCTAACAAAAATGTAACCTATTTGATATCTTCCTATATCTCCTGGCCTCTTCTATGTGTATTATCTTTTAGCATGATGTTGAAATAATGTTTGTCATGGTTAAATTGTTTTTGTTGCAGAATTCTACCAGTCTATTTCCCTAATCTAAATAAATGTACTACCGCCCCTGCCTTACCCTCATCTACTACTGCATTAAAAACCCCCTGTAATTATTAAATTTTTATGTCCTTTTACATATCTTAGTATGTCTTTGTTATCTTGCTCACTGTAGCTAGAAGTGGGCATGTATGCCTGTATTATTACTACTACTACAATTACAAATAAAACCCACCCAAATAGAATGAAACGAAAAACATTTGAAATTTCCTAATGTTCATTGTTCCACCCTGTATAAAAATAAGTGTATGGCATGTACAAAGTCATTAAATTCATTTGTGTTATAAAAAAGCTTATTTTTTCCTGTGTGTAAATAAAGCCTTCTTAATAAAAACGAGTTTCATTCGAAGATATTAATTAAATAGCCATTTAAATTCATCCGCCTTCAAAACAAACGATATTTTTGTCTCTAGATAACATTTAGCTTCATTGTCAGTGTTTAAAAAAATACAAAGCTACTGCATTTATCAACGAAGCCCTCATAAATTAAAATAGTAAATTAATTTCTGTACATAAAGACACATTAGAACATGTTTCAATCGCAGTAAATGGGTTAAAGTAGTATCAGCTTAACGAAATTTCATGTATAACAAAATTACATTCATTCTTGTTGAAAATAACGTTTTAATCTTTAAAAATATTGCATCACCAGGGTGTGTTATGCTTCTAAACAGAAACATAGGAATCTAGAGAATGTGATGTGTAGAGATAATTTAATATAATTCTGGAACTTGTTTAGAACGAGGGATTCAAGATTTAAATCACAGTTGGTCATTCTCTCCTGAACAAAACAGTATGTGACTTGAGTAACTGTACTTAATTAGAAAACAATTCAACCATAAAGAAAACAAACACGTACTTTAATTATCTTTCCGTGTGTGTATAATATCAAAAATAAAATATTCATTTCAAAATAACACTTTAAGAGCTTTAAATGGAACTAAATTCTATAATTATTGTAATCAATAAAGAAAAATACTTCAAATACTATGAAATGTTTTAAAAGTCATTAAATAGCTCATTATTGAATAAACGCTGGTTCAAGGAACTCGAGCGAACATTAAAAAGCAATAAAAATAGATAAGAAATATTTGTAGGTTTTCGTGTAACAATAAGATAAAAGGAAACAGCACATGAACTCCATGCATTAGGTAAGGACTGACAACGCCTTGCAATGCTCGTAACTCGTATCAGGTGGTTTGACACTAATATATCATTAAAACCATGAAATTTGCGGAAATATTGCATTACACAGGTGACTAAGATTCAACAATACAATGTAATAATGACGTATTGCGATTATTTTCTATATAAACGGAAATAATTAACATTTAAGCGCCATTTTAGTTTACGAGCTTGACCATGTAAGTTTTAAGATTAATTCGTGTTTGATTCTTTTTAAATCCAAGTAACACATAGGATTGAAGATTTAATTCATTCGGTCCTAAACCAAGCAATATATAATGTTGAGTAAAGAATTCAATTTACGATTGACCATGCAGGGTTGCAATAAAATATATGTCTGACATCATTTGTTTTGTAAAAATACAATGAAGATTGAACATTCTTTGGTACAAGAGCTACTCTAAAGTTAATTAATTAAAAATAGAAGATGCACTGTGTAAACTAATGTTCTAACGTCAATTTAAAAATGGAATCAGAAGGTATTTAATACCATTAATTACGATGGAAATGAAACTTTGATGAATACTATTTTTGCAAGTATCCAATTTTGGATTTCTTTGTTTGTTAATTGCTAAGAATATTTGCGTATTTAAAGTAGGATAAGGTCTCATTTTATATATTTGTAAGGATGTTTTACAGCAAATTTTGAGGTCGAAGTTTGAGGTATTGTGCTCTTTACTAAATAGATTATCTGTCAAGGATTGTTGGCCAATCACCCTTACCGTGTTAATAAAAAATAAGGTGAATTATCCACATAGAAATAAAACAGGATTTTGTAATTTCTGACAAGGATTAGCTAAGAATTATTTTAAGTGACAGAAATTATTTTCTCTATGAACTGGAACTGTGAATTGTTTTATAAACTATTTTGTATGAGAGAAAAATGTTTTTGAATGTATAGATGTTTTCTTGAGAGTGCTGTTTTATTTCATTTTGTAAATTACCTTGAGCTAGTCAGGCAAAGAAAAGAAAAAGAAGGTAAGATAGTAATTTCATAATTTCCTATTCCATCCCCATTAACAAAATTTAATCTTCACCAACTCGCCCGTGTCACGGCAATTATATATATTGTTGTGGATGCAAAGGGGTAAATAGGTATATACAATAAAATTTCAGCAACCATGTATATAGAAAAGAGCAAATTATTTATGCGCAAAATTAATTTAATTCATTTAGTGAAAACGGATGAGTATTAGGGTATTTTTATATGTAATAATTGGAATGTTAGGATTACATGAAGGAAGAAAGCTTTAAAGCAAATAGAAGTTCAAGGGTACGCATAATTAAGCATAAATTATTTTAATCAAACGCATATAAGCAAAAGGGAGCGTGCTTGCGTAAGAAAATCAATAATTCTCAAGGCAAGTGTATTCGTTTTAAAAGCCAACGTCAGTTTTATCAGATACGAAGAACCAGAAAATCGAGGAATTGTTATTTTCAAACTATCGATAATTAACAGGAACACCTGCTTGTTAAAGGTTACGTTCACAGAATTTTTATGTACGTTAAGATAAGATTTCATAGAAATTGTTTTCAACCGTCAGTTGGTATAAACAACTAGGGTAACAAACATCTTAAGGAGAGAGTGAAATGAAATGATTGGTAATATACATCAGATAGAGATAAATATAGAGCAGCGTTTGGATTGAAAGTCACGTAAGACATACACGTGGAGTGGATGTAAGATGTCGACAATATCGATTTTCTGTAACTCAAGTGGGGTTTTGAAGGAGACAGCGAACATGTATAAAATAGAGATGAATAGCGCTTAGGAGGAGTTTGGTGACGACAGAAAACTTTGTTATTGGTCGAAAGCCAACAGTTTTAAAAACGGAGGATGCACACGCGAAGGTCGAAAACGAATTCGAGGTATACAGCACGTGGGACGGGAGAAATTTTACGAATTTAGAGACGGTTACGATCAAAATTTTTAGAAATGGTTTGGAAAATAAGATTTTCACACGAAACAGGTTCTACTAGGGGGGTTTGGAAGAATATAAATACCTAAGCGGAGTTATTAAGCTCTCTCTTTTCTTTTACTTTGATCAAGTGCCGAATACTGATTCAGACCACGATAATAATAAAGCTTTTTGTGAGTATTTTGTATATGTGTAGTAATGTTACCGTTAATATAGTAGTTGAAAGTATAAAACGGTAGTAGCGGACCTCAAAGTATTAACGTGACGTGCGAGTTAGTGCGTATTTAAATAAAAAGGGTTTGGCTACTATGATAAAAATTATGAAATGGATGCATGATATATGGGGGTAAGCAGAACTGATAATCAAGTTTGTATGCATGATATATGGAATGGTACTGTGAGACGAGGCGCATACCTTGCAGAGATATCAGATGGTAGAGGCCTGTGGATCCGCTGAGCAGCACAGTAAATGGAAACAATGCCGAGGGGTTTTCTGGTAATCACTCCGACGGGAATGAAGACTGAAGAATTCTCCAGGTAATTTATTTCAAATTTCTGTTGTTTTATAAACATTTGAGGAATTTTTGTGTTGTGTGGTTGACTTTTGGTGGCATATTTATGGTTTTAGAAACCTGTTTGAAAAAATACTTGCGCAGGACAATTTCCTAAACTTGAGTATTGAAAAAGGGCGTATTTAGAATATATCAAAATTTTATTCAGGATATAAATTGAGTTGTAAAGGGTAAACGGGTTTGTAAATTTATTTTTAATGCAAGGTTTTAAAAAACATATACAAATAAAACTGGGTTATAATGAGCTCACAATACTCCAGTGTGAAGTCAATTTAGGGTTATATGTGGGGCCCATCTACTCATATTTAATCAAATTTGTTTAAAATCATTATAAAAATCAAGGACTTTGAAACATACAATATTGAGCTGATAATTATTGTAGCTAACTGTTTGGAAACATGTGTAAATATATTTTATCTGTTAATAGGTGTAAATAAAATGTTGTATGATTTTCGTATTGTTTTGGTAATTTTATTTAATGGTGTATAAGTGGGAAACAGGTATGAATGTAAAATTAGATATTCAAGAAGAGGCCGATTGCTGAGCTAGTCAGGGAAGCAGAAGAAATTCGAAGGCGGCCTTAATAAAAGGGTAAGGATTTTTTTTTAATTTTTTTAGGAAAATTTTATATTGGGAAAATTTGTGGGGCTTGAATGATTCAGGAGCTGAGGCGAGTTTAGTATCGAAGGAATTTTTGAAAATTTTATGTTGGTCCAAGGATTTAGGGGCACGAATTTTACTGAGGTTTCACGGCAATTTTATGACGCCCAATTTGTGGGATTTGAATGATTTAGGTGAAGGCTCGATACTAAAAGCTTAGTTTTGGAGTCTGCGGCAATTTTATGATGGCCCAACGCTGGGGCTTGAATGATTTTTAGCAGCTGAAGTGAGTAATCCATGACTGTCCTGACTGCCACGGCAATATATATATATATATATATATATATATATATATATATATATATATATATTGCTGTGAAACCTACAAAAAGAACCTCACCAGAGTAAAAAAAAACATTTGAGCACCAACGTTGGGCCGTCAAAATTTTGCTGTGGTACCTCACCATTAGAATCGAGCCTCTCGAATTGGCACCAAGATTTGCTGTGATTCTCGCCCTGTTGAATCTCTTCTGATGGTCGCCTTTTTACTCTTTCCGCCTCGGCTGCTCACCTAGTTAAAACTTTCATCCTCATTCATAAAAAAAAACAAACACATTCCTACCACAAACATCAACGTTAACTCTATTTACATCAATATTTATAATACATTAAAATTTCAAAATTAAATTTCAGCATAAATTTCAGTATCATAAAATTTCAAGTTTAAATTTGTCATCATTTTAATTTGCATCCAGAATTAAAGTCCTGGTAGGATGCATACTAATTAAGTTACAATATGTGCAGACCTAAGTCTGAATAAAAGGAGCATCTTCCACCCTTTACGTTAATTAAACAGGTTAGTCTAATTGAGCTCAAAGACAGACCCAAATTTTCATCATAATCAAAACATAAACTGCTAAATATTCCTTTCTACTTAAACAAGAAAATTTTACCTTAAAATTCAAAATTTGTTGTTTATACAAATTCACCACTGTCCAATTTTTTTTATCAAACAAATTATAAAAATATCCAACACACCAAAACATCAAAGTTCGAACAAATTGTATAATTTACCTGAAGGTTACTACACTCGTGGCTTCAATGTACATCGTCCTTGCTAATTCCACCATTCCAGCTGGTTTATGTTTACGGCTTCAGATTCTGACCGCTTTTAAAATTTCTCTACCACAAACATCATTCGTCTAACAGGTCTCAGGGCTTCTCAGGAACGCATCTATGTATATCTAAATCTTGTTTTGTGGATCCAATCACGTTTACGAATAACATTTGATTATTAACACCCCCGAAAAATAGCACTGAAATTCATAATTCTTTCCCGCTATACCCAAAACTGCCTACTTTTGTTTATTCATTTATCGTTACTAATTTCGATAATTGGTACAGTAATACTCGCAAATATAACTAGACTTTATTACCTTGTATCTTCTTTTCTAAGTGCACTAATGCATAATAACTTGTATCGTAGCACGTAAAGAGCAAACTGTTTTAAAGTATTCAATAATCACCAAAATATAAGAGCAAACTGTTTAAAGTATTGAATCAAAATCGAAAATCTAAGAGAGCGAAACTCCTATAAACACGGGTTTATATAATAGCTCGCCTGTACGTCGGTTTTGTCCCGCGACGGCCAGTTTTTAGAATTTCACATTCTCTGTTCCCTTCTCGACAGTCCGGCACAGCGATTCTACTAAATTTTTTTATCCTATACCTAGCTTTATTTTCTATAAACACTTACTTCTACTCTTCTATATACACCTATTTCTATTGTTCATTTAATCTTCATTTCTTATTTAAATCTGACTCTTTTCTTGATCCTCCAAGTCTTTCTTCTCACCATCCTAATACTCTTCATCCCTATTTCTCCCCCTTCTATATCTATACTTATCATCTCTATTATCTCACATATAATAAACTCATCCCTATTATCCTGACTCTTAAATATTGCTTCTTCTTCAGTCCCTACACTTGTCTGTTTCTCATTTATTAGTATTTCCTGTTCTGCGGACAAACCAAACGATACTACCTTAAAATTATGGATTTTTCTTTCTACGGAAAATCCTGTGTACTTTCTAGAATCCTTGTGTAATAGAATCAGCCAGAATGAATTCCTTAAATCTAATTTACTAAAAATAAACTTGCCACTTAACCTCGTCAAAAGTGTGTCCATGGATGGTGGACAATGGAATTGTGGTTTGGTCCGTTGGTTAATTTTTCGTGCATTTAAACATAAACGAATACTATCATCCTTTTTCTCAACTACCACCAACGAATTTATGAAATGAGTGTTTGAGACCTCTATTATGCCATCTTCCAACATTTTATTTAATTCTGCCTTCACCTGCTCCCGGTATGCTGCTGGAATTGGATAAACCTTTGCGTTGAACGGTTCTGAATTATCCACTTCTAACACGTGCTCATAGCCTAACGCTGTGCTTGCTTCTACCCCCACTAATTCTGCATGTTTTTGTAATAAAGCTTGAACCTCTACTATCTCATCCTCTGGACATCTTATTGTGTCGATCTGTTTACCTCCATCATCCTCTACCTCTACTACATTAATACTCAACCCCGTGTCATCCTCTGTGACTTCATAACTGCTTTTCCATGGCACTACCGTATCTTTAATCCTTACTACCTTCCTTTCCATATCTATCAAAACCCCTAACTTCATCATACAGTCAACACCTAAAATGCTCTGAAACTTCAGTCCAGGTACCATTACAAACTCCTGTTCACAGCTTAAACCTCCTATATTTATCCTAAGCACCACAATGCTATTCACTACAGCAAACTTCTTTTTATTTGGAGCTACTAAATGGCTACGCTTTATAGGCATAATTCTATCACAAAGCTTATCCCTAATTTTGCTGACGAATTCCTCCGATATTAAACTCGCCTCTGCCCCTGTATCAAGTAATACTTCTACATTATTCTCAAAAATTCCTATATTAATAATTGGCAAACATAATTTTTCTACAGTTTCTGGCTCTACTTCCTTCTCAATTTTGAAAAATTCACGTGGATGTTCATATACATTTACACAGAAATCTAGTGGTCTGTCGCGTTCTAAAAATCCTGTCTCATCCTATTTTTCCGTGCTTGGTCCTGGTTGTCCTTCTACAACCTGTGCGTACGTCCTCCTCGTATTCATATCCGTGTCCCTGTCTCTATTTGGCGTGCTCGTCACTGTCTTGTTTACTTCCGGTAAACTATTCTGTCTCGTGTAACTAGGTCTTGGCGTTGGTCCCCTAGTCGCACTATTGCTCCTGTATTCCTGTCCTCGTCGTTCCCAATTTGGTCGAAAATTTCTATGGTAGTCAGGTCGTCTCGGAAAATTCGGTGTCCTGTTGTCAAACCTAACTGTGTTAATGTTTCTTTCCCGTATCTCTCTTGTCCGTCCTACACATACATCGTCATATCTCTGTAAGTATTCTAAAAATGTCTCCCGTTCTGTAATGTTTTGTAAGGCCACGTGTTGTCTGATTTCCAGTTCAAAATGTCGTGATAGGTACTTGATTGTTTGTCTGTCCGTCAATGGTGGATTAAGTTGTTTGGCCACACTGTATTTTCGAATGGCATATTGCTCCCTAGAACCTGCAAACTCTCCCTTAAATTTTCCTGTAATCAAGTCGTCCCTAATCTGATCCTGTTTGTGATCACTCCAGTAATGTTGTAAAAATTTGTTTTCAAAGTCCTGATATGTGTCTATGTCCTGTCCTACTAAATTGTACCATGCTTCCGCATTGTCTTTCAATAAAGCCTTTATCGTATTTAGTTTAGTCTGTTCGTCAAACAAGTTTCCCACTAGATTTCTTACGCTATTAATAAAAATTTGTGGATTTACCCTGTTATCTCCATAAAATTTCATATGTTGGTCCAATGATACGCCACCTGTATAAAATCTGGGCCATCCCCCGTTAAACTTGACATGTTGTATTTAATACTACTAACTTCGCGTTCTACCCTGCCTAACTGATCCCTACATGAGTCCGTTACTTCAGTCATTTTTATATTTATTTCTTCACAAAAAATACGTACTTCGGACCTTAAATGTCCCATTTCCTGTCGAAGACCTGTAATGTTTTTCTCATTTCTATCAACCCTACTTTCTATTTCCCCCATTTTCACGGTAAGACTATTTTTAAATTCTGTAAATTCTCTCGTCGATTTTTCTATTTTATCCCCTAATTCCTGATGTAATTGGTCAAATTTCTTATTCGATTCTTCCCTAGCTCTATTAGATTCATCGCTTAGCTGTTCTAATTTTCTATTGGATTCCTCTCTAGCTAATCGCATTTCCTCTAACATTCTCATCATTAAGTCATTTCCTTGATCCCCTGATTCCGTCCTCGACTGATCTCTACTGCCTCCAGCTTTCCACTCCTTGACTCCTTAACCACTCCTTTCTCTGCATACGTCACTCTCACCCACTCTAAAAATACTCTTAAATTTATACACAAACAGAAACTCTCTCTCTCTCTCTCAGATCGCCAGTTTCCTGGAATAAAATCACAAAAATTTTATTTGGAACTCGAGCCTCACTTTTGGGTCGCCAAAATTATGCTGTGAAACCTACAAAAAACCTCACCAGAGTAAAAAAAACATTTGAGCACCAACGTTGGGCCGTCAAAATTTTGCTGTGATACCTCACCATTAGAATCGAGCCTCTCGAATTGGGCACCAAGATTTGCTGTGATTCTCGCCCTGTTGAATCTCTTCTGATGGTCGCCTTTTTACTCTTTCCGCCTCGGCTGCTCACCTAGTTAAAACTTTCATCCTCATTCATAAAAAAAACAAACACATTCCTACCACAGACATCAACGTTAACTCTATTTACATCAATATTCATAATACATTAAAATTTCAAAATTAAATTTCAGCATAAATTTCAGTATCATAAAATTTCAAGTTTAAATTTGTCATCATTTTTAATTTGCATCCAGAATTAAAGTCCTGGTAGGATGCATACTAATTAAGTTACAATATGTGCAGACCTAAGTCTGAATAAAAGGGAGCATCTTCCACCCCTTTACGTTAATTAAACAGGTTAGTCTAATTGAGCTCAAAGACAGACCCAAATTTTCATCATAATCAAAAAATAAACTGCTAAATATTCCTTTCTACTTAAACAAGAAAATTTTACCTTAAAATTCAAAATTTGTTGTTTATACAAATTCACCACTGTCCAATTTTTTTTATCAAACAAATTATAAAAATATCCAACACACCAAAACATCACAGATCGAACAAATTGTATAATTTACCTGAAGGTTACTACACTCGTGGCTTCAATGTACATCGTCCTTGCTAATTCCACCATTCCAGCTGGTTTATGTTTACGGCTTCAGATTCTGACCGCTTTTAAAATTTCTCTACTACAAACATCATTCGTCTAACAGGTCTCAGGGCTTCTCAGGAACGCATCTATGTATATCTAAATCTTGTTTTGTGGATCCAATCACGAATACGAATAACATTTGATTATTAACACCCCCGAAAAATAGCAAAGAAATTCATAATTCTTTCACGCTATACCCAAAACTGCCTACTTTTGTTTATTCATTTATCGTTACTAATTTCGATAATTGGTACAGTAATACTCGTAAATATAACTAGACTTTATTACCTTGTATCTTCTTTTCTAAGTGCACTAATGCATAATAACTTGTATCGTAGCACGTAAAGAGCAAACTGTTTTAAAGTATTCAATAATCACCAAAATATAAGAGCAAACTGTTTAAAGTATTGAATCAAAATCGAAAATCTAAGAGAGCGAAACTCCTATAAACACGGGTTTATATAATAGCTCGCCTGTACGTCGGTTTTGTCCCGCGACGGCCAGTTTTTAGAATTTCGCATTCTCTGTCCCTTCTCGACAGTCCGGCACAGCGATTCTACTAAATTTTTGCACTCGTGCCAGTTAAATCTAAGAAATTTTCACACGGCTCGCAAACACGTCCAAGAACAACTAATTAAATTTGTATAGAAATTGTTGTGTTTTCACCTCTCATATCTGCAACTTATTTCAACCAATCGTTTCCTCGTGACGTTGCTCAAATCACGCCTTTTATTATCTGTGTCTCTGCCTTGCGCATTGTCTTTTTCTAACTTGGTCCTAGTGGTGCAAATCGATACTTTTTACTATCGGTTATTTCAGTCCACGTGGATTCATATGTTAATATAAGCTACGGTTTATCTGACCGTTTGCAATATATGCAGAATTTTCATGTTTATCAGCTCGAATTTATTAGAATTTGACATTTAAAAATACGCAGGTGTTCAATCGTAACATTTTAAATAACACTTCTACGATTTGAATATTCCACGTATTCTAACTTTCTAGATATATTTGTATGCTCCACGTTTTAATAACGCGTATTATCTAATAAAATTCTATACAAACCCTACATTCTAATTGAATGATTTAAATCTTCACAGTAGGCCTTTAATTACACGTACTTTTTCCCAAAGCTTCCTTATACACGGTGATTAAAATTATTTGATGTCGTTAATTAATTTTCTACCCTGGTCTAAATTTGAGTATTTTATATATATATAGAGTTAATAAGATGAAATAATAATTTAGACTTATGCAATGCCCAAATTATTATTTCATCTTATTAACTGTAATACGTTAGTATTTATCAACTTACCTTGTGTAAAAAAACTATCTTAAATATTTATCTATATATATATATATATATATATATATAAATATATTGTGTCAACTTATATTCCTATGTAAAAGCAATCTTCTATAAATATTGGCTCTCATAATGATTTGACATTATAATGTGAAAAGGGCAGCTATGCTTGCGGCCACGTCCTCCCAATGCTCCTCCTGAAGGCACTACATTGGTTTTAAACGTGAAGTAAATGTTCTTCAAATTAAATCTAACCTCGAATAAAAATCTACAAACTGAAACTAACACTAAAAATAGGGTTTAAATAAAGGTATCCCTAGCATTGATTTTAGAGTGTGTCCGATCAACAAAACACAAGCAAAGGTAAAAAGGGGGGATCCATAATACTGGATAGCAGTTGCCAACTCTGCTTATCGGTGCGACCTGAAGGATCGTCTTAAAACTATCCAAATCTAGCTCACTAATATTTAAAATGGATTTGAATTTCTAAGCAAATACCAAATATATTAATAGCGAATTCAGCTAGTTTGCATGATCTATAAATTTACGAGGTTGTCCTCCCTAGTCTAAATATTTTATTGTAATTTCAGACTAAATTCGTCCCTAACGTTTCCTATCGTTCCCTGATTGACATATTATGATTACAATTTTTTTCCTATAAATACTGCGACTAAAAATAGGCGGCAGAACGTCAAACAAATCAAATCAAGTCACCAAACAATAAAATTCAGGCAAAAGCATAAATATAAATATAAAACAAATATAAATATATAAATATCTAAAAAGCATTAAGCATGTAGCAGTGCATAACATTGCAGAAAGCATAACCCAAACTATCAGTTGTGCTTGCATATGCATTATGGCAGCTAACCTCATTACACAAAGCGTGCTTGTTAAATTATTACAAAATCTACTTATTAATACAAATCAACGCTTTTGCAAGTACAGCTGCCACAATTTTATTCTTACCTTGATAGAAAGTTTCTCCAGCATCCGAGGATCTGGTCGTCTGCCTACATCTATTTGTAACTTATTGCTAGGGGAAGATGAATATGCACTGCTAAAGTCCTGGTGGGTATGCACCGAACGTTCGGGGGGGGGCACAATCCTTGTCATTTTTAATTGTGGGGGGGAGCGTGGTTTTACTCTATTTTATTTTATTTAATTAGTTTACTGATTTATATTAATTAGGGGAGACAGATTGTTTTAGTGGTGTGAGGGTTTGCCGTACATATTCGACTTTTGGTTATTTGTTTTGGTTTTTGTTTTCGATTTTTTTAATTAAAACAGGTTTTGGGTTTTCATGCTCATTTACCATATCATGCCAAATAAAAAATAAATAAAAAAATTTCCAATCCTCTCCCCACTCCCCTCACTCTCCGTTTTACACGCGGTTATCGCCATCTAATCTTGCGACCTCTTCTGCAAATTCTTTAAAGATTGTCCAGAACGCCTTCTGGTCAGCCACTTCCCCAACTTCCTCTAGGCTTTTTGACCATGTTAGTCCTACGATAACTAATTTTTTATCAGCTAACCCTCGATTTATCACTTCCGAGTTGACAGTCGAAGAACACGTGCTCTGCGCTTTCTGCACTCTCACCGCATTCACAACGGTCGTTGTCGGTTAAACCGAATCTTAGCAAATACGCTTTCAGGTCACCGTGCCCTGTTATCAGCTGCACCATTTTATGGTCGAGCTTCACCTCGATCTTATCTCTAGCTACTATACTCGGTATGAATTTGTGTGTCAACTTGCTCGTGGCAGCGTTGTTCCACCTCTCTTCCCATTGTCGAATTGATTTTTCGTGCAGCTTTCTTTTAATCAGAGACCTCGGTATCGACGAATGTGATATCCGAAAGTCGCCCGTCGCCGCCTCTTTAGCTAATTTATCAGCCCTATCGTTATCTACATTACCATCGTGCAATCTAACCCAACAGAACTTCAGATGTCGAAAATGAAGCACTGTATGTGCTACCCTGCAGACGTCCACTTGGAGGTCTGTCGAGGTGTTTATATTTGTTAAAGCCGTCAGTGCTGATTTACTATCGCTGATGATGTAATACACGTTTCTTCCTGTGTGATTTATCACATAATCGACAGCTTCCCATATAGCAACCAATTTGCACTGGAAGATAGTACTCCAGTGTGCGAGTTTGGTCTGAAACCTAAACACTTCCCTATGCTCATTATATACGACAAACGCCGCGCCTGCTTGCTCATCGTCAATACGCGAACCGTCCGTGTTAATCCTGATTCCTACCGCGTCCCCATCACCTTCGACAAATATAATACCTCTGCGCAACGATCTTCCTCTCAACCTCCCTATTTGCAAGGTTCATACTTTCTTTAATTTCCTGTCCTTTCCCTTATTAACTAATCTCCTATCTCTAATCTCCATATCGACATATTCGATCGGAGTATCCTACTGATCACCAGGCCACTTCCGTGGAGGTGGTTTTGTATGCCCTCGCCACCTTTATCGCGGTTATGCGTTGTACGCTCGTCGATTGTCGCATCTCCAGGACTTTACAGCCTTTCGCCCATACAGATGCAGTGTACAGCATTGCCGGCTCTATCGCTCCGGTATAGACCGCCCTCAGTGATTCGCCCCTGAAACCCCCATTTATTTTCGCCGACGCCATAATTGTATTTGATATTTTGCTGTTCTTACTTTTTACATATTGCACGTGCACTTTCCAATTTTAATTATTGTCTATTTTGACACTGAGGTACGTGATGGCTTTTTTGAATGGATTTCCTCTCCTCCTAGCTTTAGCCTAAGGGGTTGCTGCCCCGGTTTCGTCCCAAAATAGAGCGCTTCCGATTTAGATGTGTTAAATTTTAATTTTACCGCCTGCGACCATTCGTGCAACTAATTTAGCGCCTCCTTTGGTTTTGTTCGCATGTTCATTAATAGTTGCGATCTGATAATTAAAAGCGTATCATCTGCAAATCCAACGATTGTGCATCCTGTGGGCAACTTGACTCTAAAGATGCTCTCATACTACAACTTCCAGAATGTGGGACCAGAGCATGACCCCTGCGGGCATCCCCTTTCTACGCGCGACAAAACTTCACCCGGAATTTCAACCTGTGCCAATTGCCCCGAGAAATACTAATTATTTGACGGCAAAATGACAAAGGAAAAATTTTTTATAAATTAAAACTCCTTCAAATGCTGCGATCAGATTGTAAATCGGTCCAGTGGTTTTCGAGAAATTAAAGAAAACTCATTTATTTAATATATTATTTATCATGTTAGCCTTGACTTTGACATTACCGTGACAATTTATTTAGAAAAATTGCTTGTTCATTTAGTCATCATTTGTGTAATTTTTTACTCTTTTTTATCACAAGAGTTACTTTAAGATTATAAAATGGATTACTATACTGTTGAAGAAAAGGTAATGTTTGTTAAATGGTACTATTCTGGAAATTCAATAAGGAATATAAGAGATTTATACTCCACTTTATATTAAGTTTGTCAAATTCCATCTCTAGGAACCATTACAAGTATTATAGAGAATTTAAATCTACAGGGAGTGTAAATAAACCTTGTAAGTGTCAGGTTAAATGACCTCTATGGGATAGTCTAGGAGATTTTTAAATAATAATGTGTTGTCAAAAACAGTGTACGAAAGATTGGCCATAGTTTAGCAGTTTCGCGTACTACTGTTCAAATCTTTTAAATATAGTAGGCAGAAGAACTTTACAAAGAGGATAAATTTAAATGAATGTAGCTTTGTGAGACTATGATTAATTTCATAAGATATAATTGAAACCTTTTAAGTTACATTTTATTTAGGGACGAGCGTTCATTTTCAACTCATGGACTATACAACTGGCAAAATTATAGATATTGGAGTATGAAAATTTGTACCTATCGGTTAAGACAAAATCTCAGCGTGTTAAGACTGTAAACCTTTGGGCTGGTTTATCAGGCCATAGACTAATTGGCCCATTTTTTATTGAAGACATACTAATAGGCAAGTGTCACCTTCAATTACTTCAAGAAGTAGCCGGACCAGTTGTTTCGACTATAAATTTAGAAGAGGCAATTTGGTACCAACATGACGGATATCCGGCACACAATGACATTGATGTACAAAATTTTTTGGACCAAACATTTGCAAAACATTAGATAGGACGTGGTGGTACCGTACATTGGCCAGGTCGCTCACCAGACTTGAATCCGTGAGGTTTCTTTCTATGGGGTACGAGAGTTCTATGATCGACTAAACTACTGCTTAGCCACTAATGGAGGGTTATTTGAACATTTACTTAAATAATTTTTAGGTAATAATTCAATGTTTGTTGTTATTTATTCTTTATTCTGTTATAGTCGTTTAACAGTCAAGTCTAACATGATAAATGGTATTATTAAATAAGTGTTTGTTTCCATTTACACAAAACGACAGAACTGATTCAAAATCTGATTGCAGCGCTAAAAACAGTTTTTATTTCTAAAAGGAATTTTCATTCCTAATGATAAAGAAATAATGTTTTTAGATAAGAGTAATGGTATATTAAATGCATAAGAAGACGTTTGCTTCAAAGAGTTTCATCCACTTATTTGTGTATAATATTTAATTGCGTTTTCCTCTTAACACCTTACATATATTGGTATGAAAGCGTATTCATTTAATATATCAGTGTTTTCAATTGAAAAATGTATTCATTTAACTTTTAGAATAATGAGGTATTTAAATGGAACTAGAAGGCGAATGATCAAATACCAAAGAAGCAATAAGATAAGGAATGTAAATGTACATCCAATTAAGGCATATTAGGAGATAATAAGATTAATTGCAGCCATAAATCTTAAATATTGATTAGATAAAGAACGTCAATTAATTAGCGTAGCCTGAGGCCGTAAAATAACAAAGTTCTGAATGTTGCATCATACACCTCCGGAAAATAACCAATTATAAGATTCGTGATAAACCTAGAAAATTCTAGCTGCCGACATAATACAGAGGCTTGTCTAAATAACGCAATCGAAGCCAAGGACTCGATCAGTTCTTCAATACTCATTAAAACATCAGGATGCCGTAGAACTTGTGATAATATATTACGTAGTAAAATACTACAGTTTTAGTAGTTGAAATTATTTTGTTGAAAAATGTTTTAAATGTAATGAAATAAGCGAGATTAATTGGAAGTACGTAAAATGAATGAATATAGATAAAGTTTTAATTTGAATATAAGCATATATGTATTTGGAATGCAATTTTGATGTTTCTCGTATTTCCGAGAATCCACGGTCATTTATCAATGCATTTGAGATGAAACCTGCTTTTTCTGCATTTTAATATCTGACATCTTGTCGATTTATGATTTAAAACTTTGATTAATATGCTTTTCAATTGAGAACATATCCTTTTGTTATTAAATTACAAATGAACTTTTTTTAGAATATACATTAAATTAACATTCTTTAAGAGTACCTACACAAAATTTGATACTTTAATTTTTTAATATGGATGAAACTCTTAAACTCTTTCAATAAGCATTTGTGTGTGCATCAAACGTAACTAATACCTCTTTTTTTAATCTAAATATGTATCTAAATATTTATAATGATGTGTTTATTTCTTGATCTTATAATCATAAATCAAGTTGTAACATTCTTGGGATTAGGTCTCATACAAAATCAACTTATTTTATTTGACAAACACATCCAGACGTTTCGGCTTCAAAATATGCGGACCTTTATCAATGATAGAATGTACAATAGGATATCTAAAAATTCAAGTATTAATATTAAGTACATTTTACATCATTATAAAAACCCTGAACCTAATTATGAAAAACTTTGATATCATTATTGTTATTCTTATTTTTTACTAATACACAGATTTATATTAACATATATATATATATATATATATATATATATATATATATATATATATACACACATATAGTCACAAAATTAAAATAATAGTTTTTAAATAGTGAAACACATTTCCAATGCTAGTTGTCAATATATTAAAATTTAAATGTGTCCATGTACTTGTATTTGATATACACATTTCGAACTCATTCATTTATAAAATTAGATAACACCTAGAATTTCAATTTGACCGCACAAAACCATACTAGACAGAACTGCATATACTAAAATTAAATGTAGATTTATTAAATCTTACTGTTATTTAAAATACCAGAATATATTTTACTAGTATTTTTTATGTTAGTTTTATCATTGATCATGCTAGGATGTTCCATTATAGCAATCATTTTCATAATTTCAAATTTCCTTTTATTTAACTCAGTTTTTAGAATTTTTGTTTTATTATAATTAAATTTATGGTTTGTGGGGATTTTATCCTTTATAGAATTAAAATACGTGCCACTTAAATTAAAACCTTTGTGCACAACAATCATTCTATGTTTGTTCAATAAATCTTGCATGTTTCTCCATACACTTTCTATATATGGTACAGTTATATAATTTTTCCCCTTTTGCTTCCTCTGTATTACTATCGTTAGTTATATTGTTATAAAATATATTAATCCTACTTTTAAAAATACTATTTATTAAATAAAGTGCACATTTTTGGCTTTTTAATCGCATTTGTCCCAAATTCAGAACTGGACTGTCTAATGACCCTGTCTGCCAGATTTGTTACTACTATCCTTTTGTATGCATGGGATGTTGGGATTAAATAATTCATATAGCTTCTGGACTCAATGTTTCTAGTATGCCATTCAGTTTTTATGTTATCACTGTACCTGTGCACTGTCATATCCAGAAAATTAATTGAACTATTTTGTTCCACATCCAATGTAAACTGTAAATTATTATGATAATTATTAAATCGTTCAAGATTGTAGTTTATTTTGTTAAAAGGTATTGCACACAAACAATCGTGAACATACCTAAAAAGAACGCTAGTGTAAAATCCAACTTTTTTAGTTATTTGGATTTTAAGTTCGTCCATCGCCAATTATTGAAAATGCCATGCCCATTTAGTTGTTTATACATTTTATTACCATACATAAAATATATAGAGTTTACAATTCCGTTGCTTTTTTAATTCATAGAGAGCGATATCAGTAAATTCTTTAATTTTATTCCATCTTTTTTCAATTGTATTTAGTTCCAAGTTAATAGAAATATTGGTATATAACAAGGCCACATCAAGAGACACTAATATATAATCCTTAGGAATTGTTATTTTACTAATTATAGTTTTAACCTGCCATGAACCTTTAATATAATATTCGTTTTTATAGAGGATATTTTTATAAATTTCTTTTAGGTGTTTTGAGAGGTTATTGCATGGTGATTGGATGGAAGAAACAATAAACCTCATCGGTATACCTATTTTATGTAGCTTGGGTAGACCATATAATCTTGGTGGCAGGGTATTATTAATCATTAAATATTTACTGCTTTCTAGAGAAATATAACTTTTTTAACTATTCCTTAACAATTTCATTATTTATTTTTTTTGTAGGTTGCCATAAAATTAGCTTTTGAAATACTATGTATATTGCTATCTTTTAATAGTTCATCCATTTTGAGTGATAATTTATATACTACCCGAGTTAGTAGGTTTTTTATAAATGTCAAAATTCAGATTGTTGGTGGAAGATCTAAGAACTAAAGTGTCAAGGAACGGGATGCTATGATTGGTTTCTTTTTCATAGGTAAAAATTTTTAGAATTTTTAGAATTTCAAGTTAATTTTTATCTATGGAAAAAAGAAACCAACCATAGCATTCGATGCCTACACACATTAGTTCTTAGATCTTCCACCAACAATCTGAATTTTGATATTTACAAAAACCTACTGGCTTGGGTAGGTACATAAATTATCACTCAAATCATTCTTTTAATCACAAACTCAATACAATAATAGGTCAAAAACACCTGATTCAAATAATCTGTGAACCAGGTTTCTTCTACAAAAATTTAAAACAATTAGAATATACTTTACTCGGCAATGCATACCCTAAATCTCTTTTAAAAAAGGCTATTATACTCTAACTACTTACTAATTACATCAGACCGACCTGAAGCTATCAAATTCAAGACATTACTATATATTCAAAATTTAACACTTCAAATTACCAATAGCAACCAGATATTCTTATAACTTACACCTACAATAAATCTATAAGAAATTTATTCACTTGACTTAAAGATAGTACTGACAAATCAATGTGTATTAACATTGTCTATAAAATTGAATGTAGTTGCAAAAAACTTATGTAGGTCATTCCAAGCAGTGGTTAAAAAATAGCTTAATTCAACATAAAAGCGATGCCAGGATAGGTAAATTATGTAGTGCACTCACGTCTCACATAAGTTCAACAAAAGATATTACAAACTTCAATGATACAAAAATACTAGACATTGAAAGCGAATATAACAAACAAATATTTTTAGAATCCTTCCACATTCATCAGCAACCGAATCCTCTCAACACCAAACAAGATATTAACAACCTTAATGTGGTTTATTCCACTCTTTACAGATTCAAGTGACAACAATACGCATCTTTGCAACACTTTTATAACAATAATCACTTATCATAGCTTAATCTTCCATTACTTTTTTCTATTTTAATTACAGGTTAGTTTAGTTTATGTTTATCTTAAGACTTACGTTTTAACTTTTAAATTTTCCAATATGATTTATTACATCTAGTTTACTTTTGTTACCTACTGCATTCCTGTTGTCATCATATTTTCAATCACTCAAAACTATATGTCATGAATAAGTGTTTTTATTAATAGCATTTTTTAAGTCATAGTAATTATGTAAGTTGTGTATCTATATAGTTTTATATGTTGTTAACTAATTTTATCCAATTCTAGTCTATGATTAAGGCATGAATTTCATGCGGAAACGTTAGAAATTAAATTACAATTGACGGATTAGTTTTTTGCTTTAAGAACGAATGCATCCCAAAATAACATCACGAGCTAATATTAATTTGAATTAAAACTAAGTTATTATTAAAATGCATTAACATATGATCACTTGATCTTTATAGGTACAGTTTTTTGTTTAGTTCATTGAATTGGGAAGGTTTAAAAGTTTTAAGAAAATAAGTAATAGGTCTTGAAATTAATAAAGTTTTATGTAAGCAAGAAATGTTTTGAGTTTCCAAATTGAAGAGGTTCGTTAAGCTATTTTCAATACGTATACATACAGAAGTAATAACATTCTAGATCATTCTTGTATTACAAATTACTATAGTAGTTAAACAAATTAGAATTTTTCCTTTTATAAGATAGAACTTATAGGAATTTTATCGAAATTTTGTTATTATAGATTATAACGGTGTTTATTGTCCTACGCCAAAAATTGCAACTATGGAAATTCAGCAATTGGTTTTGAATAAACTAGGCAATTCAATTGCAGGGCAGCTAGTCCAGTCTGTAGGTTGTTTACATGAAAGTTATACAGGAACATTACGGCGTTGTATAGAGAATTTAGAAAAAAGTTGTTATGATCAAGAAGGAAATTTGTTAGCATCTGATGCAGTAACACAAATTATAACTGCAGCCTACAGTATTGAATTAAAATCTTCTACTTCACTTTCACTAATTAATTCATTTATGGAGCGATTACAAAAATTTCTGTATCGATTTCAAATGCCATGGACTTCATGTTCGCTTCTGGAATATGATTTAGAATGGCAGAAACAAGTAGTAATGAATATAATTGATTCATTAAGTTCATCGAAGCTTGCAAAAAATGTTTCTAATCAGGTAAGGTCATATACGTTTTTATTTCAATTATGACCTTTAAATTCTTATAGTTTCAAGAAATAGTCAAAACTTCTCATGACAGCTTTCAAAATGCAATGCATATACTTGAGAATAGACTCTCTGGTAAGCTACAACAGACTGAGGAGCAACGTATAGCTATTAGAAAACAATATGCTCCACGTTTTGCAAGACTAGCACTTGAGAGTACTTCTTTATGTGATCTTGTACAATTTGGAATGCCTGTACTAACAAGAGAAATTGGACGTGGTCAGTATGGTGTAGTATTTTCATGTGAACCATGGGGTGGTGTTATCCCATGTGCTGTTAAATCAGTTGTGCCACCAGATGATCGACATTGGAATGATCTAGCAATGGAGTTTTATTATACACGGTATATTTATAAATAACAATCAAACATATACTTAATCTTTCATAATAGAACAATAGCAGAGCATCCAAGAATAGTCAAGTTAAGAGGCTCTGTTATTGATTATCAGTATGGAGGTGGATGTGCATCAGCAGTACTTTTAGTAATGGAGCGAATGACTAGAGATTTGTATTGTGGACTACGAACTGGTTTGTCTTGGAAAACCCGCCTTCAGATAGCAATTGATGTTGTAGTAGGTATTAGATATTTACATTCACAAGGATTAGTACATCGTGACATTAAATTAAAAAATGTTTTGGTAATGTTTATTATTTTTTTATATTTTTTATACATGTGTTATTTTTATTATAGTTAGATCATGAAGATAGAGCAAAACTTACGGATTTTGGATTTTGCATTCCTGAAGCTATGATGTCTGGCAGTGTTGTTGGAACGCCTGTACACATGGCACCAGAACTACTTTCTGGTCATTATGATTCTAGTGTGGATGTGTATGCTTTTGGAATACTCTTTTGGTATATATGTGCTAATCAAGTGAGTCTACCATATGCTTTTGAACAATTTCACAACAAGGAGCAGCTTTGGACTAGTGTCAAGAAAGGTCTGTAATTTTTTTATGTATAGAATTATTATATTGTTAATGATATTTTCATGTTGACCAAATTGATCAAACCTGAAAAATCTTTTTAACAGCGTAGTGTATGTACTAATTAGGCTGCAGCTTGTACAGTAAGTACCATTCTATTAACAGAATCATGTATATTATACCGAAATTTATAGTTTAAAATTTCTCATCTAAAATTTTTTTCTCTAAAGCAATTTTTTATCTAATGAAACAGGTAGCATAAATTTGTGATAGGAAGCAATATAAAGCTAGTGCTTGTTTATTTTTATGAGCAAACGGCTTTGCAAAAATTGACCATAACTTACTTCAATTTTGTCATAGACAGAACTGTTATTCGTAGGAATGGCTGTTATTTAAGAATTTTATTTGCATAGGTTTTTATGTTAATTTTGTAGCTACATTATGAAATTTAAGAACACTAGGTTGCCATTATGAATTTATTTTCTATAAGCATATATAATTAATGAATTAAGAATCTTAGACTTTAAATTTGCTAGAATTAAACGGAGAGGTGACTTTCCTTGATTGGCTCTTATATTGAAAGCTATTAAATATGAACACTTAAGTTTTAAATCCTCAATTTACGAAATGTGGATAAAAGATTGAAATTTAATGCTTTAGATGATATAGTAGAGAATCATTTGAAAAATGTATTAAAATAACCATGTAGGTTAGGTTGTGCCTTAAAATAAAATAAAAATATTGTATTTGGATATTATTATTAAAAAATGCAGTAAATTATAAAGCTTTCTGTTACATAAAAATTATTAACTCTTATTGAAACTAAACTAAATAGTATCAGAAATAAAAGATATCATTTGTTCTTGAGTAAGAAAAGCTGAAGATTATGTACTTCATTATGTCATGTAAAAATGACATGAATATAGACCCGTGTAACCTAAGACAAACAGTTGCAAAGCACTTAATCAATTGTAGAGCTCTAGGTCCTACGGGTGTTATTCAGCACCTAGCTACATCCAGCAGCAGAAAGACTCTTGGAACAGTGGAATTCATTAAATAGCTATTATTTTAAGTATAATTGTATTCATCAAAACAAAGATGTCCAAAAAGGAGTTTACAATGAAATTCTAACTTTAATAGAGGAACCTAGTATAAAAGCTCAAATAATTGTTAAGGAAAGTGTCAAGCCTATTACTGAATTTAACATTTTAGACAGAATGATTCATTGCCCATTGTCTTTACAATAAAAATAAAGAACAGATTGTCAACATTGGTGAAGCCTTGTCAAATGAAGCTGACTTTTCCAAGTTGCTCAATGGATAGAAATAGTTGAAATTAGATAAGTATGAGTCTGATGATGGTGTAGCATTTGAAGATTATTGTCAGCGTTTATTTTCTATAAAAATCTTTTCCGGTGAGGATAAAATTTAACTATGACAAAGTTTTAAGCACAGTTGTTATTATTCAAGTTCCCCTATGTATTTAGCAGAAATAAAACGAATTTTTTTGGTGGTTTTTAGTTTAATTCAACTAAAAATATGGATTTACTTGCAAGTAAGTTTTTAAACACTATTTTACATGTAATTAAGATTATTCAGGTTGCTTCAATAACAAGTTAGCCCATTCAATGTTAAATATTATTTATTTCACTCTAAATTATGATTAGTGTAACGCATCGCATTACAATTTTAATAATTCTTTACTCTGTTGTTAATTTATCTAATCAAAAAACACTTGAGCCTTCTATGAATACACATCTTTCAAACTTAAAATTTTTCCATAAGCAATTTTGCTTGAAAAGCTGACATTGCTTTGTTACAAAGAGAAAGTTATCGGATACAAAATTCTTGTGTTGTTACTATTGAAAATTCAATTCTTGAATTATTATACGTTTATAATAAGGTTGATTATTCAGTGTTACATCAGTACTTTTACATTATTCTATGTCAAGCAAAAATGTGTGCATTATTATCTTTGTTTTAATGGTAATTATATGTTAATTTTATTATTACCAGTTCCATTATCTCACCAATTTGTAATTATTTCTCATATTATTATATCAAAAATTATTATTTTCATTAGGGCCGCTATGTTGTAATTGCCATAAAATATAAATTCTTATTATAAGAATAATTCTGAGATCACAATAAAATAATATTAGAAATGTATATTTTAGAAATTTAATAATATAATTCAGATGTAAAAACTAAGTTACATATGTAACACAACAGTAATGTGGATTAAAAATTAAATATATATATATATATATATATATATTGCCATGGTATTGTTTTAAAATTTGTGCCTGCTCCTGGACCAATATAAAATTTTCAAAAAACAATTTTTATGAAAAAAAATTTTTACCCTTTTATTTACACATGTTAACAGATAAAATATTTACACTTAGGTACAAACGATTTGGTACAATTTTTACCAGCTCAATTATTAAATGCTTTAAAGTCCTTAGTTTTTTAAATATTTTTACAAAATTCTACACGATATGAGTAGATGGGTCCCACATGCAACCCTGGTTTGACTTCCTACTGGTCTATTGTGAGCTCATTATAACCCAGTTTTTATAAATGCTTTTAAACCTTGAATTATTGAAAACAAATTTACAGACCCATTTACTCCTTACAACCACAATTTATAGTCTGAACAAACCTTTATTTATCATCAATAAACCCTTTTTTAAAAATCAAAATTAATTGTCCTTAAATGTACCTTTTTAAACAAGTTTTAAAAATAATAAATATGCCACCAATAAGTCAAACACACAAACACCAAAATATTACCACAAATGTTTATACAAAACAGAAATTTAAAGTTCGTTACCTGGAGTCACCTACGTTCCTCGTCACTGCTGCAGATGGCTACCAGAAACCCTTGTCGATGTATCCATCTACTACGATGAAGTTTGGATCCACAGATTGCCACCATCTAATATCTCCGCTACCACCCAGATATTAGCTTCGGCTCAACAGTAACATTCCATACCAATATTTCATGCATACAAATTGCTTTCAGTTTGGCTTACCCCAAAATATCATCTCTTCATTTAATAATTTTGTCGTAGTAACGGGACCTTTTATCTAAACAATCACCAACTCATGCAAACACTTTTATAACTTACGGTCCGCTACTACAGCTTTTATGATTTTTAACAGGATGTTTAATGTAACTTTACTGAACACAATAATTGCTAACCGAAAGCTTTTACTATTATAGGTTGTAGATCTGAACCCATATTTAAATCTAAATGGAAAGAAAAGAGAGCTTTAATATATTCGTTTGTGTATTTATATCATTCTCCAACGCCCCTAGTGGAACCTGTTTCATATGAAAAGCTTGTTTTTGAAGCGGCTTCTTAAAATTTTGAACATAACCGACTATAATTTCTGAAAAATTTCTCCCGTCCATCCTGCTGTTTATATAGAATTTCATTTCCTACTTTACCGTACGCACACTTCTCGAAAACTGTTCGCTATCAACCAATGATATAATTTTCTGTCGTCACAACGCTCCACCTATCAGCTTTTATCTCTGTTCTACGCATATGTTGTCTTCTTTTAGAACCCCTCTAGTTACAGAAAATCGATATTGTAGTTGTCCTTCGCAAATACCCGTGTATATCTTACTTGACTTAAATCGAACGCTTCATTTACACTTTTCTCTGTCTGTTTTATATTATCGATCGTTCATTCCACTCACTCCTTAAGGAACTTGTTATTGTAGCAGCTTATCCAAATTGACTGTTGAAAACAATTTCTATGGAATTTTGTGCTAACGTTCGTTTTATATTCTATGAACCTGACATATAACATCAGGTGTTTCTTGAAACAACCGACCGTTTATAAAATAACAATTCTCGGTTTCTACGCTTCGTAGTATTTGTATAACCGAACGTTGGCTTTTAAAATGCAAACATTTGCATTTGAAATTATTGATTTTCCATGCATGCAAGCTCCCTTTTGCTTCCATGCGTTTGATTAAATTATTATAATTACTTATGCGTATCCTTGAGATTTTTTATGTACTCTAAAACTTTTTTCCTTATATAATTTTCACATTTCAATTTAAATATAGAAAAATACCTTAATACCCGTCCGTTTTCACTATATTAATTAATTAATTTGGCACGTAAATAATTTGCTTTTATTTCTATATACACGGTTGCTAGAATTTTATTGTCTACACCTATTTACCCTTTAAATCCACAACAATATATATATATATATATATATATATATATATATACTTCTGTCTTTCCAGCTCTTAATTTCTTGTTCTTGTCCTTACTTCAGAAGTTATTTTTGAAATAGCATCTTTCCAAGTCATCATCATTAGGTCTTCAGTCCTGGAACTGGTTAGACGCGTACCATTATTGTTTCCTATTCTGAACTAATCTACACATTTCACTAAAATTTGTACAGTCTGCATCTATCACTTTCTGATCTAGGTCTACATCTACCTCCTTTTGCCTATCTTTGCTTATAATATATCTCATACTATTCCCCAAAAATGCCTTAGAACGTATTCTGCCCTTATATTTCTCCTATTTTTTTCCTCAGGTATCCTTGTTCCCCTACATTTCTATAACTTATTTGTTATTAACTTTGTCTGTCCAAGCTTTCATCCTCATACATCTGAAGCACGGCATTCCAAAATGCTGCTACCATTTTTCTGTCTGCTTTTCTTACTGCCCATATTTCATAGGCATACTGTGCTGTGCTTCACACATATGCTTTCAACAATTTTCTTCTTGTTTCTATGTTTGTTGTCTTTCATCATAGGCGCTGTATACAGTTTGATTCCCCTTCTATTGTTTTCTAATTTTATGCCCTATTTCACCGAGATTCAGTGAAGGGAGTTAAGCAGCCTGTGGCTGCCAAGATCCCCCAGCACTTAGACATTTGCCGAGTTAATAGTTTTTCAGTAAATCCTTTCACACAATTAACATTATTCGAGAATATTGCCCAACCAATACTTGTAGTTGCTTATAATAATCATCATGTTTAAGTACAGTTACTTTTTCGTCATTAATTGATCCATCTTGGGACTGGTTGGATGCGTACCTCCATTGATTTCTATTCTGAGCTAGCCCACATATTTCCTTGAAATTCCTACAACCTACATCTTTCATTATTTGTGTGCAGGAGTCTAACCTAATTCTACCTCTATTTCTCTTTTTTTCTATCTCTGCTTCTAATATATTCCACACTATTCCTTCATGCCATATTATGTGGCCTATCATCCTATCTCTCCTATTTTTTACTGTTTTCCACATTCTTTCTTCCCCTATCATTTTTAGTACCTCTTCGTTCTTAACTTTATCTGTCCATGATATCTTCATCATACGTCTGTAGCACCACATTTCAAAGGCTTCTACCTTTTTCTTGTCCGCTTCTCCTACTGTCCAGGCTTTACAGCCGTACAGTGCTGTGCTCCACACATATGTTTTAAGCAATCCTTTCCTTGTTTCTATGTCTGTTGTCTTTGAAAACAGTAGTTGCTTTTTCTTGTTAAATGTAGCACGACCTTGTGCTAATCTTTGTTTTATATCTTTTGCACTTTTCCCATCGTGCGTTATTTGGCTTCCTAGGAAGCGGAAATCCTTAACCTCTTGTAAGTTTGCGTTACATATTTGTATTCGTGTTTTTGATTTATTTTTCCCTCCTTTACATACTAGAACTTTAGTTTTATTTTTGGTAATTTTCATACCGTATCTCTCTGTTAGAACCATTTCCATTTCATTAATAGCAGCTTCTAACTCTTCCTTGCTAGATGCTAATACCGCTATATCATCTGCAAATCTAAGCATATCAATTTTTGTCCCTGGATAGTGATTCCAAATGTCTTCCTGCGTTTGACAGTATTAATTGCCTCTTCAATGTACAAGTTAAAAATTAATGGGGATAAAGTCATATCCCTGTCTCACCCCCTTTCCTAATGTTTACTTCTCTACATTCCTGCTCTAATTCTATTACTGCTGTTAACTCTTTGTATAAGCTATGTACTATTCGTCTATCCCTATAACTCAATCCAATTATTTTTTTTTGAGTATTTCGAACAATTTTTTCCATTTTACATTGTCGAATGCTTTTTTCAGATCTTCAAACCCTATATACATGCTTTCCCCTTTTTCTATTGTTTTCTATATTATCACTCTCAGAGCTAAAATAGCCTCCCGTGTTCCTCTGTTTTGCCTAAACCCAAATTGGTCTTTTCCTAGTATTTCTTCAGCTAATTTTTCCATTCGTTCTTGTACAATTCTAGTTAATATTTTTGATACATGTGCTGTCAAACTTATTGTACAAAAATTTTCACATCTATCCGCGCCTTTCTTTTTTGGTATAGTTACTATGATGTTACGTTTGAAATCTTTGGGTATCTCGCCTGTCTCATACATATAGCTCACAAGTTGGAAGCAACATTCTGTTACTGCTTGTCCAGCGGTTTTTAGAGTTTCTGCTTGCATCTCATCTGTACCCGGCGCCTTACCATTTTTCAGACATTTCAATGCTAATTCAAACTCATTTCTAAGTATAGGATATCCCAAGTCATCATTTTCAATGTCTGGTTCCTGTTCTAATGCAGTAGTAGTATTCTTGCCATCTACCCACTTTCTCTACATTTTCTATAATGACGTTTCCTCCCTTATATTTTTGCTATGCGGTTTTATATCCCTAAAATTGATTCTAATTTGTTTGCTTCCTCTGTCTTTCCTACTTCCATCTTAGTTTGTACCTCTTTGCACTTTTCATTAATCCATTGTTCTTTAGCTTTCCTGCATTTGCGAATAATTTCCCATTTTATAGCTTTGTATCTCTGTTTTCCTGTTTTGTCTGAATTATTTTTGCATCTTTGTCTTTTTTCTATTAAGTTCAGGATATTCATGGTTTTATATTTTCCTTTTGTGTGTACCCCAGAATATCTCTGGCCGCCATGTCTAGGCTGGATTTAATGTTATCCCGTTCTGTTTCTACTTCTTTAGTATCAGATATTTTTTCAATATCTTTCAGCAATTTATTTGACATTTTTCAAATCTTTCATGGATATCTTTATCTTTTAGCTTCTCTAACTCAATGTGCCTTTTTCTGTTCCTTTTTTTCAGATTTTTAAACTTAAGTGCGGCCTTCATAATTTCGATTTTGTGTCTGTATCTATATCTGCTTCTGGGTAGCTTCTACAGTTTTTTACTTGATTTCTAAACCGTTGTCTAACAATAATGTATTCTATTTGATATCTTCCTATATCTCCTGGCATCTTCCAAGTGTATCGTCTTCTAGCATGATGTTGAAATAATGTATTTGTTATGGTTAAGTTGTTCTTGTCGCAAAATTCTACCAGCCTATTTCCTCTGTCATTTCTCGTGCCTAAACCACACAAACTTATTATTGCTTCTTCCATACCCTCACCTACCACTGCTTTAAAAGCCCCCATAATTATTTCATATCCTTTTACGTATCTTAATATTTATTTATTTATTGATAATTAACGGGATACACCCATGTTTTACATAATGATTATACATATGGTGCAACTAAACACAAGCTTTTCTACTATTAGTTATAGAAAAAAAAAAATGTAAAGTAATAATAATAATAATAATATAATATACACCTTACCTAATTACTAATTGTACATCAATGTATTAATTACATACTATGAATAATTGATTCAATGATTATTTAAATGATTTGTATGATTGGCAAAACATATCTACAGATTTACAATGAATATTAAATTCACGACTTATCCTTGAAATTGCACTGAAATAACTAAAATTCTGCCTGTGTAAAGAAACATGCAAAAAATTTGCAGAACGTAATGTCCTTAATGGAATATTCAAACTATAAAACCGCAATAGTTCAGAACAATCTATAAAAGAATTAAACAACTTAAACACTAAACATACATCAGTAATTATGCGCCTATTTTGCAATGACACCATATTCAGAGTTCGTTTTGTAGATTTGTAGATCGCTTCTACCTCTTCGTCACTGTAGCTAGAGGTGGGCATGTATACTTGTATTAACACCTTGTTTACCGGTTTAGATTCTAATCTAACCATGAGTACTCTTTCGTTCTTTTATAAGTAATTTTCTACACAGTATCCTATCTTTTTCTACATAACTATCCCCACTCCCAAATTTCCTTCTTCTGCTCCTGCATGAATTACCCTGAAGTCTCCACTCCAAAAATCTCCCGCCTCTGGCCACCGAACTTTGCTGATCCCTACTATGTCTAGTGCTAACCTATTGGTTTTGATTTTTAGGTTTTCTAGCTTACCTACTTGCTTTATGCTTCTTCCACACTTCGACTCGCAAAATGTTCCCGACTCTTATTCTGCACTTTCCGATCGCATCCTCCGAAGTAGTCCCCTCCCGGAGATCCGAATGGGAGACTATTTTAACTCCCGAATTATTTACCTCAGAGAATGCCATCATTTTATTATAATTTAGGTACGCTGTGTACTTGGGAGGTAATGTGATGGTTTCCTGTTGCCTTCCACATCGCGGTAGTGTGTCTTAGACTGCCATACCGACCCCTATGGTCTCTGCCAATCTAAGTACCGAAAGAGCCGCTGCCCTCTTTCAGGGACCTGTCTTGGTCTGGTTCCTCACAAACGACCCTACTACTTTGGTTGGACCTGTAGTTTGGCTCTTTAGCTCATTAGTACATGCAAGCCATTTCACCTGTTCTAGTAATCTAGAGTTTGGCAAGGTGCAGGTCCATTCGAAATGGATCTTTCCAAGTAGTTAATTATTTTTCTACAGACGTGTCACCACTTCCAATGTGATTTCGAGAGTATGCTCTTGTGATATCCTATGTGTGTTCAACAGGGATGAAAATCAGTGATATGAAAAAAATCACAATTCTGAATGTCCATATTTTTTGGCTAATCTGTTAACAGCATGTAGTGATTGAGTTTGTAATAAAAAATAATTAACAATTAATCTAATTGCTATTAAAAGCACAACAATTTTGCTGTTTTAATACTTTCTGCAAATTGTTTTTCATCATACTGTTATTAAATTTTATGTTATTTACAGTTAACGAATGTTGAATTTCAGCTTTACGATTAGCAGCAGTTGGTGATTTATTTAATTGTGTGCTATGGTAGCTGGTATTATGCATAACAGTTGTGGAAGGTTTTTCCAAGTTTAGCAAGAGCTGAAACTGAAACCACCACAAAAAATTGTCTTGATTCATTTCACCATGATAGATGTAAAGACAATCTCAGTGTTTGTTATAAATGCATCTTTGCAACACACATGAAGAACAATGTATCCCAAACATTAATTATTTAATTCCTTTTTAAATGCAGTAAATATAAATAACTAACTTTATGCCTCCAACAGAAAGCCTCTTTATACTCGTAACGTTCATCTAAGAAAACAAACTGTCTTAAGCCTTCATTGGTAATTCTAATGTTTTTACATAAAAAGACTATTTTATAACAATGGTGTGCAATTCCATCAAGCCCTACAAGGTTAATCTTTCTTATATTCAAAAACAAGTAGCTTTAAAACTTTCAACAAGGAAATTCTATTTCATTTACATGCTGCCTTATTACGATGTCTTTCTAGCAAAGTCTTTAAAGTGATGTTCTCGTAATATTAAAAAATTAGTTACAAACTACTATTATTAAAGGCAAATACAAACTCTTTTTACACATATCTTACATATTATTTTTAATAACATCCTGATCAAAACAATCCATCTCAACGATAGTTTTTATATACCTTCTTTTCTTTGAACCTGTAAGTGCTGAACCACTGTTAACTTTTGCTCCAATAACTTCTACAGCATGCAGGCTAATATTGAGAGCTGACACTATCTGCTAAAACAAAAAAAAAGGATTATTGGCAAATTTTCTAACTCAAACACTTTTCCCGTTATGAATGAACCTGCATCTTGACGAAGTTAGACTATGAGAATGGGTAGAATCGCTTGCGTGTTTCAGTGAGCTATAGAGTCAAACTATAGGTTTAACTAAATTATTGGGATCTTTAGTGAGGAACCTGGATTTCAGGGGAGGGAGAGCTACTTTAGAGAATGTGATTGACAAGTTTAAGAGAACCGTGAACATTTTGCGAGTTGGCGTTTAGAATTTTAGAAACATGAAACAAGTAGGTAAGCTAGAGAATTTGAAAATTGAAGTTAGCATTAGATATAGTAGAGATTAGCGAAGTTCCGTGGCCAGAGGTGGGAGATTTTTGAAGTAGAAATTTCAGCATAATTCATACAGGATTGGAGAAAGGAAATTTGGGTGTGCGGATTGTTATGCGGAACAAGATAGGACATTATGTAGAAATCTACTTTCAAAAGAACGAAAGAATATGCATGGTTAGATTAGAATCTAAACTGGTAAATATGATGATAATACAAGTTTACATTCCCACTTCTAGCTACGGTGATGAAGAGGTAGAAGCAATCTACAAAGATATCGAAGACCTACTAAGATTTGTAAAAGAATATGAAAATTTAATATTTACAGGAGATTTTAATACAGTGATAGGTAAAGATAGGGAAGGAGCTGTAGTAGGTTTATCCCGTTTCGGAAGGAGAAACGACTGAAAAAATAGGCTGATAGAATTTTGTGACAAAAATAATTTCATTATTTCAACATCATTATAGGAGACGATACACGGCGAAGATGCCAGGAGATATAGGAAGATATCAAATAGATTACATTCTTGTTCAACAATGGTTTTAGAAAACAAAGAAATATGTGGAAAACATTAAAAAAATGAGAGACATATGTTGATAAGACATGTTATAAGGTATGAAGGATTAGTGCAGAATATACTAGAAACAGAGAAAGGAAAAGAGAGGTAGATGTAGATTTAGATTAGACTATTGCACACAGATAGTGGAAGAAGTAGGCTGTGGAAATTTCAAGGAAATGGTAGGTTGACTCAGAATAGGAAACAATGGAGATACACGTTCAACCACTTCCAGGACAAAACCTAATGATAATGCAACACTTTTCATAAATATTTTAAAGAAAATTAAGCTAAATTTTATCATATTAGTATTAAATATGTACTTACTTCTCTTACAACTCATCGTCATCATTAGGTCTTCAGTGCTAGAATTGGTTAGACGCGTACCCTCCTTGTTGCCTAGTCTGAACCAACCTACATATTTTACTGAAATTTGCTTAGTCTGCATCTATCCTTATCTGTGTGCGATAGTCTGATCTCAGTTTACCCCTACCTATCTTTTTCTATCTCTGCTTGTAATATATTCCATACTATTCCCCAGAAATGTCTTAGAACGTATCCTGTCCTTCTATTTCTGCTATTTTCTCGTTTTTCACAGATATCTTTATTCCTCTACTATTTCTACAACCAATTTGTTATTAATTTTGTCTGTCTATGCTACCATTCTCATACATCTGAAGCACAGCATTCCAGAAGGCTTATATCTCTTTCTGTCTGCTTTTCCTACTGCCCCTATTTCATAGATGTACTGTGCTGCGCTCCACATTATGCTTTGAACAGTTTTCTTCTTGTATCTATGTTCATTGTCTTTGAACATAGCTGGTGTTCTTTCTTGCTTGATGCAGTTCGGTCACCTTCTATTGTTTTACAGTTTATACCCTATTTCCCTAATATTCAGTGGTGTGTGAAGAGGGGTAAGCAGCCTTTGGCTGCCAAGTTCCCCCAGCACTTGAATCTTTGTTGAATTAATAGTTATTCTAATTTGTTCTTTCGCACAATCAACATTAGTTGAAAATATTTCACAACCAACACCTAGGTGTTTGTAATAATCATCAGATTTAAGAGCACTTATTTTTTCGTCATTGGGTTTTACGTCTTGAAACTGGTTGGATTTTGTACCTCAACTTATTTATGTTCTGAGCTAGCCTACCCAGTTCCCTGCAATTTTCACTACAGCCTATATACAGCTCGATTCCCTTCTATTGTTTTCTAATTATATGCTCTATTTTACCGAGATTCAGTGGTATGTGAAAGGGGTTAAGCAACCTGTGGCTGCCAAGGATCCCCCAACAATTAGACATTTGCCGTATTAATAGTTTTCCAGTAAATCCTTTCGCACAATTAACATTAATTGAGAGTATTGCAAAACCAGTATCTGTAGTTGTTTATAGTAATTACCATGTTTAAGTACAATTTTTATTTTTGTCATTCGTTTTTCCATCTTGCGACTGGTTGAAAGCGTACCTCCATTGATTTCTATTCTGAGCTAGCCTACACATTTCCCTGAAATTCTGACAGCCTGCATCTTTCACTATCTGTGTGCAGTAGTCTAACCTAGGTCTACCTCTACTTCTCTTTTTCCTATTTCTGGTTCTAATATATTCCGCACTATTTTCTCATGTCTTAGTATGTGGCTTATCATCCTATCTTTCCTATTTTTACTGTTTTCCACATACTTGTTTCTTCCCCTACCATTTCTAGTACCTCTTTGTTCTTAACTTTGTCTGTCCACGGTATCTTCATCAAACGTTTGTAGCACCACATTTCAAAGGTTTCTACCTTTTTCTTATTTGCTTCTCCTACTGTCCAGGCTTCACAGTCGTACAGTGCTGTGCTCCACACATATGTTTTAAGCAATCTTTTCCTTGTTTCTATGTTTGTGGTCTTTGAACACAGTGGTTGTTTTTTCTTGTTAAATGTAGCACGACCTTGTGCTAATCTTTGTTTTATATCTTTTGTGCTTTTCCCATCTTGCATTATTTGACTTCCTAGGTAGCAGAAATTCTTAACCTCTTGTAAGTTCTCGTTACCTATTTGTATTTTTGTTTTCGATTTATCTTCCCCTCTTTTACATACTAGAACTTTAGTTTTATTTTTGTTAATTTTCATACCATATCTTTCCGTTAGAACTGTTTCCATTTCATTAAGAGCAATTTGTAACTCTTCTTTGCTAGATGCTAATACCGCTATATCATCTACAAATCTAAGCATATCAATCTTTTATCCCTGCATATTAATTCCAAATGTCCTTTTGCATTTGACAGTATTCATTGCCTCTTCTATGTACAAGTTAAAAATTAATGGGGATAAGGCACATCCGTTTCCTAATATTTACTTCTCTACTTTCTTGCTCTAATTCTATTATCGCCGTTTGCTCTTTGTATAAGCTATGTACTATCTGCCTGTCCTTAAAACTCATTCCAATCTTTTTGAGTATATTGAACATTTTTTTCCATTTTACATTATCGAATGCTTTTTCCAGAACTACAAACCCTATATATACGCTTTCCCCCTTTTCTATTGTTTTCTCCATTATCATCCTCAGAGCTAAAATAGCCTCCTGTGTTCCCCTGTTGCGCCTAAACTCAAATTGATCTTCTCGCAGTATTTCTTCAGCTCGTTTTTCCATTCTTCTTTGTACAATTCTAGTTAATATTTTTGAAACGTGTGCTGTCAAACTTATTGTTCGAAAATTTTCACATCTATCCGCGCCTTTTTTTTTTGGTACAGTTACTATGATGTTACTTTTGAAATCTTTGGGTATCTCGCCTGTCTCATACATATAGCTTACAAGTCAGAAGAGACGTTCTGTTGCTGCTTGTCCAGCGGCTTTAAGAGTTTCTGCTTGCACCTTATCTGTACCCGGCGCCTTACCATTTTTCAGACTTTTTATTGCTAATTCAAACTCATCTATAAGTATAGGATATCCCAGGTCATCATTTTCAGTGTCTGATTCCTGTTCTAATGCTGTTAGTTCCTCTCCTGAATATAAATTCTACATTTTCTATAATGACGTTTCCTTTCGCGTTCCTTATATTTTTGCTATACGGTTTTATATCCTAAAATTCATTCTAATTAATTTGTATACTTTGTCTGTCTTTCCTATTTCATCTTAGTTTGTACCTCTGTGCATTTTTTATCAATCCATTGTTCTTTAGCTTTCCTGCATTTGCGAATAATTTTCTATTTTATGGCTTTGTATCTCTGTTTTCCTGTTTCGTTTGATCTATTTTTGTATTTTCATCTTTCTTCTATTAAATTTAGGATATCCTTTGTTATCCATGGTTTCTTTTTTTTTGTATACCCCAGAATATCTTTGGCCACCATGAATTTAATGTTATTCCATTCTGTTTCTACTTCCTTAGTTTCAGAAATTGTCCCGATATCTTTCATCAATTCACTTGACTTTTTTTCAAATCTTTCATGGATATCTTTATCTTTGAGCTTCTCAAAGTCAAAGTGCCTTTTTTCGTTCCTTTTTTTCAGATTTTTAAACTTAAGTGCGGCCTTCATAATTACGATGTTGTGGTCTGTGTCTATATCTGCTTCCGTGTAGCTTCTGCAGTTTTTTATTTGATTTCTAAACCGTTGTCTAACAATAATGTAATTAATCTATTTGATATATTCCTATATCTTCTGGCATCTTCCACGTGTATCGTCTTCTAGCATAATGTTGAAATAATGTATTTGTTATTCTACCAGCCTATTTCCCTGTCATTTCTCGTGCCTAAACCAAATAAACCTATCGCCCCTTCCCTACCCTCACGTACCACTGCATTAGAATCACCTGTAATTATTAAATTTTCATGTCCTTTTATGTATCTTAGTATGTCTTCAATATCTTTGTAGATCGCCTCTACCTCTTCCTCACTGAAGCTAGAGGTGGGTTTGTAAACTTGTATTATTACTGTATTTACTGATTTAGATTCAAATCTAACCATGAGTACTATTTCGTTCTTTTGTAAATAGTTTTCTACACGTCGTCCTATCTTTTTTCGCATAATTATCCCCACACCCGAATTTCCTTTCTCTGATCCTGTATAAATTACCCTAAAGTCTCCACTCCAAAAATCTCCCGCCTCTGGCCAGCGGACTTTGCTATTTCCTATTATGTCTAGTTCTCTTACAACTATTAAAGATAAAAGTTGTTTTAACGCTAGTTTTCAAAATATTTGATGAGCAAAGCCACCACTTCCTGCTAACATGAATTTATGTGTTTGCACATATTAAAGTTCTGTGAATCAATACGTAATGATTTAAAATTTGGTTGATTTAAAAAGAACTGTTTTACAATAAAGGAATTAAATTTAAATGATTAATAACAAGAGAAAGCGACAAATGTCACATGACAATTTTTTTACAAATACTTGAGTTTCTTTTTGATAAATTATTTTTCCTTTAGCAATAATTTTTATTAGCAAATTTTTGGGATGTCTAATGGAACAGCTTCGTGAATCAGACAGGTTCGTACATGACTGCTGATTCCAAGGTTCCGGTTTTGATTCCTGACACGGGATGCTTGAAAAATGTTAGGCGAGCCTTTTTCACAAAAATACACCCTTGTTCATATGAGAATTAAAATGTATGTCCCGTGTGTGTGTGTGTGTGTGTGTGTGTGTGTGTGTGTGTGTTGTATTGTCACACATTAAAGATCTCTACTTTGCTTGGAATAGCAAGGGTTCGGCAAAATTCAAAATTTTCACCTAAAAAACTCGCTCCTTGGCCAATGTAGCACCTTCAAGCGGAACATTGGAAGGACAAATGTAGGGCTGTGCGGTGGGATCAAATTTCAGTCCCATTATTGTGCCAATAGTTTTGGATGAATTATTAAATGCCATTTCACAATTTCCATTTAACTTTCCGTTCTGAAAAACATTTGTTGATGACCTGGTGACAGTTATCCCAAAAAATAAAATAGTGGAAACTCTTGATATTTTTAATAATTATAATAATCATATCCAATTTAACAACAATAAGAAAAATGTGCAAATATATAAAACAATAATATAGACGACCAATTAACTCACAAGCTGATCGAAGTATTTCAAAATTATAATTTCAAATATGCAAAGAAAAATATTTTAACAATCAACAGCCTCTTCTCAAAATTAAAAGATAAAAAACATCCAAGCTATTTCAGAGAAACATTGTTTAAATTGTATGGCCTGTATATTGGACAAACATCACAATTCTTAAATCAGCGTATTATTCAACACAGCAGCATAAAAGTCAAACTAAAGTCTTGTGCTTTATGGAGTCATTGAACTAATTTAGATCATAGAATAGATTTCAAAAGTAAAAAAATTTTAGAATTGGACAAAGGTAAACAAAAAAAGACAATTTGAAATGTATCACATTTCAGTACAAAAATAGATAAATAAAAAATTCATATTAATGTCTTGAACTGATTTACATATATTTACTTAATTTTAAAACAACTACTTGCCTAGTGTAGTAATGTTTAATGTTATAAATACCTACACACATACATATAAATATATACACACATAAAAACACACATGTATGCATACATTTTTATTTTAGGATGTCTTAGTTTTGTTGCCTCAATTTTATATATGTTACCTAACTTTTCAAGTACCTTTAATTTAAATTCTCTATATCTTCATATGTGGCACATCTAATTATAAATCCACCGCTTTTTGTTTCCACCATAGCTCCAATGCCAATTTTTGAGAGTTGCACATTATTTTTTAGATTATTTTTTGTCTTACACTCTGTATTTGTGTACTAAGCAAACCTGGAATATTTTTGTTTGGCTATATACCAGAGATAGATCCGGTTTTAACAACCTTCGAATAGCTCAGGCTGGAGTTTTCTAGGTTATTTAATTTTTGTTGCGGCATTAAATTTTTTTCTCTTAGGAGCTTGCTTTTATTCATTGGTTTATTCTGTAGATTAATTTCCTTGTCTTTAACTCGTACGTTGTTAGTTAAGTTTGCTATGCAGATAATTATTTTTTCTTGCACATTGTCTTTGCTAACACAACATATAACCTTGTCGGTTGTTGTTGTAACAGTTGTATGCACACAATACAACTTTTATGGTAGGTACTATCACATGTTACACACATTACCAGTTCATTTTTAGCTATTTTCCTTTTACATATTCCACAGTAGTGGGGTAAGGCCGGTCCGAATTCAAAACGTGCTCACACGTATTTTACATATGTAAAATACACGTGCACCGTCTTGAATTCAGACCGGCCTTATATACCTTCAATGTAAAATAGTTGTGAAAACATGAATTCAGACCGGCTTTATATTACTTTCAATGGAACATACTTCAAAACACACGTATGTTGAAAAATGTAAGTGCAGAGAAAAATGTGTGTAGCGGTTTTGAATTCGGTTTTCTAGCGAGAAGTTACACGTGCACCGTTTTGAATTAGGATCGGCGTTATATACTTTTAATGTAAAATGTGAAAACCTGAATTCTTTTCAAATGTAAAATACTTGTGGGCACGTTTTGAATTAGGATCGGCTTTATATTACTTTCAATGTAACACACGTATGTTGAAAAATGTAAGTGCAGAGAAAATGTGTGTAGATGTTTCGAATTTGGTTTTCTAGCGAGACAGTATGACAGATGCAAAAAAATATCGCATTCAAGTCAATTGTGTTTTAATTAAAGTGGATTCTGATTTATGTTTAGAGGCTGCAAATACACATGGGCCGGTTTTAATTCAAAATGAGTTCACTCTTGTGATAGGTTGAAAAGTGAGTTGGCAAAGTACGCAGATGGTGGTAATCTGCTATATAAGGAGATTGTTCCTAATATTAATTTAATTAGTCGAAGTTTACTGCATATATTTACATACCTACATATACAAGCATGTATATAATTGATATTCAGGGATTTAAATACAAGAAAAACGAGTTTGTGTGCAAAGAAATTGCGGTTTTGGACTTGTTGTTAGGTGTTGTTTGGCATCAAATTTTTAAACTGTCAATGCAGTCTAGTTGTTTGAGTCAAGATCATATAAAACATAACGACTGGGTGACGAGGAATATTCATGGTCTTTCTTGGGATGAATCTTCAACGGCTGGAATGGTGTCATCATATATAGCGCTTTATTTGAAGCAAATTATCCGACTCGGTGAAGAAGTATTTGTGAAGGGTCTAGAAAAGAAGAAATTGATTGAAGCCTATCTAATGCAAAACGTTGTAACTGATATGCTTGCACTAGGTTGTCCTAAGCTATCGGAGTTAAAAATCAACAATCGTTTAATATATAACATCTATTGTTGTAGACATAGCAATAATAATTTGCAATGTGCAAAACAAAATACCTTTTTATTAAAAGAATGGTTTGATAATAATAAAAAACAATAGAAAGATTGTCTGTATTATTTATTTTAATATAATTTTACAATGTTAGCCTTATTAACTATTATTATTATAACAACTTCTAGCAAACATTATTTTTATCGATCCAGCTATTGTGTACGTTAGAGAAGCCTAACCATCTTACAAAGACTTTATTTCCACTCTTTCTTAGGACTTTTTCTACCAGGTAAATTACTGGATGTTTAACCTTTTGCAACTCCATTTCATAAAATGCACCTTTGATTTCTTTCTCGTCTTGATCTTCTAATATATATGTTGTCGGATTGGTTACGTTTACTTTTTAATCTTAAAAATTTCATTTGACCAGTTTGGCGTGTAACCTTTCGTAAATGCTTCTCTGTGTTTACTAATCCTCACACTGTCTTTAATTGAATAGTTTGGTATTTTGGTTGCAAGTTTGATGTGGGTAAATGATGATTTAAGAATAGTTTTTCATTTCATTTATCAACTTTTACAGGTTTGGCTCCGATAGTATTGTGAACTGTATTGTTGTATTGTTTCACAATATCGCTTAAATTTTTTATCCAATTGTAAGAACCATTCAGGTTAAACAAGCACCACATTTTTCCCTTTAAAGTTCTAATTACACGTTCAACAATGCATGCTCTTTTTGTAGAAAAAACACTATAATGGTTTATGCCATATGTCTGCATTAAGGATTGAAAGAGTTTGTTATAATATTCTTTACCAAAATTAGACTGCAAATTTCTTGGTGGATTTTTAAATTTATTTAAAATTGTTTACATTGCAGCAGTAACATCAATACCCGTTTTACTTTTAAGTGGTACAGCCCATACGTATTTGGAGAAACAATCAATAACTACTAAAATGTATTTAAATCCTTTGTTTGTTTGCGAATATGGTAGCATTTCAATCAAATCGGTCTGAAGAAGGTCATTTAAACCTTTTACTATCACTTTGCGTCTCTTGAAATTTATTCTTGCTGGTTTATGAAGTTCATTTACTATATCCTCTTTCACTTTTGATTGAGCAACTATCATAATACTTTTTTTCTAATCAGGATGTATTAAATACAATTAATAAATACTTCTATGTTTGAATGTCGAGGGTTCCACTTGCTTTGAAAGGAACTTTTAATATAAAATCAAAAAACATTGTGGTATTGTTTATGATAGCACCGCTGTCACGAAAGCTGATTACATCCATATGTTTAAGCAAAAATCCTTGTAACTGTGCAATTACATAACTTTTTTCGTTTATAAGAATTTCAATGTCTTGCGGGTATCCTTTAATATTCTCAATGACTGCTTCCTCATAAGGAAATTCATAATTATGTTTAATGTTGAAAATAAGGAATGTTTTGTCACCGTCGAGGAATGTACTAGAGTAAAATGTTGCTACTACCGTGTAATGTAGCATATATAACTTGTACTCAATCAAGGTTTCAAAACCTTCATTTTTGTTTTCATATTCCTGTTCACTTATATATATTTTACGGTTATTTAAGTACCTTCCTAATTTGTCAATTGTCATATCATCTAATCACTTTCGCCTCACGCAATTCTTCAATGATCGAATTTATTTCGTTGCCGTGACCTGTGTGTCCAGCAGTCTGAGATGAAACTAAAAGTCGTAATCTATCAACAAGTTCATTGGGATCATTCCAATATAAATAATCTATGGTGTTATTTGATACTTCCATTGTCATACCGTCTCCAAGACGCTTTCTATAGGGTAATGTTCTAGGTCTACGGGGTGTTTGGGGAAGTATGTTTAATGTAGATATTATATTTTTGTATTTATATGAATTATTACCCTGAATTTGTTCTTTTTCAGAATAATGTCTTCTATTAGCATTTGTTCTTTTCACAATATCAAGGTACGACTTTAGATCTTGCGATCTGTACCCGACAAGATATTTTTTAAACAGCAGTTCATATAATCCAGGAGTACCTTTATATTTTAAATCATTTATTAGAACATTTTCATCATCCAACACGAAATTCGAATTGCTTATCATAAGACCATTTGAATCAGGGTTAAACCTAATACCATATTTATGATCAAATTCGTTCTTAACATCTTTAAACATATTGTAAATATATTCTCGAGGTAGCGGATGTAGCTGTTCGAGATAATGTGTCATACCAGGTGAATTGGCAAAGCTTTGTATATATTCCTGGGCTTCTTGAGCATTTCGATTAACTTCTGCTTCGTATTCATTCTCAACATCATCATCATCATCTTCCTCTATGGCATAATTTTTTATATTCGGTATATGCTGAGCAATAATCAGCGAATCAATATACTCAACGTTCCTTTCTAGCAATTTAGGTTTAATTTTTTTTACACTGCTATGAGGCAGTTCTTCTTCTTCTTTAAATTTTTCTTTCTTTACCACACTTTGTCTACAACTAAGAAACCGTATTTGTCTTGCTAACAAGCAGCACATATTTCACGGAATTTATCATACTTCATGTCAGTATTGACGTGATCGTCATATATGTGTTTTAAGTTTAAATCATCTTGTTTAAATAAAACTAAAAGATTAGCATTATCACGTAGTAAGTGCTTAGGTATATGAGTATAACTTTGACAAAGGTAAAAACTGTCTACTTGCTTATGACTAGGGCTGGGTCGGCGTATCGATATATCGATACGTATCGATACGACCCCCGTATCGACCCCCCCGATACAGCGAAAAATAAATATCGATATATCGATACTTGATATGTATCGATACGTATCGATATGTATCGATACGTATCGATACGCATCGATACGTATCGATATTCGATACGCCAAATCCCGTATCGCCCACCGCTATATATATATATATATATATATATATATATATATATATATATATATATACTTATGTCACAAATATTAAACTTGAAACTTCAATTATTTTGATAACAAACAATCTTAAGTGAAAGATCGAACTGTCAGTAAATGCATTATTTTACAACGATCTTGTGATTTTATTCCCAAAGAAAGAGTAGATAAATTATCGATGCTTAATCGATTCGTATCGCTACCTTTCGATATGTATACTTAATCTACACATCTAAACGTTCCCATACGAATCGCTACATATATCTATACTTATCGATACACATCGATACGAGTCAATACATATCGATACGCACCGATACTCATCGATACGAATCGATACGTATCGATACGCATCGATGCATATCGATATGTATCGATATATATCGATATTCGATATATCTATACATATGGATATAGAATATGTATCGATATTCGGTACGCAAAATCTCGTATCGCCCACCCCTACTTATGACGCCCCATACTAAAGTATTCCCTAATGATACCTTGTTTATTGCAAGCTACATCATCAAAAACAAATATAGAATTATTTTGAGCATCAGATGGTGATATAATATTATCAGAACTGGAAAATGTATAATATTTGATCCCTTTTATTGGTCGCAGTAGACTTTCAAGGTATTGATACTTTGGTTGATAAAGTGATTTAGAATAAACATATACGTTTTCAAACTTTAAACCATTAGGATGTTCTATCAACCCAATCATAACGTTGGTTTTACCACAATTTGATGGACCAACAACTAGACATCGAATAGATGAAGGCAGAAGAACGCTATGTTTTTTTTAGCTAAGGATTGCACGTCAATGTCATTATTGTTTATGGTTAAAGATGTTGATTGTTTCACAACACGCATGTTTGCAAGTACTAAATTCGATTGTAAAAAAGTGGAATTATATATATAAGAAACGGCGAGTATATAAAGAATCATTAATTCACAATATTTTATTTATTTACTGCACAGCTTAAGAGGGCAGTTGTCCGCTAATGATTACCTATAATAATTCTAAAACTACTGGGAACGGACTGTTAAATACTGTAATTAACAATTTACCATTTGAAGCGCACATTCCGGGTTACAAATTTTGCGGTCCGGGTACAAAATTAATCAAACGGTTAGCTCGGGGAGACAAGGGAATAAACAAGTTAGACGAGGCTTGTAAGGAGCACGATATTGCATACTCCAAAGCAAAGAATCTATCTAAACGCCATCAAGCAGATTCGAAGTTAGCTCAGTTAGCTACAGAAAGACTAAATTCTGGTGACTCGTCTTTAGGTAAAAAAGTAGCAGCATTTGGAGTAGCTACCGCAATGAAAGCTAAAGTAAAACTTGGTATGGGTGCCTGTGCATCACTGAGAACAAAAAATATCAATAAAATAAGAAAACTGATAAAGAAACGTAAAATAAGAAGCATGCTAGGTATTAAAAGTATTATCAAACAAGCACGTACAGCTTTAAAAAAAGGCTAAAGGATCTAATATTATGGATGCAATCAACATAGCAATTAAGGCCGCCAATACAGCAAAACAAAAGAAGCATATTAAATCAGCTCGTATTATATCAATTCCTAAAACAGGAGGTTTTCTACCACTAATACCAATTTTTGCAGGCCTAAGCGCCCTTGGTACTCTTGCTGGAGGTGCAGCTGCTGTTGCAAAAGCAGTTTCAGATACTAAAATAGCTAAGGAACAACTAGCGGAAAAACAACGTCATAACAAGGCAATGGAGGACATTGCAGTCGGAAACGGCATGTACATCAAACTTTATAAAAAAGGTTTTGGTCTTTTTTTAGCCCCTGCAAAAGCTCAAAGGAACGCAACTTGATTTTATCTAATCGAGCACTAAGCAATGTAGAATTAATAGAGTTTGTTAAGCAATTAGAAGTACCATATTTCCGTGGGGTGTTCGTGAGAAACAATCTTCCCAAGAAAGTTAATTTAAAAGAATGTGGTATAATTAATTTAGATGGAATAGAAGGTTTAGATACGCATTGGACCTCTTATAAAAAGTACGGTAGTAGCGCTATTTACTATGACAGCTACGGAAACCTGCGACCGCCAACAGAGTTGATAAGTTATTTGAATAGTGTGGGTAAATGTAAAATTCTTTATAACATTAACCAAGAACAATCGTATGGTACTGTGTTTTGTGGTCATTTATGCTTACAATTTCTAAGTAGTACATAGAACTGCGTATGAAGTTGTCATGTCGTACACTTTTACTCTAACGGGAAACACTTCAGTTTTAACAAGCAACTTTAATCTGCCTATAAACTTGGATAATGATTCGGAGTACGTATTAGGATTAACAAATTTTGAGTCTTATAACACAATTTCAAACATTGAAAAAGGAATAAATAATAAATTTTATTATGGATCTAACAGAGAATTCATAGAAATACCTGAAGGTGCTTATGAGATTAGAGAAATTAATAAATAGCTTCAAAAAGCTTTAGACGATAAAAGATGGCGTGGTCGTATGGAACAATCACGAAGCGCTAGAAAGACACCAGTGAATATAGAAATTACAGCTGACAATAATACACTTAAATGTAGTATTAAATGTAGTGAAGATGTGGATTTTACCAAAAAGGATTCAATTGGTTCTCTACTCGGTTTCAATCCACAAAAATTGCTAGCATATGTCACACATCAAGCAGACTACGCGATCAACATTTGTAAAGTGAATGCAGTTTTAATCGATTGTAATATTGCAAGTGGATCCTATTTAAATAGTAAACCAGCCCATGTAATACATGAATTTTTTCCTCAAGTACCTGCAGGTTTTAAAATTATCGAGTGCCCACCTACAATTATATATCTACCAATCAGGTCACGTATAATAAATGAAATAATAGTTAAAGTGTTAGATCAAGATGGAAATTTAGTTAATTTTAGAGAAGAACTGCTAACTGTAAGGTTGCATTTAAAAAAATCTGCAATAGCCATGGGTATTAAGTATAATGCACGCAACATGTCAAGAATTGCTATAAATGCTGGAAATTTCAAAGCAATCGACACTCGATTGATTATTTCAAGATCGCTAACAACACAAAACCGGCAGTTTCTACAATCGTTAGGACTGCATTTATTTAATTAAAAAGTAGAATGAATAGTGAAATACTGAACGTGCGTGAAAAAGTTTACTTCGACAATGCAATTGTTAATATTGAAAAACATACTCATCAACCTTATGCTAACACATCTTTAAACAATAATGATGAAATTCGAATCCCTATACAACAACAAGATGTATACACCTTACCATTGAAGAGCATGCTGTACATAGAAGGCAAATTAATTAAAACAGATGAAACGCCGTCTCAGACAGCAAAGTTTGTAAATAATGCATTCATATATTTGTTATTTGCTTTGGCATATCTATTCGAACATTGAGAAACACCACCACGAATTCTTCGTTCTAAAAACATTATTTTTTCAATATCAGTAAGCAACTCGAGTTTAACGTTCGTCGTTTTTAACATTGCATCTAGAGCTAAACCAGGAGCGTAAAATAGTGAAGTGGATCTAACTTATACGTGAACATGCAAGTTTTTCTAAAGTTTTCAAATGTATCAGTCAAGAGCAGTACATCTGTTTTTAGATATAGATCTGAATAGTCCCCTAGTGTTTTTATATTAAATGTTTGCCAAACGTGTTTAGAATGATTGTAGTCTTCTTCTGAGACTTCTTCATTGCGCAAATGATTAAAGAATGCTGTTTTACAGGGTAAATCGGTTTCATTGCGCCTATTCCAAGAGTTAATGTAATCATAGGGAAATATGCCTTTACGCGTAAGTAACCGAAACTTATTATCAGTGTTACAATTTTCCCTGGTGATGGATTTTTTATTATCATCTAAGTAGGAAGCTAATTTTTCGATGCTAGATGCAATAAACCTGAATGAATCGATAAATCTAAAACTAACTTTCATACCTTTTACATATTTTGTAAAAGATATGTATTTTTCCTTATTTATTGGTAGAATGCTTAATGAACCTGAAAACTCTAACGAGATTTTTTTAATAATGAAATACGAATCTTAGCCTGATAAGTTATGAAAAACTACTGGTATCATATAATAATTATGATAATTGATGTTGCAATCTTGATGAGCCGCTCCTCGAAATTCACCTGTAAAGTGGCAGTGATCGCGAACTCTAATATCATCTATACTAAAAGGTTTATTGCAAATGTGACAGTGAAGGGCAAATTTAAATGCTGACTTTTGTTCTTCTGTTAAAGGATTCATAGGTTTTGGGTTACAGAAAATTTTTGTCGTTGTTTCTGAAATCAGTTTCAATTGAGCAACAAACCATTTTATACAATCCTTTCCGTGATACAATTAAAATTTGGAATATTTATTATCATACGAGCATTTCAAATAGTACGCTACACTAAAGGATATATGCCTTTGGTAACGGACTGTGTTTAATATTACCTCCGGCTCATTGCATGGTTTTAATATACATTCGAGATCTGCATAAACTACAAATGATACTTTTTCTTGGTAGTGGAAATGTTTAAATGTTAGATACTTTTCGGATTCTTTGGGTAACCTTATTGAGCAAGTATTCTGTTTTTCGCAATAATTCGAATGATGCTTAAGTAAATGCTGCTGTACTAAAATTATTTAAACATCTATAACAAAAAAATTTTCTATGGTGATGTGAAGACAACTGTTTTGCAAATAATTTTGACATATACTTAATCCAAGTAAAATGAAAGTGATTCTCATTAGCATTTGTCGGACGAGAATATTGTAAGGAATCATTATTTAAAACTAATAGATCAATAGGTTCTATTTTTTTTTACATTTTCATTTAAACAAAATGGCAGTATTTTAGTATTTTCTATACAATATAGGTTAATTGCGAGATTGTTAAGCTTCTCATTTTTTTTTACGTCTTTTAATGCGATTGGAAACTGAATTGAATTGTAGCGTAATACTGTATCAAAATGTGGATAGCTAGATATTCTCTGACTATTTTGTTTAGCAGGATATAAAGCGGAAACCAAGCTCCAAAGAATGCAATGTTGGTCGTTATTACATTTACCACAGCTCGTTTTTTTGCTATAAAGTCCGGAACCGGAACAAACGTTGAACACCCTCCTTTAAGCGGATCATGATTGTTTATATTTACCTTCTAGTGTAAAACTTCTTGGATTGCCCAACCTGAATCCTTTTCACTAAATTCCTCCAATCGCTTCGAAATCTTGTCCAATACGTTTTCCTTATACCACCGCTTGAGATTGGTGTTTATATCAATGTGACGATTTGCAGTAGGAAACGCCTTCAAATTTATTTCACCAGTTGTAGGCTTAACAAAGTTAGCGGACAATATTACATTAACTTTCAACATTGACTTTTTTAAGCAAGCAACAATCTTGCGTTTAAATTGGTAATAAGTCCCGTAATTATTTGACTTCCAAAACATGATTGTACATCATGCCAAATCAAATTTTTTCGAATATGACCTCTAGAAAGCGTTGGATCAATACCTTTATCTTGATATTCCAAAGAGTGTTTCAAGTGCCTCAATCGTACAAGGTAACTTTTAAGATGTGCCAAATTAGATTCCAACCTACTAGGATTTTCCTGACGATTGTCTTCGTATACCTTATTTCTAATAGCTAGCTTCAATATACTTATATTTGCTTTTATAATTATAGTGTTTCGTTATTTTATCGACTGATCTCATTAGATTGATGCATTTCACAGTTAATTTTAAAATAGCGCTACTCATCTCGGCTACTGTTTCAGAATTCATGATTCTATACAAATCACTAAACTACTTAATATATGTAGAGCTTTATTTACTATTTATACAAAAATATCATCTGACGTAAGCAAAACAACTGTAAAACAATTAGCATACATCATTTTTCATTCAGCTGCGTTTACGGAAAAAATTTGCTTGCTTGCAGTATAGTAATAAAATGTTTTTATACGACCTTTGATTTATGCTATGTGTACAGAAAATACACTAACATTACAGCGCTATTTTTATGGTTACATATAAAACTTTTTCAGAAAAATAAAGCAAATTTGAAAAATGTCTCAGATTAAACTGTCAATGTTGTTTAATAATTTACACGCACTCATGGTTTTTTTAAAAAACCAGTATTAAAAAAACATTCTGCAGTTTCATCATAATACAATTAACATTATGCAATTTAATTTATTTGAAGCTATATATAGCAGTACCTTGAGAGAATTAAAGAATTTCATTATTCAGCATGAATCGTGTATACACAATTACTACATACCTATATATGCATATAAAGTCAATTTTGTTAAGTTTTACTAAAAAATAAATGATGCCAGCAGTAATCTAAAACTTATTCTATATATTACTAGTTAAGGGCCATTTGCATTGCATTATTTTTTACTATGTGCCTTCATTGCAATTTTTTTCAGACAATAAATCCAATTCGTTATTTCTGCTGAGGCATAATTATATATATTCAGGGATTTAAATACAAGAAAAAAACGAGTTTGTGTGCAAAGAAAATGCGGTTTTTGCACTTGTTGTTACTTATTCTATATTACTGTATCAGTTAAGGGACATTTGCATTGCATTATTTTAAACGAAATTAAATTAATTTAGGTTTTTTTTTTACTATGTGCATTCGTTGCAATTTTTTTCAGACAATGAATCCAATTCGTTATTTCTGCTGAGGCATAATTATATTTGCTTACATACTGTTTTTTATTCATTAGAATAGATTACAGAGCTGAATATATATAACATTTGCAATTTTTTCAGAAAACGATGCAAATTTTTAATTTTTTCTAACAGGTCAGTTTATTATTTAATATAAATACTTCACGTAGATTTTACCAACAGTATTCAATAAGATCTTTTGTATAATTATTAGTTACTACTACTAGCAACTTTAAAAAAAATGAGTAACTTATCATCGATCAAAAATCGTAGTAGTACCAACGTAAAAGTTCTAGAACAATTTATATGATTTATATGAATAAAGAAGTTTTTGGTTCTTCTTCACCTCAACTTGACACTGCTGCTATTTTTGATAGTGACGTAATAGATATACCACGGTAAGTGCTTTTCACATTTATACATGTGTTTTAAAACACTACTAATTTATAAGTTACATTAGATTAGGATCAAAAAACCATTCTGGAAATTCTGAGGCTATCGTTGGATCGTTGGCACATTCTGATCCTCTCAGAAACATCAGGTAGTATACAAAAGAAAAGGTGAACCTACAATAATCTTTTATGTTATGCTCACAGATCCGGCAAAAACATGTTGGCTATGAAAAAGTTATGTACAGAATCTAATATGGCTGTTTGCTGTGAAGATGACAAATCCTACGAAGATGACACAGTAGAGTTGCTTAACGCATATAAAAAGCGTGGAGAGAAGCTACTGCGTCGTCTAGATTTGGAGCTAGAAATAATAAAGCAAAAAAGAGAGGAACTGGCTGCGAGGGAGCAGCAGATACTTCAAGAACGGGAGTTAATAAATACTTTGTTATTTATAAATAGTTAGATTTTAACTGTAAATAGTTAGATCAAAATATTCAACAATTTGTAAAATAAAAAAGTATTTTATAAAAGTTTCTCTTTTGAAACAAGACTTTCTCTAAACAAGGTAGTAACCTCAAAGTAAAACACACATAAATCAGAACCCACTTTAATTAAATACATTATTCTTTATACAATCGACTTAGATGTGTTATAATAAAATAAACAGTAAAGAACAAGATGTATATTATTATAATAATAAACTAATTTCTTAGATTAGTGACATATTATTCTGAAAATTCTATGTTGACAGTTAGACCGATTGATCCCTTACTAGTTATGTTTACGTGTTTGTTCGAGCCAATACTTTCATTTAATTGTTTCACTCCATGTGCTTGAAGGTATTCAAAATATCTCAATGGCAATATACTCTTGAACTCTTCTGTTTCCACTAATACTCTTTCTCCATATTTTGTCTTGATTGTTTCCACTTTTAAAACTTCAAACCTCTTATTCACTACAAGATCTTTTGAATTTACATAAGGTTTGCGATATGTGGTTTTATTAAGAGTATTAAAATCCATATTGCTTTTCTTCGACGAATTAAATTAATATTAGGAGCAATCTCCTTATATAGCAGATTACCACCATCTGCGTATTTTGCCAACCCACCTTTCAACCTATCACAAGAGTGAACACACATTTTGAATTGAAACCGGCCCATGTGTATTTGCAGCCTCTAAACATAAATAAAAAACATAAATCAGAATCCACTTTAATTAAACACAATTGACTTGAATGCGATATTTTGCATCTGGCATACTTTATAACTTCTCGCTAGAAAACCGAATTCAAAACAGCTACACACACACATTTTCTCTGCACTTACATTTTTCAACATACGTGTGTGTGTGTTTTGAAGTATGTATGTTCCATTGAAAGTAATATAAAGCCGGTCTGACTTCAAAACGTGCCCACACTTATTTTACATTGAAAGTATATAAGGCCGGTCTGAATTCAAAACGGTGTACGTGTATCTTCTCGCTAGAAAACCGAATTCAAAACCGCTACACACATTTTTCTCTGCACTTACATTTTTCAACATACGTGTGTTTTGAAGTATGTTCCATTGAAAGTAATATAAAGCCGATCTGACTTCAAAACATGTCCACAAGTATTTTACATTTGAAAGTATATAAGGCCGGTCTGAATTCATGTTTTCACAACTATTTTACATTGAAAGTATATAAGGCCGGTCTGAATTCAAGACGGTGTACGTGTATTTTACATATGTAAAATACGTGTGAGCACGTATTGAATTCGGACCGGCCTTACAACACTACTTTCCACGTATTTGCTCAAATTTACCGTTTTCTGCGGAGCTGTCAGACTCGCCGTCAGAATCCGCCGCCATCTTGTTTGATCATTTGTTTGTTGGAACCAAGCTTCAACGAGATATTACCGCAATGTTGTTACAGTTTTGTCTTTATTCCTATGTTATTACTGCAGATATTCGTCAGATGTATAGACCAATTTTTGTTATTCCTGATCAGCATGATTGTTTGTGTTCTTTTTCTGATAGCGTATTCAGGACTTTCAATTGAATATGCAACCATACCTTATATCGAGGATATCGCTTCAGTTGGAGACTCAATGGAGAAAACTTTGGCTTTATGGAATCACTAAGTGCTCTTTTAAAACTCGGTGATTTTGAACTGCATAAATGGTCTAGTGTTGTCCGGAATTACTAAAGGAGCTTCCTGCCTTTCTATTGAGTTGGACGCGATCCAGTCCGGATCAATACTAACAAAGACTTTGCATATTGTACCCCTTTGTTAGAGAGGCAATCATAATCATTTTTTTTTTATTCTTGTAAGAATATACAGCACATTATGGAAAATGTCAATAAGGGATTACAATTGAAATCAATAAAATAAATACAATACAGTATAACTAACAACCAACAAATTGAAAGTACTAAGTAACACAAAAAGTGCTGCATTAAAACTTATTGTATACTAAAAAACTTTTTTAGACTATAATATGCCTCACTTAAAAGAGACTTTTTTAATTGCTTTCTAAAAATTTGTATGTTTTGTGAAGATCGTATTTTTTTAAAAAGATTATTAAAAATTTTAATATCTAGAAACGTAGGGGTTAAACTTGCAATTCTAAACTTAAAGTTTGGCAATCTTAGGGTAGAGTTCTTTATTGTGTCATAATCGTGAAAATTAGATCCAGTCGGAATGGTGAGTTGATTTACAAAAATAAATGAAGCTAGTTCAAGAATAAGTATAGATAGTTAATAAACGTAAGGATTTAAAAAAAGGCCTGCATAACATGGTGTGAGAAATACCAATCAAGCTTCTAATTACTCTTTTTTGACATAGAAAAATGTTCTGAGCAGCAGCAGATGCTCCCCAAAAGATAATACCATAACTAATCCCAGAAGACACTTGAGTGTGATATACTAGGATAAGTTGTTCAAGATACAAAGCTGTATGAAAATTTCTTAACAAATAACATACAGAACTTAATTTGGAGCGTATACTTTTACAGTGATCTTTCCAGTTTAAGTGTTGATTGACAATTACTCCTAAAAAATTTGGTACAGTCAATTTTAGAAACTAGCGGGTCATTAAGACATTTAATGTTCAAAGCTTTATTGTTGTAATTGTGAACATTAATTGTATTAGTTTTAGAAACATGCAAGCTTAAATAATTCTTATTAAACCATTTTTGTAAATTATTTAAAGTATTTTGCATGCAAGTCTCTAAAGAGGCTGTATTATCACTTGACATTGTAACAGTTGAATCGTCAGCATAAAGGCATAATGAACAATCAGTGTTTGTGTGAATGTCATTAATATACAAGATAAATAATGTAGGTCCCGAGACAGACTCTTGTAGAACCCCCGCCTTATTGCTCAAAATAGCAGAGTTGACTGGGCTTCGAATCCTGTTCTTTGCAGATGGTATAGAGACAAATTGCTTTTTATTATATAAGAAGCTAGCAAGCCATTTTAACAGCTTACTGTGAATGCCACATTTTTCAACTTTTGACAGTAAAATCCTGTTTATAACACAATCAAATGCTTTGCTTAGGTCACAGAAAATCCCAGCCACAAGTTTGCCAGATTCGAAACAATCGACAACTTTCTCAATGAAATAATGAACAGCTTTAATGGTACTAAATTTAGGAAGAAAACCAAATTGGTTTTTCACTAATAGGTTATGAACAGACAGAAATTTTTAGCAATCTATCTAAGAAACGATATTCAAAGATTTTTGAAAATGCGGAACACAAAGCAATTGAACTCTAGTTTCCATTGCAGAAGTATTTTTTAAAGAAGGAGCCTACTTTAGTAGAACACTTTTTGTGCCCTCAAATAAATACATTCAACTCTAATCGAGGATATCTTTCACATGCAAATCAGTTGACTTTGATTTACTAATATCAACGTGAGTGTTTTAAGAAATAAACATGCAAGCTTGAGGTTCTTCTATTAACATTTAAAAATATTTACAGTCACTATTCATGTTTCACATTGATTTGTTTACAGACAGAATTAAACCCTTCCTTACTAAAATGATTCCCTTTACGTATTTCTAATAATAACTTACAATTTTACTTAAATGTTCTCTGTGATAATCACTAATACTTTCTTTATCTTAGTTGTTTACACAAAAAATTACTGACTTGAATAAAATATTTTCTAACCCTTTAATGCAAATTACTTAATGCTTTTCAATAAATTATAATTGATGTACTAGCCATCAACGGCCCTATCTTATCAAAGATCTTTGATGAGGGTTCACACTACTAATAAAATGTGCAATGCTAGAATATATAAATATTATCAAAGCTGTTTCTTAAACAGATTACATACACATTTATGTGTGATTTAAGTTATAAACTGACAGATTGTTTATGGATAATTATTGAACTCGTTTCTGAATTTCTTACTTTAGTCTCATAACATTTTTGGTGAAAAGTACGAACCATATGCATTTTCAATATATGCTCTACATAATTAAATTTCAAAGTTAATTTTCAAACAATGTACATTTCCGAAACACAATTAATACGCCTGCCCTCTATTATGTCAATTACAAAGCGTTCATTCCAAAAATAGCTTTCTACTCACCATGGTTTCAACATATGCAAGTATAACAGATGTCGACATATTACCTATGCTGTGTTAAAAATCGACCTTGACCTGTTGTTTTATATCCGTACGTCCAAACATGTGCTTCTTTTGTAGTGGAATATAACCAAACAGTTGTAAGCCTCAACAAAATAAAAGATTTTCTGCACTTCGCAAACAATCTTATAGCATTAATTTCAGAAACATCAAATTGCATCTACATTCATATCAGCTGATGAATCATAACACAAACGAACCATATTGCATTAAGTGAGGAACCAAAAAAACAACTAAACAACTCAACAATCAGCAACTAAGCGACTAAGCCAACTCGCTAAAACATAATTACATAAATCATTTTGTTTTAAAGAATTATACTAACCAATACTAAACTATTAAGCATGTTCACTAACAATGTAACGATACCTTGTCACATCACCAGCATTCTTTCAATTGCGATCCTAATCGCCCACCTCCAAAACAAAATCATGATCGTGCTTGTGAGGCACGAAGTTTTATCTCGGACTACATCTATCAAATGACTCTTCAAAACTGAGCTTCTTTGGTCGTGTTACTTCCCGTGTCAGTGGGGGAATAAGCTAGTTACAATATTGGTGGCGCTGATACATTACTTGTGGCGTCTTTCATTGAATATTTATTCTTACCTCAGTTAGGGATGCATAACAAATTTATTAAAACGGGCTATGAAAATTTGACATGGTACACTGCCTCTCTCCAAAAAGAAAAAATTTTTTTATCCAAACAAAAGTTGCAGTGGAGATAGAAATTTTTTTTTTATATATATAACCAACTCTTCTAATGACAAAAGGAAAAGGAAGATAATTCCAACCTAGTATTCCTATACTAACACTAACATAAACTAAACACAAAACCTTGTCATTTGAACATCACGCTGCTGATGGCGTTAACTGAGACTAAATTTAAAATAATTCAAGTTTATGGGGATTGAATATTGGAGCGTTGGGATAACTGTGCGTACCATACGTCCTTAAGGAGACACAACCGGTAAAGATACTTCTGGTAATGACATAATCGGGGAGACTCAAAAATCACTCCAACATATTCAAAAATATGGCACTTGCCAACAATATGGGTGGGTAGACAGAGAAATTAAAAACAAAAAACAAACCTACGCCTGTACATAGTCTAACCTAACCATCACCATATATAGTAGCTATAATTAAATTTTACTAACATTACTAAACTTATCAACTTTGTACAAAATTCTACATCACCAATGATCATAAAACATCGGCTTAAGCATCTATGTATTACTGCAGCATCTATCGTGAACTCAGTACACCTCAAAATGTATGTGTACATGTATGAATACACATCTCCACTAAATCACGAAAATTTTCTAAACTTTCAAAATATACTAGGTTATACTAACCTACTAAGCTCAAACTACAAAATTATCTAAGTCCTGTGACTTAATAAACTACAAACCTCTAGGTCCGATTGACCGAGCAATTCAACAAAAATAAGGCTAAGATCTTACTGACCTACCAAAATTTAGAACTTTAGGTGTTACAAACCTAAAAACTACAAACCACAGAAATACCTAGGTCCTCTGACCTATTAACACTCAACATTAAGTTTTAATAACCCTAACAAATCTTAAAACCTCAAATTAAGTGTACTAGTAATACACTTAATATCTACTACTAAACAAAATTTTGCATATCATCAACATGCCTAAAACCTAAATTATAAACTACAAAAAAAACTTCATTACTTTTCATTTTAGTTTAGTATTGTAAATTAACTAACTATATCTACTAATATCTCTCTTAATTAATTAATTTTCGTCCTCTTCCATAATAGCGGACAATGGCTTTAGATCCTTGACGTGCCAGTTTCCAGCTTTACTACCATCCACATTTATTAATTGATATACCAAAGGTAATAATTTTTTTTGAACTCTACATAAAACATATTTGGGGGCTAACTTTGCGGTGAACTTGTCGCCTGCGCTCGAAAGTACCTTATTAATCCTCCAAACTTTCTCTTTTTCTTTATACACAATTTCTCTTCTCCTTAGGTTATATCTTCTACATAAGTTTTCGTAAGCTACATGTAACTTTTCACGCACATTTAAAGACTTCAAACAATCCTTGACGATCAGAAACGTACAGTGGTCTGCTACTTGGTATAACTTCAATATCCACCTCCGGCATAGATCCAGAACCATAAAACTTTCCTGTAGTTGGAACCGTACGTCCAAAAATAAAAAAATTTGGAGTGTGACCCGTGGCTTCATGTTTTGCTGAATTAATTGCAAATTGAATTTGTGGCAACTCAACATCCCAAGAATCATGTTCATTAACATAACAACGCATGGCGGTACCAATCGTTTTATTAATCCTCTCTACAAAATTTACTTCAGGCGAATAAATTGCATTGTACCATACTTTTTCAATCTCATACTTTGCACTTAAAGATTTAAAAATTCGACCTGTTAATTGTGGTCCGTTATCACAAATCATGAATTGCGGTACACCAAATACTAAAAATATTTTCTCTTCCAGAAATTTCTCTATTGTGTGAGCTTTTGCTGTATGCATAGGATGGCGTCGCCGTGGATCAATGTAGTAAACATAAGTCTACGGATCCCAAGGTCCTGGGTTCAAATCCCGACACGGCCGACTGCTTGAAAAATGACAGGTGAGCATTTTTCACAAAAATTACGCCCTCGTTCGGATGAGAGGTTAAATGGAGGTCCCGTGTGTGAGTGTTGTCACGCACGTTAAAGATCCCTACCTTGCCTGGAACGGCAAGGGTTCGGCAAAATTCTAAATTTCCAGGCAACAAAAAACTCGCCTCCTGGCCAATGTAGTACCTTCTGGTGGAGCATTGGAAATATAAATGCACTGTACGCATAGGATGTAAAATTGTATATTTAGAGAACCAATCTCCAACAGCTAACAACCATTTAAATCCTGCTTTAGATCTCGTAAATGGACCCATGAGATCCACTGCCATATCTTGAAATGGAAATTTTACTTGCTTTTCTTTTCCCATCTTCCCGAATGCACCTAAATTTGATGATTTTTGTGCCCCACAAACTAAACATTGCTTACAAAACCTTAAACTATCCGTACACATTTTTTGGCCAATAATAATTTTCTTGTAATAACCAAAATGACCTGTAGTTGATGGATCATGACATGATCTAATAACCTCTATTCTCTGTACACAAGGCACTAACATTTTCCACTCAACTAAGTTAAATTGAAGCGGTAAATTCGTAGGTATGAACTTGAAAATAAAATCGTCCTCAACCTTCCATTGTGGATAGTCATCGGGCGACGCCAAAATTTTTTGCTTCAACGAAATATACCACCGATCCAAATTCTCAATATTAATTTGAACTAAATTCACTTCTTCATTGTGTACTTCAGGAAATGCTCTACTCAAACAATGCGGCACAATGTTGTATTTACCTTTACGGTGTACTAATTCAAATGAATGTTGGCGTAGACGAACTGCCCATGTAGCTAATTTTCCTGTGGGATTCTGAATGTTGTTAAGCCACAGCGATGAAAAATGATCCGTTACGACCGTAAAGCGGGTGGCTTCTACCCAAGGGCGAAATTTCTCTATAGCAAACAAAACTGCAAGACACTCCTTTTCCGTTGTTGGATATTACTTTTTCTTTATTATTAACATTTTGAATCAAAACTGCTCCAAGACCGGTGTCACTAGCATCACACTCAATAACAAAAGGCAAGGAATAATCTGGTTGACAAAGAAGGGGGGCCGATACTAATGCTTCTTTAATTAAACGAAGGCTGACTCTGCCTGCGAATTCCAAACTATGGCCCGTCCCTTCTTTTTCTTTTTAATAAGATCGTTTATTGGAGAAACTAGAGATGAAAATTTTTTGATAAACCGGCGGTACCATGAACACATTCCTAAAAAACGTTTCACTTCTGTAGTGTTCTTCGGACGCGGATAATTTGTCATTGCCGAAACCTTTTCAGGATCGGTTTTAAGGGAGTTTGACCCTACTACAAAACCAAGAAACTTAAGTGATTGCTTAAAGAACTGACACTTCTCCAAATTGATAGTAAGATCTGCGTCTTGCAAACGTCTTTTCACTTCTTCCAACAAACATACATGCTCTTTAAAAGATGCAGAAGCTAAAATGATATCATCTAAATAACATAAAATGTTTGGTTCAAACTGCGGACCAAAAATTGCGTCTACTAGTCTCAGTTGCGTTTGCGCAGCATTCTTAATTCTAAACGGTACTGGAACAAATCTATACTGTCCTCTATCTATAACGCTGAAGGCTGTTTTATCTTTTGAGGATTCGGAGAGGGGTATCTGCCAAAAAGATTTCCGCAAATCAATACTCGAAATATAATATACATCTCTAAGAGTGTTCAAAATTCAATCAACTGAAGGCATCGGATATGAATTGTGTTCAGTAACGTCATTCAACATCCTACCGTCAAAGCATAAACGATATTCTCCACAAGATTTTTTCTTTACTAACAAAATTGGACTACACCATGGGCTCATACACGGCTCTATAACTCCTAACTTTAACATGTCATCTATCTCTTCATTCAATATTTTACTCATAAATGGAGACATAATATACGTTTTTTTTGCGAAATGGTTTAGCCTGACCTGTATTAATATCCATAGTGATTTTATCTGTCCTACCTAATCTTTCAGCACTACAAATTTCCTTAAATGACTCTATAATCTTCTCCACTTTTAATCGCTGAACCTTTGTTAAACTATCCAAACCATATAAACTGTCTTGACATTTAATTGGTATCGATGAGGAACCAATGTAAGAAATGTGGTCTTTGTCATCTCCGTGCACGTACCAAGAGCTATTCTTAAAATCTGCTACTAAACCAAATAATTCGGCGAAATCACTCCCAAAAATAAAAGCATGGGGTAAGGAAGAAACTACTAAAGCGTTTAAGATCTTACACTTTTTTCCAATACAAATCGGCAAATCCACACAACCTACAATAGACTTTGTAGACCCATCTGCGATTGCTATCTCCTGCTTGTCTGAACAAAAAATCTTTAATTGTAATTCCTCAATTAATGGTACTGCTAAAAAACCTACAACCGACATAGTACAACCTGACTCTAACAAACCCGTAACTTCCCTATCAAGTAACTTGACCATCACATAAGGACGATTATCATAATTTTTCTTAACAAATAAGGTGGTAGATTTGACTTTTACTTGGTTTCCACAAAAATCTTTCACCACTTTCAGCCAATCCGACCAATCCTTTTTACAAAACTTTTCTATATTCTGACTTAACATTAAGGTAGCCTGATTACGTGTAACAGCTAGGCGACTACTAAATCTCTGCTTCGTTACTCGTTTTTTGCACACTTTGGGCATGTCAACGAAATTACATCTCTTTGTCCACAGCCATAACAAAAAATTCCTTTCTGACTTCTACAAAATCTAAAAATATGATCCGGACGAAGACAATTCCAACATACAAAATTGTTCGTTTGATTCGCTGTTGAAGATTCAGAAATAGTTGGTTTCCGCTCGTCCTTACTAATAACTTGAACTTGACGAATATTAGACTTTCCTTTCCAAAAAGTATCCTTTGACTTAAAATTATTTTCAAATGCAACTTTATTTTTATTCTCTACTGTAGACTTTGTACTATTTCCTACCCTAGTATAATTTAACAAATTTGAACTGGACTTTCTATTCAACATAACTGCATTTTCTAATTTTTTTCTAATTTTATTAGAGTCATTACATCATCTATATCATGGAGTGCAAGTTGCGTAATATACTCCGGTAACAAATTAGCTCTCATAACTTTAACTTTAGTCACTTCAGCCGGGGGTCGAGACAATCTTTTAAGCATATTCTCTATATACGCTACGAATAAAACAATAGACTCATCTTTTTTTTGTTTACGTTTTTTAATACTATCCCAAATTTCATCATCTGAAAAGTGTGGCAAACAATCCTTTTTCAAACGCTTTTCCAATTCGTCTCAATCCTGTAGCGAATCCTTATTACTCCTGTACCAAACTAAAGCATCATTTTGAAATAGTTCTACTGCACTGTGAAATAGATCTTTTTTATCTACTCTACGGGAATCTGCTAACTTGTTTACTCATTCTATAAATGACAAAAGATGTTTTGGATCACCTGCAAATTTAATTGACCACGAACTAATAGTTGGGGGTGGTGTAATAAATGTAACTGTCGAAACTAAGACACTCTCAGAATGAGCAGGCTCGCGAATGTTTTCTTTCGAGCTATCTGAAGCTGTCCTTCTATCCACACATTCATACAACACTGCCTCTAAAAGAATTATTGTTGCTAACGTCTCATCTTTATATAATGTAATCTCTTTTTTATCCAGAATGTTTTTTTTTACTCTACCTGCTAAATGTATTAATTTTGATCGAACTCTTTTAAAAATAGTAACTGATAGATCTCCATTAAATTCTGGTAAAATACTTTTGACAGTTTCTAATGTTTCCTGTATCTCTTCACATTCTTTAGCAAATTCTACATTATACCCTGACATATCAATTAGACAAACTGGTTTTTCTACTTCTTTCGATATCAACCTAGCTAAAAATTTTCTTTTATCCACTGCCGATTTACTGTTATATGATCCCCTAATATTAAGTTCATACTCTAACTCAAACTGATGTAAACAAACTATTGAAAATCTTTCTGCCATCTTGATTATAATTTAAAAAGAATTTTATTATACTGTATTTCGAACAACTAGATCTTGACCAAATCGAGCACTAACTCAATCTAAGCACTAATCAAAATTAAATACCCTAAAATGCACTATCAACCAAAATTGAATTACCTATCAAATTCAGATTTTTATAAACTGGTCGCTATTGATGAAAATTCCACTTAAACACTATAAAATATTAAGCGTTAATCAAATTTCTAGAGGCCTACACATACACATCAAAAAAAAATTGGAACCTTTAATAATGAAGTACTAACTGAACTTGAGCATTAAATAAAATTAAGCACTAAACAAAATCAAGCACTATTGATTTCAACAAATTTGGAGTGATTTCAGCAAATTCGAGTTTCACGTTGGGCGCCAGTCAACTGTTTTCTTCCCTATGGGGCGGTTACCCTGGGTTGAAAAACACTGGCCTTCTCCTGTGACTGAAGGTTACTAAAAAGAGGTTTCTTCCGGACTAACTCGGGGTCTATTCCTGCAGAGGCATGAAACATGCAGGGCGGGGTTTAAATTATATGAAGCAAAAATACCGCTGACCTGATTGACTCAAAACTAAAATGGCGCCACTGCATCTGACTTCAGCAAATTAAGATAATTTAAGGGAGAACGCAGAAAACCCTCAAATATTTCCTTTAATGCAAAACTTTAGACTTCAATATATATTACGCTACTGGTGTTATTACTGGACCTGTAATAAATGATGATCATAATTATAAATAAAACAAACAATTAGAACACTTTTTGTGCCCTCAAATAAATACATTCAACTCTAATCGAGGATATCTTTCACATGGAAATCAGTTGACTTTGATTCACTAATATCAACGTGAGTGTTTTAAGAAATAAACATGCAAGCTTGAGGTTTCTCTATTAACATTTAAAAATATTTACAGTCACTATTCATGTTTCACATTGATTTGTTTACAGACAGAATTAAACCCTTCCTTACAAAAATGATTCCCCTTACGTATTTCTAATAATAACTTACAATTTTACTTAAATGTTCTCTGTGATAATCACTAATACTTTCTTTATCTTAGTTGTTTACACAAAAATTTACTGACTTGAATAAAATATTTTCTAACCTTTTAATGCAAATTACTTAATGCTTTTCATTAAATTATAATTGATGTACTAGCCATCAACGGCCCTATCTTATCAAAGATCTTTGATGAGGGTTCACACTACTAATAAAAATGTGCAACGCTAGAATATATAAATATTATCAAAGCTGTTTCTTAAACAGATTACATACACATTTATGTGTGATTTAAGTTATAAACTGACAGATTGTTTATGGATAATTATTGAACTCGTTTCTGAATTTCTTACTTTAGTCTCATAACATTTTTGGTGAAAAGTACGAACTATATGCATTTTCAATATATGTTCTACATAATTAAATTTCAAAGTTAATTTTCAAACAATATACATTTCCGAAACACAATTAATACGCCTGCCCTCTATTATGTCAACTACGAAGCGTTCATTTCAAAAATAGCTCTACTCACCATGATTTCAACATATGCAAGTATAACAGATGTCGACATATTACCTACGCCGTGTTAAAAATCGACCTTGGCCTGTTGTTTTATATTTGTACGTCCAAACATGTGCTTCTTTTTGTAGTGTAATATAACCAAACAGCTGTATGCCTCAACAAAATGAAAGATTTTCTGTACTTCGCAAACAATCTTATAGCATTAATTTCAGAAACATCAAATTGCATCTACATTCGTATCAGCTGACGAACCATAACACAAACGAACCATATTGCATTAGGTGATGAACCAAAAAAACAACTAAACAACTCAACAATCAGCAATTAAGCGACTAAGCTAACTCGCTAAAACAGAATTACATAAATCATTTTGTTTTAAAGAATTATACTAACCAATACTAAACTATTAAGCATGTTCACTAACAATGTAACAATACCTTGTCACATCACCAGCATTCTTTCAATTGCGATCCTAATCGCCCACCTCCAAAACAAAATCATGATCGTGCTTGTGAGGCACGAAGTTTTATCTCAGACTACATCTACCAAATGACTCTTCAAAACTGAGCTTCTTTGGTCGTGTTACTTCCTGTGTCAGTGGGGAAATAAGCTAATTACAATATTGGCGGCGCTGATACATTACTTGTGGCGTCTTTCATTGAATATTTATTCTTACCGCGGTTAAGGATGCATAACAAATTTATTAAAACGGGCCATGAAAATTTGACATGGTACAAGGTGCCGCTTTTTTAAATTTTGCTCATATTTACACGTCCACTTTCTCCACCATCTGTGGTTATCGATGTTATTACACCCAAAACAAAATTTACATAAACTGTGCATACATTTTTTTTATGTATTATTATTAAAATTTGTGTTGAAATAATCCTTCTTTTGTTCAATGCATTTAAAATCCTTGTTTTTCTTATATAGAAACTGCCAAGGTGAGATATCTGTAGAGTTTAAAAATCATACTTGTATTTTATATTTTATCGTAGTATTTGATTTGTTTGTATTGTATATTTGTCTATATTAAAAACATTGAATTATTATTATGCTCAATTTTTTCTTTTATTTTTTTCATTATAGTCCAAATATAAGATATAAGCAGTTTTATGTATTTTGATTGGTATTATTATGATTTTATACAAAAAGAAATATGAACTGTAGTTTATTTTTTTTGCAAAAGCAATAAATCTATTTTAGAAACTAAAATAAACTGTGATAGTTTTTTTTGTCAAAACTGAAAACTTGTTGCAGGTGTAAGACCAGAATGTCTCTCTTTGTTCTCTCGAGAATGTTGGACTTTAATGGAACAGTGTTGGGCTGCTGAACCATCATTACGTCCTTTACTGGGCAATGTTCAACCAAGATTAGAAGCAATTCGCAAAGCAGCTATGATAGATACAACAGTCAAATCATCCAAGCATCGCCGTAGTCCTCCATATCAGGAACGCATGCTACCTGTTGATAGTTCTATATATGATCAATTTCCATTGGTTCAAATGAGAGAATTTTAATGTGATTATTAATATTTGTATTTACTGTAATTTTACTAATAAATTTTTAATATCGTATATTGTATTCAAGACCACTTTAGCACTGATAATATTTACAATTGTTAGTTGATAAAAATTGTTTTATTTTCAATAGTAATTCTTCTTTTTGTCTCCGTTATTCTAAATAATCACTCCTTCATTTTATCGCAATAATTTATAATAATCCGAAGTTACTAATGAATTATAAATGCCGACATAATGAATTTCAACATTCTTGTATTTTTGATTGCAAAAATTCCAGACAATTTCTATTCAGTTTATAGTTACAGGTTCTAAGAAATGCACATACATTGCAGTAGGAACAAACTCAAGAAGACAGGTACTAGACATATAGTTAAAGAGCAAAAACAGCATAATGGTCGTTTTTGTCACCTGGTTAAGCCAATTTACTTTGTGTAATTTTAGTAGAAAGGCTGTCAGGATTTAGATTATGAGCAGTTTAATTAGAAAAACAGTTTTTGATCCTATGACCGCTAGTCCTAGATACTAACTTTGGTCTACTTTCTATTCATTACAAGTATATCCTGTTTAATGTAGTAAGTATATAATTATCTTAAATAAGGATAAGAATAAGTTAATTTATTCTTAAAAAAGGGTAAAACTGCCTAACTCAATTGCAATTATTGACAATGCCATGGAGTAGTATGGCTGTATGTATTAATTGTAACTTTCTTGTTTGTAATAATTTTTCATTAGGTTTCTTTAATTAAGTATAGAGATTATGCAATGTTCTGGGTAATACTGAAAATAATGTTCAGAAAAATAAGTGTTATTGCTAATTAGATTACAAGTAGTAAGTTCCACTCAGCTAATATGCTTGAAGGTGATCAATTTGCATAAGGTATAAAGTTTATATCTTTTAAAGATTGAAATTCGTTTTACAATATTTTTTAATGATTAATTATTTTTACATATACGGCTTGCATTTGTACACACGGATGTATTATCGATTTAAAATTGGGGGTTTTAAATACACGGGAAGTGTGTTTGTAAATAATCACTCTAAGATAAATACAAAGTCGTTCATTTATAGAAAAGCAAAACACACTTCTCGCGTATTTAAAACCCCCAATTTTAAATCGATAATACAACCGTGTGTACAAATGTAAGCTGTATATGTAAGAATAATTAATCGTTAAGAAAACTGTAAACCGAATTTCAATCTTTAAGAGATTCAAAATTTTATACCTTATGCAAATCGATCATTTGCAAGTGTATTGTAAGTACAAAGCCATTTATTTGTTATAAAAATATGTATTAAAAACACATTTGTTTGCCGTGAAAACTAATCTCTTATTACAATTATAAAAATGCAAATCGTTTGCGTTATTAAGCAATTATAGCTTTAATTAATCATATGATTTGACTCCTGTGTGTGTATAACATAAATTCAATTTTAAATAAAACATGTTCTCGAAGCTTTAGGATCAAGAAAGAATACGTCATTTAATAAGAAATGTAGTATAAACTAATTAAATAAAACAAACGTTTATTCTAAGAAGCCACAGAAACATTAAATATTCATAAAATCGATAAGAATTAATTTTATAACTTTTGCAATTACTGTGGGAGAGAATGAGACACGACCATTAACCTTATATGTTGGGGCAAGAACAAATGACCGCGGCGAGTCGACGCTAATGAGGTAATAAACTGTGGAATTCACAAATCTGACGCCATTACGGTGTACTATATTCCATATGGTGTTATGGTCATTCGAACATGCCCGTTTTTAAAAAAAGCATATGGGGTTGCTTTTATTTAATTTTGTTTTGAAAGTGACTGTTATTTATTATAATTAAACCACAAATATTTAAAAATCTGCCAACAGCGCCCTTTTACCATAACAAGATTGGCGTAGCAATGATTAGCAGTTCTAGCACTTTTGTAGCTGCGAAACGAACACAAGATAACGAGTGCTGTCATTAAGTTATCTGGCATCATTGCAGCAAGTGCCACGATGTTGAATTCAAAACTTCATGGGTAACCGATATGATACCAGGAGTGTTTTCTCTAATGAGAAGATCGTAAGTAAAGTAGTACCTCATTATTTACATCAGGAAGGTATGTGCATTTATTGATATAAAAATTTTACTTTGAAATTGCCAACAGTAACATCACCTGTTTGATTATAACAAGCTTACATTCCCAAATACTCGCTTATCTCCTCAAAAGGTGAATTGTGTACCAGAAGGTCAAGTTGTCGTTTATTCATAAGATTCTGCCTAGCCAGCCTTATCTTTACAAAAACACGAACTACCGTTTACGCCTCGCATGTAACAAAGGTACCTCGGTTTATGTATATTGTTACCGCAATCGGCATCCAAGGATGCCACCCGACCTTAACGAGATTAAAGAGTTTTTTTATTCATGCATCATAATTTGTTGAGCTAGGCCACCCAGGAACATCAACTTAATCTATAATTTCCCTTTACCATTAAAATTAAAAATTGCCGAAATGTTACGATAGATCTAGAAAACTAGGGAGAACCATGACGTAATTAGATAAAGATATATAAACTGGCACTTTATTAAAGAGGGATTCATTTGATTTCAGTCATTTGATTTGATTGATTCAATCCATGTCAATTTACACGATTGACAATGCAATAATTCATAATTTCGCATCAGACAAGTAAAAGTAATGTTGATTATGTCGTCAAAATAACATGCAGAGTTTACTCATGAAATAGTTTGAAAAATGGAAGTTATTAAATGCAGTTATTTGATTTTGTAATATACAGGGAAGATAGAAAATTTTTCGATACAAAAAGCTATTTTAAAATTAAATTAAATAAAAATTTTAATATCTAGAAACGTAGGGGTTAAACTTGCAATTCTAAACTTAAAGTTTGGCAATCTTAGGGTAGAGTTCTTTATTGTGTCATAATCGTGAAAATTAGATCCAGTCGGAATGGTGAGTTGATTTACAAAAATAAATGAAGCTAGTTCAAGAATAAGTATAGATAGTTAATAAACGTAAGGATTTAAAAAAGGCCTGCATAACATGGTGTGAGAAATACCAATCAAGCTTCTAATTACTCTTTTTTGACATAGAAAAATGTTCTGAGCAGCAGCAGATGCTCCCCAAAAGATAATACCATAACTAATCCCAGAAGACACTTGAGTGTGATAACTAGGATAAGTTGTTCAAGATACAAAGCTGTATGAAAATTTCTTAACAAATAACATACAGAACTTAATTTGGAGCGTATACTTTTACAGTGATCTTTCCAGTTTAAGTGTTGATTGACAATTACTCCTAAAAATTTGGTACAGTCAATTTTAGAAACTAGCGGGTCATTAAGACATTTAATGTTCAAAGCTTTATTGTTGTAATTGTGAACATTAATTGTATTAGTTTTAGAAACATGCAAGCTTAAATAATTCTTATTAAACCATTTTTGTAAATTATTTAAAGTATTTTGCATGCAAGTCTCTAAAGAGGCTGTATTATCACTTGACATTGTAACAGTTGAATCGTCAGCATAAAGGCATAATGAACAATCAGTGTTTGTGTGAATGTCATTAATATACAAGATAAATAATGTAGGTCCCGAGACAGACTCTTGTAGAACCCCCGCCTTATTGCTCAAAATAGCAGAGTTGACTGGGCTTCGAATCCTGTTCTTTGCAGATGGTATAGAGACAAATTGCTTTTTATTATATAAGAAGCTAGCAAGCCATTTTAACAGCTTACTGTGAATGCCACATTTTTCAACTTTTGACAGTAAAATCCTGTTTATAACACAATCAAATGCTTTGCTTAGGTCACAGAAAATCCCAGCCACAAGTTTGCCAGATTCGAAACAATCGACAACTTTCTCAATGAAATAATGAACAGCTTTAATGGTACTAAATTTAGGAAGAAAACCAAATTGGTTTTTCACTAATAGGTTATGAACAGACAGAAATTTTTAGCAATCTATCTAAGAAACGATATTCAAAGATTTTTGAAAATGCGGAACACAAAGCAATTGAACTCTAGTTTCCATTGCAGAAGTATTTTTTAAAGAAGGAGCCTACTTTAGTAGAACACTTTTTGTGCCCTCAAATAAATACATTCAACTCTAATCGAGGATATCTTTCACATGCAAATCAGTTGACTTTGATTTACTAATATCAACGTGAGTGTTTTAAGAAATAAACATGCAAGCTTGAGGTTTTTCTATTAACATTTAAAAATATTTACAGTTACTATTCATGTTTCACATTGATTTGTTTACAGACAGAATTAAACCCTTCCTTACTAAAATGATTCCCTTTACGTATTTCTAATAATAACTTACAATTTTACTTAAATGTTCTCTGTGATAATCACTAATACTTTCTTTATCTTAGTTGTTTACACAAAAAATTACTGACTTGAATAAAATATTTTCTAACCCTTTAATGCAAATTACTTAATGCTTTTCAATAAATTATAATTGATGTACTAGCCATCAACGGCCCTATCTTATCAAAGATCTTTGATGAGGGTTCACACTACTAATAAAAATGTGCAATGCTAGAATATATAAATATTATCAAAGCTGTTTCTTAAACAGATTACATACACATTTATGTGTGATTTAAGTTATAAACTGACAGATTGTTTATGGATAATTATTGAACTCGTTTCTGAATTTCTTACTTTAGTCTCATAACATTTTTGGTGAAAAGTACAAACCATATGCATTTTCAATATATGCTCTACATAATTAAATTTCAAAGTTAATTTTCAAACAATGTACATTTCCGAAACACAATTAATACGCCTGCCCTCTATTATGTCAACTACAAAGCGTTCATTCCAAAAATAGCTTTCTACTCACCATGGTTTCAACATATGCAAGTATAACAGATGTCGACATATTACCTATGCTGTGTTAAAAATCGACCTTGACCTGTTGTTTTATATCCGTACGTCCAAACATGTGCTTCTTTTTCGAACATGCCCGTTTTTAAAAAAAGCATTTGGGGTTGCTTTTATTTAATTTTGTTTTGAAAGTGACTTATTTATTATAATTAAACCACAAATATTTAAAAATCTGCCAACAGCGCCCTTTTACCATAACAAGATTGGCGTAGCAATGATTAGCAGTACTAGCACTTTTGTAGCTGCGAAACGAACACAAGATAACGAGTGCTGTCATTAAGTTATCTGGCATCATTGCAGCAAGTGCCACGATGTTGAATTCAAAACTTCATGGGTAACCGATATGATACCAGGAGTGTTTTCTCTAATGAGAAGATCGTAAGTAAAGTAGTACCTCATTATTTACATCAGGAAGGTATGTGCATTTATTGATATAAAATTTTACTTTGAAATTGCCAACAGTAACATCACCTGTTTGATTATAACAAGCTTACATTCCCAAATACTCGCTTATCTCCTCAAAAGGTGAATTGTGTACCAGAAGGTCAAGTTGTCGTTTATTCATAAGATTCTGCCTAGCCAGCCTTATCTTTACAAAAACACGAACTACCGTTTACGCCTCGCATGTAACAAAGGTACCTCGGTTTATGTATATTGTTACCGCAATCGGCATCCAAGGATGCCACCCGACCTTAACGAGATTAAAGAGTTTTTTTATTCATGCATCATAATTCGTTGAGCTAGGCCACCCAGGAACATCAACTTAATCTATAATTTCCCTTTACCATTAAAATTAAAAATTGCCGAAATGTTACAATAGATCTAGAAAACTAGGGAGAACGAACCATGACGTAATTAGATAAAGATATATAAACCGGCACTTTATTAAAGAGGGATTCATTTGATTTCAGTCATTTGATTTGATTGATTCAATCCATGTCAATTTACACGATTGACAATGCAATAATTCATAATTTCGCATCAGACAAGTAAAAGTAATGTTGATTATGTCGTCAAAATAACATGCAGAGTTTACCCATGAAATAGTTTGAAAAATGGAAGTTATTAAATGCAGTTATTTGATTTTGTAATATACAGGGAAGATAGAAAATTTTTCGATACAAAAAGCTATTTTAAAATTAAATTAAATAAGTAAATTGAAAATGCACTATATTGCTGTGGTCTCACCAAAATTTGTGCCCCATTGTTGGGTCGTCATAAGATTGCTGTGGATCCGCGGATTAAAGTTTAAGAATCGAGCGTGGGTCATTAAATACTTCTCAAAATAAAAAGTTTACAACAAAAAATTTCTTACCCTGATTTCTGCTTCAAAATATCTTCAGCAACTTCCCTGGCTAGCTCAGCTGTGCCTCTTCTCGGATACCTAAATTTACAATCATTCTTCCTTCCCACTCACACATTCAATAAAATCACCAAATAATACAACAATCTTTATTTACCGCTATTTACAAATAATTATTCACAGATATATACAGTTTGGTACACTAATTACAACTCAATAAGTGATATTTTTGTAAAGTCCGTGTTTTAAATTTTTAATAGCAAACACATTTAATACAACAGGAGTAAATGGGCCCCAAATAATACCCTATATTTATTTCACACTGGAGTATGGTGAGCTCATAATAACCCAGTTTATTTTGTATGCCTTTTACCTTGCATAAAACTACTACAAAATTAATAAACCCATGTATCTTTAACAATCCAATTTAAATTCGTAATGAAATTTAGTAAGCTTTACATACACCTTTTTTGAATATTTAAAATACCCTAACAATTGGCAAGTACACGTATCTTTTCCAATACGTTAAATAACCATAAATAACCCCCAAAGTTCACTCACACATCACAAATAATTCCAACAGTTTATCAAATAACAGCAAATTCAAATGAGTTACCTGGAAAATGCTTCAAGTCTCCACCTCCTTCGATGATGCTTTATCCTCCAGAACCCCTTTGCTTCGTGACTATGCGCTTTGATCCTTCAAATAGATGATAACCTCAGTATACGCCGAGCTCCGTGCTACCAATTACCATTCCATCCCAGCATCCAAATTCACGGATATTATACTTTTGTTTATTGATTTATTAGCTTGTTATGGTATTGGCTGGACCTCGGTTAATTTAATTCACTGGACCCTACTCACGCTACTAACTATAAGGTCTCCACTTACCACGTTATAAGTGCTAATACTACTTTTTATGAATTTATAAATTTTTTCAATATTCACAAGCCTCTACTATAACGTCGGTTTATTGTCTAAAACGATGAAAATACAAAGAGAGCGATCAGAATACTAAGGGAACGATGCTAATTTTCTTAAAGTATTTATACTCTTAAAATGCCACCTCTCGTCCACTCTTCCCGCGAAAAACTTATTTTAAAATAATACTTCTGCAAATTTTGATATAACCGCCTTACAGCTTCCAGAAATTCACTTCGTGGACGCGCTATATTATCCGAAAAGTCGCATTCACCTGTCGCGTGTTCGTCCGTTGTAAAACTACTTGTTTCAACCAATGATACTGTTCTGTGTCGTCATAAAACTCCGCCTGTAATATTTCTATCTCTGTCTTATGCATATTTGATGTCGCGTTTCAAACCCCCACTTGAGTTATAGAAAATCGATATTGCTGACCGCGTCGCATGATTCCACGTGGATTGAATACGTGCATTTTGAAACCAATGCTTTTATACCCGTCTCTATCTGTAGCATATTATTGATCGTGCATCTCCTCCGCTCTTTAAGTAACTTTGTTACCTTGTTATTTGAAGCAACTGACGGTTGGAAATATTTTCTTTGAAGCCCGCTTTATTATGTTGATAAATTCGAAGAAGGTAACCTTTCAAACATTCAGGTGTTCTTAATTACTGACCGTTTAAAATAACAATTCTTGGAGTCTATATTTCACGGTATTCGATAAACTGACGTCTGTTTGTCTGTTACCAAGAACCTTTTGCCTTGGGATTATCGATTTTCTATACCCTGGTGTCTTTTCTAATGCTTTTACATGTTGAATTAAAATGAATTAAATTAATTATGTGTTTCTATTTGTATTTAAAACTGGTTTTCTTTATGTACTTCTAACTTTTTCAGTCATTAATTATAAAATACGTCAATACTTGTCCGTTTAAATTATATAAATGAAATAAATTTTGCACGTAAATAAATTGTTCCTTTCACTATTCAGGTGTTTGAAATTGCATTGCTTACCCCAAATTTAACCCTTTGAATCCATAACAATATTATATATATATATATATATATATATATATATATATATATATATTCCTAAATGGAAGTATTTGTGCATTTTTTGTGTGAACAAATTTTACTGAAAGAGTGTAGTAACTATTACAATTTCCTTAGTAAGTTAACTATGTTTGATTAATGTAACCTCCCCACAACCTCACCCATACACAACTGGTGTGAATGTTAACCTCTGTACTAAACGATGTTTAAAGAGTTCAACTTGCATCAATCCCTAATGGCCCATCATTTAGGTTACTGTTGGTAAGATATGTTCAGATATAATTAAACGGCTGTTTGTTAGCACGTGTGGATATTTCATTTTCTTATACAAATTCATTTTAGGGTCCTACTCTTACAGTTTTACGTTTGAGTAACTACGTTTTAATTATAATTTTAGATGGTACAATGATAATTAAAATTTTTTTTTGTGGAATAAAAATTACTGGAATGCATACCTAATCTCTTTCGTCTACACCATGTAACTTTTAAAAGACTTGAGCTTTATTTACAATTGTACGATGCGAGGAGTCCTATTTAGCTCCAACATTTTCTTGGTCTGAAAAGTTTTTAATTTTTATGATTGGGACAGTGGTGAACCTGGCCAGCTTTACTTCATTGGTTCAAGTAACTTTATTCAGGATGTCGTCCATGTGGCAGTAAAGACAGATGGGTAACAGTTGTTACTATTTAGTGATCTTACCGTAAAGTATATGTTTTAATTTGTTGATTTATATAAAAAAATTGTATAAAAGGTGAAAAGTAAGTTTAACGCTTCTCTAATTTAGATGTGCTTACTGTTACATTAAATAAGTAATGCAGTGTTTGTCATTATGTTCATTTTTTAATTACTTGAAGAAATTATTTAGCAAATGGTTTGTAAAACCAAAAGTTTCATGAATAAGTTGGTTATATAGTTGCTATTAAAAAAATTTGGTATACCTTATATTTTACAATATGTTTTGTGGATTTGAGATTATTAATAGGACTGCGTATCCTCACAACAGTATATTTTTCAAAAAAACGTTATCTGTTAAGCTTGTATTTTACTATGAAATGTAGATTTATTTTTACTAATGAAAGAACATATAGCCTTAAGCTTGCAAGTTGTTGGTTTAACAATGTATGATCAAACAAAAGTTTTATGATTTTACACACACAGTTTGACTTATGTCCAAAGATTTACTAAATTAATTTTTTGTTTGCTTAATAAATTTTTACAATTTCAGTTTATAATAATAAAATACTGAAGCATTTCCATTCCACAAATTCCTGTTTCAATTTTTTTATCATAATAATTTTCTTACAAGGTTATAGTTTTTCAACTTCTCTTTATCTTTCCCCTGAGATTTCAATTCTTTTGCAGCCTCTGCAACCAAAAACGGTCGAGTCTAGCTATGTCAGGATAATTTGTTTATAATCTGTCGTGTACCTATTCTTTTCAAAACACCTGGAAAAGGGGTAAGGTGCAAACTTATTGCTACATATGGTATGTGTTACTGTCTAAGAAATAAGCATTTAAAGCAATTGTAATTATCAGGTATTTTATAAAAAAATAAACTGAAATCTTACTTTTGTGTCCAAGGATTTTTAGATATTGTTGCGTATAAGAGGCATAACATTTAAAACTGTTTCCTAATATTATTGTTGGAATATGCAATTATAATACTTGACTATTATGGAATTTTTGTAATCAAAGTATGTGTTTCTTAAAAATATATATTAAGATTATACACTTACAACTAAAAAGCAAGTACTAGAAATAATTAATTTGTGATCGGAAAACACTATCAAAGAAACAAAAAATAATCCTAATTACAAAACGCCCAAAATAATATTAGACCCAAGTGACTTATTCAAATTACAATATTGTTTTGTCATTTTTCACAACCCTTATATAATAGCTACAATGCAACACATTCAATAATTCATATAGTACAATATAAGTTTCCGAAAGATTATTTTTTAACAATAGCTAACACTAATGATTTGCAAATTAACAAACATAATTAATCATTCGTAATCGTAATGTTTGTTCATATTGTTATCCATTTAGTTTTTTGCTTAACTAAATAAAAATCGAATCCTTAAACTAAACCTATTATAATATTAAAATTTAAATATTTTCAAAAACTTTCTGAAGAACACAAATAATTCATAAAATTAAAGTAAATTACAAAAACTTTTATTGTTTATGGAAACCGCATGTTAATAATCTCTGACTAAATAAAATGGAAATAATTCAAAACGAAAGAATAGTTACAACAAGTCAGTAGTTAAAGTTTTGTAAAATCTAATGTATGGAAAACGAATAATGCCGGATGAGCACAAATCCTTTAAATCCTTGAACTTTGATTTTGATATTAGAATAGGGGAGGAAGTACGCACATCTTAGACAAAGCATTTTGAAATTAATTTTTTACATAAACCATATTTCCAATTGCATTTGACATTAAATTTTTTAAAATCCCCGTTCATTGCATACTTGAAATATATATGGTCCACATTATTTTTAACATACTTGAACCATACTATTTTCAGCCATTGAACCATATCTCCATCAACATCTACTTTTTATTTTTATTGGATTCATTACTGATTTTTTGAAAATCAATGATGTCATTGTTTCTGATTTCCCGTACTTCATATGGATTTTTTCTCGCCATTCTTATAAATGTGTTCCATCCTGAAGGTTCAAATACATTAACTTTTTTTGCTTTTTTGATCATTGCATGAACTGAATCAACTTCTATTGGGGTATCTCCAGGTATTATTGTACTTATGACTGATTTCTGGAATATTGAGGTTTTGCACTGCGTAAAGAAACATGCCAAATATTAAAATTATGATTTTCGCCTCTGCAACTATCACGTATAAACAATACTTTTTATATTCTCTATCGATTTCAAGTAATAGTAAACACGTGTTGCCACTTGATTTGAACCTCGCTTTGCAACTGTTTCGTCCCAGGTAAAACATTATGTTATTATTCACAGGATTCAACACTGTAAAATTATAGCAAACAAGCCTTCTTATATAGAATAATGCTTTTGCATTTGTATGGGGGCAATAAAGAACTGTCTGCAGATTCAATTCTGCCATATGATAAATACCACTAGCAGCGTAGGTTTTATCACTATTTTTCTTTCTGTGCAAGGTTTTTACTGTCTAAGTGTTTTTCAAATTCCTTATACCATGCCAATTGGCCGAAGCCTAGCAATGTTACAACATGCTTCACACTTTATTAAAATACTTGTGTTTACCTTATTCTAAAAACACATTTTATTATTTTTTGGAATTAACTTTGATTCCGAATATATATTTACGTTTACTTTTGTACTAGAGAATAAAACTAAATTACTATATTTATCCACGATTTTATTATTTATCTACATTGTATAAATAAATACTTTTACTGTAATTTTCTGATTGGTGGATTCTTCTTTCAAAACACAATTAGTGTGGATCTGAATCCATGTCAGAAATGTGGCCTATCTATTTTTTTTACATTAACACTTCTATGATTTTCCCACAGTACGAGCGTCTCGCGGTAGAAATAACGCGGCTGTAATGACAGTTGTAAACAGATTGAGGTTACATAATTTTTTTGTTTACATATAGTGAATGATATCTATGGAAATTACCTATTAATTTTGTTTATCCTGTTATTTGTAAACGAGGAGTAAAAATGAATACTTGCGAAGATTGTGGTTTTGAGTTTACACAAAAGAAGAATTTGTATGCCCATTTAAGAAAGATTCATAATTTTGAATATAGGAAACCAGTTACTTTAACTAGTAAATTTTTGTGTGATACATGTGGCAAATCCTTGACCAGTAAAGCAACTTTACGTCGTCATTGCAGAACTGTTCATAAAAGTATTCCAATAATTCTCAACTCGTCAAGAATCAAGTGCTTTTATGAAAATTGTACAACACATCTAAAGGGATTTAAAAAACTTCGACAACATTTGGCAAATGAACATCAAATTGAAACTAAACTTGATCAACTACATTTTAGTTCACAATTCGGTTTGAAGATTATTATGCAAAGTGTTAATTATATACTAATTTTATTCTGTTCAACAGAGTTAAAACTGAAAAACCAAGAATAGGAACAATGTTTGGCAATGTATATACTTCACACTTCAGCTAAATTATTGTCTGATGGCACCAAAAAGAAGTACTATAATTGCCATCGATCGTACAACTACATTCCAAAAGGCAAGGGTTTTAGAAGCTTAAAAAGCACAGGCACTAATAAAATTGGAAGTGTTTGTCCCTCAAGAATGGAAGCGACGATAAAGAACGATGGGTCTGTTGCAGTAGACTTCTGGACAACTCATGTTGGACATACCAACGATATTGGTCGAGTTTTTTTAAGTAAAGAGAGTAAAGCAGAAATTGCAGGTATTTTCAAACATAAAGTTCTAGTTTGAAATTTTAAAATTGATGTGTTTCAGGAAAATTAAAGGAAGGTATTACATTTCAACATATATTGGATGATGTTCGTAATTCTGCTTTAAAACAAGAAAATTCACAGAGAATTTTGTTGTTAGAAACAAAAGATATGCACAATATTGTTAGGGACTTCAATATTGAGTATGGTGCGAAACGTCACCTAAATGATGCAATTAGCGTGCGGCTCTGGGTAGAGGAGATGATGAACTTAGGAAGCGACTGCCCAGTGTTATATTATAAAAGCCAAGGTGTAGAAGGAAACCCAAATGAATTAAAAATAATTTTAGATGTTCAAGATTTTGCATTAGTCATAATCACTTGTTTTCAACGTGAACAGTTGCTTAAATTTGGGAATAACAAGGTGTGCGTTGATGGTACACATGGTACAAATAGGTACGATTTTCAGCTCTACACACTGACAGTGGATGAATTTGGTTCAGGGTGCCCAGTGGCATTTTGTTTTTCAAATCGTGCTGACGAAATGATTTTCAAGTTGTTTTTTGGAAAAATTAAATCAAGAGTGGGTATTATATCAACTACTGTTTTTATGTCTGATGATGCTCCAGCATTTTATAATGCATGGTCTTATGTTATGGCCAAGGTACCTCACCAGTTGCTATGTACCTGGCATGTGGATCGTAATTAGCGCAAGAATTTGTCAAAAATCAATGGAGGGATTGAAAAGAAAGTAGTAGTATATAAATCCCTTCGTGTTTTATTACAGTGTGTATCTATTGACGAATTTAATGACATTTTAAATCAGGTAGTAGAAGATCTTTATGACGATGTTGATACACAATCGTCCAACATCTTGGGCATATTGCTATCGATTGGGTTTAGGAATAAACACTAACATGTATCTTGAATCGATGCACAAAGTTTTGAAGTATGTGTATTTGGAAGGTCGGAAAGTAAATCGTTTGGACAAAAGCATTAATGCAGTAATGAAAATTGCTCGAGATAGCTTGTTTAAACGTATAATTAAACTTGCAAAGAATACTTCAAATGACAAAATTAATAGAAATAAACAAAGTCATAAAGCAAGTCTAACAATTACATCAGATTTTATTAGACGTCTTGAAAATGATAAGGAATTTTTAGTTACGTCGTCCACTTGTGCTTTTCAACAGTATCAAGTTACTAGAGTAAATGAGGCCTGTGAAGGTTCATGCCTAAGTTGTACAAAGTGCAGCATATGTGTTCATACATTTCAATGCACCTGTATTGACAACATGATAAAGCTTAACATTTGCAAAGACGTACATGCTTGTGCGATACAGTTTTACAAATCGAATCTTGACACCTTTGCATATTAGTAACGTTAATGAACTTTTCAGCAGTAATATTTTACATGAAGCAAAATCTTCAAAAAATGATATTATTAAAAAAAAAGAGCCGAGCTAATAATAGGCCTATGTGAGAATGCTTCGTTAACTGACGACGTACATCTGGCTATAAAGAGGCAATTTGATAAAATCATTGACACATTAAGTAAAGCAAAATCTATTGATCTAAAAACTACAGAGGAGATTAATATTAATAAAAAAGTTGAACATCAGGTGCGGCTTTTTTCAAGAAGAAATCAACAAGGAATAATGATCTTAAAAAGCCTACCCTAACAGAAGAAATTTTTATTAGGGATGGTTTGGTTAATAACTCAAACCTTAATGTTAATGTTCATACAAGATCTGATCATACATCACCTGATTTTATGTTAAGATAAGACAGTGTATTATCTCAGTAGAAAGTAGGTTTAATTAACACTAAAGCTTATAAGGTTAGATTTTGTTCTGCTTTCTCTTGTTTGGGAATAAAATCCGATAGGGAAACCACTCGCAGAAATACATGCACAAATTACTGGAAATTATTATAATCCCAGCGATTTTGATGGGAAACCTACAAGTACGCGACTAATATAATTTAATCCTCAGTTTTCACTTTGTTTTATCAGTGTTACAAGCGCTGGTAAGTTATTGTAATTTCGTCAAATCTGTCGGATTGAGTGTTGTTATATTAACAGTGCAGTATTTTAGTTTTACTTTTAGTCTGAGTACCAAAATAATCTTAATTTTCTACCTTGTTTTTTTACATATTTTAGTCGACTGAAAGTGCAAACAAAATTCTTGACAAAATAAAATTAGTTCCTTTCTTAATTAATTTAGGTATTTATTGAGAATGTATATGGGTACATAACGTGTTTACTTTTTAAAAAATAAAAATACAATTATTGAAACCTCAAGCCTCTATTACTATTATTAAACACATTTCACTCAAGTAATTAATAATTTACAATAATTTAAACACATAAATGAAAACTTAGGGAAATTATTTAGACCATTACAATTCGGTTTTGCAACCCTAAATGGCTACGAAATTGTAGCTCACGCTGCTCGCATATGTTTAAATAACTTTCAGGAAGAAAAAATATTATTGAAAATAGACTTTAAAAACGCTTTTAATTCGATACATAGACATACAATTTTTGATGAAATTCATACACATACTCCAAATTTGTCCGCCTATATAAGACAATGTTATGAACACTCTTCGTTTCTCTCTTTTGACAAAAATATCATTTATTCAGAAAGGGGACTACAACAAGGAGATCAGCAGAACTTTGAGCTATTATTACCCACTGAACAGGTATTTCGAGGCACATTAATTAGTACAATTCAGTGCCAAGATTGCAACCACATTTCACATCGAGATGAACCCTTCCTTGATCTGAGCTTACCAATATCAGAAAAAGAAATTTCTCCATTATTTCATCACAAAATAAAAGAATTTGACGAACATAAATCATCACAACACCAAATAAAGAAAGAAAAACTTATAATTAAAGAATCTCACAGAAAACAACAAAAGTGCTCTAATCAAGTAGGATCTACCGGCAACCAAACTGTCACCAGCCGAATTGAAAAATCTAAAGAAAGCAGTCCAAAAGGCCAATCTTACATTAATAGAGAAGATACCATCGACAGAAATACATCCATATTTAATGACAGCAAGAAAATACATAAAGTCTATGGAGATTTTGATATATACAAAGATGAAAAAACAGATGAAGAACATTATATAAACGATACATATAAAAATACTATAGTTCCAAAATATCAATGTGAAAAAACTGATTACTCCGTGCAATCTTGTTTAAACCAATTTACTGCATGTGAGTTACTTACCGGAAATAATAAAATAGTCTGTGATTGGTGCACAAAGAGACAAGTTGGACCTGATAAAAAAAATGTTTATACCAATGCCATTAAGCAAATTTTAATCAACATTCCACCTCCTGTATTGATTTTACATTTAAAAAGATTTCAAACCCTAAGATTTCGGTCAACAAAATTGAATGACCAAGTATCGTTCCCTATATTACTGGATTTAACACCATTTTGCTTAAAAGAATGTCAAAACCTTCAAGGGCTGAACTTTAATCAATCCAAAGTATTATACACAGTATACGGAGTTATACAGCATAACGGTTCTATTCATCATGGACACTATGTCGCATATGTAAAAGTAAGAACGACGTTAGATAACGACAGTCACCGTTGGCAATTCCTACCTAAAAATAAAAAACATTTATTGTTTTCACAACGCAAAACCACAAAAAGTAATACTGACATTTCAATGGGAAAATGGTATTATATTAATGACTCAAATATTTCAGAAGTGCCTGAAAAAAAAGTCCTTGAGACACAGGCATATTTATTATTCTATGAACGAATATTGTAATGTTTTTACTTTAACTAATTGTATAGGTATGTAATATTAATGAATAAAATTTTGTTGTAATTAAAAAAAATTTACAAATCAAATTAAAGAAATCCCAGCAAAGTACCTTTAAACTGCATATTGACACAAGTACGAAAGATACCTAGAATAGCAACAAGTTAGTACAAAATTCCAAGTTGTTTACATGCAAGAGCTAACATATATAGATAACATTCGTGTAAAGTTAATTTCCTTCATTGCACTAAATTTAACTTCTTTTTTATCCAAAGTTGGTTGCTTATAGAAACTGGTCTCATATTCAAATCATGAAATTGTCTTAAGTGGCCATACAAAGTTTTATTTTACGTAAATTCAAAACCACAATCTAGGCAAATATTCATTTTTTACTTCTCCTATATAAACAAGGAGATAAACAATCAATTTAACATTAACACAGACTTCATCCAATTTATGTAAACAAAAAAATTACCTAACCTCAATCTGTTTACAACTGTCATTACAGCCGCGTTATTTCTACCGCGAGAAGCTCGTTTTTGTTCTGGGTTATCAGAAAGATTAATATAAAGTCGGCTTTTACTATCTTCAAGTCTGCAGGTGCAGAGGTATCCAATTTGACTTGTCTTTAAATTGTCATGAGGTTAGCTATGGTATGTGTATTTCTCTAACTAAATGCATAATCTTCTAATAAAAATAATATTATAGGAATCTCACCCTATCTGTAAGATGAAAATTTGTCTATTTGGACCTGTCTTTTAAATAAAAGATGGTAAGATAAAAATAGATTAATTTGAATTTGAACCATGTTTTCTATAAATTGGTAACACAATTGATTTTTGTAGGGTCCAAAAAAAACATTTTGCCTTGGAAATTTTGTTTCAAAACAAACTAAAGAAAGGTCGTTGCGTTGGAAATACTTTTATTCTAAAAATACCTACTATTAAACTTTGCCTTGGAAATATATTTCAATTCATGATACCTTTCTTCAGAAATATTAATACAAAACTTTACTCGAATAAACATGTTATTCCAAAATGTATATACAAATTTCTATATAAATGCGACATATCGTATATGTTTTGAATTTGTCTAGAGCTTCAGATGTCTTTTACCTCTGCAACATAGAAAAACAACTGGAAGCCAGAATGTTTATAGATGTAATTAAGTAGTTTTTCATTGCAACTATTTGGTGGACCAGATGTTCGTCTATTTAGAAGTTGGATACTTTGTTTGACAGCGGCAGATGCTTTTCCTGCTGAACGCTAGGTGCAACTCCAACAAGTACTGGGATGTTTCTTGTCTCAGGTATAAGTTTTGCTATGTTTCTTTTAACATCATTGATAGTAATATTCTAACCTACCTTTTATGAATATCTAAATTATGTAAGTGTGTATTCACAACAGTATTTTATCTTATTAATATCTAAATTACCTATGTGAGTATTCACAATATTATTTTTCCTTTTTGCTTATCTTATATATAGTTAAAAAATGCTTATGAATATTTTTTATTGAATATCACCTAACTCTGAGAACATACAAGATTTAATGAAATTTTCTAGAGGTTAATGCTTCTTTAATATGTAGCTTAAAATTAAATATAACTATCTTTTTGTCTTTACGAAAAGCTTTGTATAAATGTTTATAAAACATCACAGTAAGGTTGTGATTTTCTGACTAGTAATCGTACACATGTTATAGAAATAATTGTTCAATTGTTGACAGAAATTTCAATATAAAAGTTTAGTAGCTTTCTTACCTTCACTTACGTTTAATTTCTAATTTCTCTTCTTCCTTCCCCTGAGATCAGTATTTTGTAAACACCGCAGCCCTTAAAGGCCAATGTTAGTTCCGAAAAGTATATTTATCTTATACTTTGTAGTGTACTTACCCTCTATATCTCCTCGGAAATAGGTACGGTGCATCCTCTTGGTGTATGGTCTGCTCACGTTTACTCATATTGTTAAATTTGTAACAAAAATCAGATATATCTCTCTTTGGTTTGTAAAACCATAAATTAAAGTCTTTGCAGAAAACATCTCTGTAAAGTCATTCCATTTCAAGAATAATACCTTCTTCTGCACATTTTATTTTGTATAATTCATACATGGTTGTCAATGTCAAACTATCATAAAGATATTCCTTACTAGAATTGCTTCTAGTATAATGGGAAAGCACTATGGGAAAGGAATTAATATGGTATTTAATAAAATGTCTAGCTTTTAGAGGACAGGCAATACCTGATTTATGATAGCCTCTTTTATCGTTTGGTGTAACATTAGCACTATCTCTTGATGTAAGAGCAACACACATATATTTTTCTGACACTGACAGTGTTGCCAAGAAAAATGTTTCACATACTGATCTCTTGGTGCCAATTACAAATCAGGTGATATTGTAATGTACAAGAACGTCTAGATGACCACGCTCCTAACTTAGTAGTTGCGTATGAACTATATCAATTAATGAACTTTGTTACATACAGTTTTTGGTCCTCTGAATATCTGGTAATTCACAGAGAAATCAGTGAATTATTTCGCTAAAAATTCTGTGCCGGTAAAATACCAAAACCTTGACTGTACGAACAAAATAATTTGTTGTTCTGTCAACTAACTCAGTGGGACGGCTGTTGTAAGTGTTTGACGAGGTTTCAAAATGCTATCAGATATGAAATATGGTCTTGATCGAGAAAATACCTTGGATGCCACCTAATCTAGCAAGGATACTGGGGAAAAACCCTAGAACAAATAACAGAAGTAGATGCCCAAAATCTTGACATCAAGAGAGTGATTCTAGTTTACAAATATACCTGGAAATTCATTTAAACACCCATTATTTTAAATCTAAACCAAATCTAACCATGTGGACCTATTTATAACTGCTAACTGCCTTGAAGATTTCTGAAAGTAAATGTTAAATAATACCTAAAATATTGAATTACACTTCAATCAAAATTCATAAGTTAATTTATTTTGGCAAAACTGTTACTATACCATTTACAATAATAAACAAAATATATATACACTTTTTACAACATTTTGCTAAAACTTATTAATTGTATGACATATGCATTCACACCATTTCAACTTATACAAATATGAAAAGTCCCATATGTCCTAAATCTATTAACCAAAAATGTGAACCTATTAGCTAAAACTTAAATCTCATCACAGATGCACTTCTAAGTACATTAATCAATAATAGAGTGTTGTACTAACCTTTTCACTGTTGTAATAGCAGTCTTTTCTCATGGATTTGCGTTTTAAATGACCATCGGGAGGTTTTTCTTTCCTCTGTTAAAAACTGGACATCTCAACTTAATTTCCACCAAGGGGTAGAACCATTAGGGACAGATCTTCATAAAAAGGACCTGAGTCGCTTAGTAGGGAATTATCCGATCATCAAAACCCATTTGTCTTCGATCACAACCTTCAACTCAATATTTACCCTACCAAAGGGACCTGTTGGGAGTCGGGATATTATAAATAGAGCTTTTGAACAAAGAAACTGCTCTTTTTAAACTACATGAAGTCTTCTCAGCAGACTACGAACGGATGGATCAAAATGGAATTTCGTTTAATGTTGCTACCTTTATTTCTGCTTATTATATCATTTTAATTTTCGTATTTCGGATTGTATATGAAATCTGAATCGCCACAAAACTGCATAAGACCCGTTTTGGACGATTGTTTGTTTGTTCATGTATTACTAATACAAATATACATTTGTTTAAGTTCGTAATTTGTAAAATACATTATTGCTATATATGGTCCTTAACACTTATCCTAGGTTAACCACATTACTTATAACTATTTTACAATTACAAACAAAATATATGTATTATAAATGTAGAAGTAAGTGTGTAGATATGTATGTTTATAATATGTTAGTATCACATTTAATGTTTAAAGTTAAAAGCCATAACATGATACCGAGTAAAAGTTATATATTATTTAATTTGACGCTTTAAAATTCAACAGACTAAAAGGTATATAATTAATGTAAGTTAAATGAGTATGTGTGTTTGTATTTGTGTAAATGCAACATTTAGTGTTTAAGGTTTAAAACAGTAACATAAATACCGGATAAAAGTTATAAAATTTAAAGATTAAAAACTATAATCAAAGTACTCACTCATTAATTGAATAAAAAGGATTTCGATTAAAAAATAAGTGATTTTTTTTTAAAAAAGATTTGGATGATAGAGTTGGCACCGGTTAATTTAAATCATCATCATTAGGTCTTCAGTCCTGGAGCTGGTTAGACGCGTACCCTCATTGTTTCCTAATCCGAACCAACCCACACATTTCCCTGAAATTTGCACAGTCTGCATCTATCACTATCTGCGTGCAAAAGTCTGATCTCGGTCTACCTTTACTTCCTTTTTCCTATCTCTGCTTGTAATATATCCCGTACTATTCCCCAAAAATGCCTTAGAACGTATTCTACCCTTCTATTTCTAATTTTTTTTTTGTTTTCTACAGATATCTTTGTCCTCTACTATTTCTATAACTTATTTGTTATTAACCTTGTCTGTTCATGCTATCATCTTTATACATCTGAAACACAACATTACAGAAGGCTTATATCTCTTTCTGTCTCCTTTTCCTACTGTCCCTATTTCATAGACGAACTGTGCTGTGCTCCACACATATGCTTTCAACAATTTTCTTCTTGTCTCTATGTTTGTTATTTTTGAGCATACTGCTGTTCTTTCTTGTTAGATGTAGTTCGGTCACCTTCCATTGTTTTACAGTTATATACCCTATTTCCTCAATATTCAGAGGTATGTGAATGGGGGAAAGCAGCCTGTGGCTGCCAAGTTTCCGCCAGCACTTGAAAATTTGTCAAATTAATAGTTTTTTTAATATATCATTTTGCACAATCAACATTAGTTGAAAATATTTCACAACCCACACCTGTAGCTGTTTATAATAATCATCAGATTTATCTGCGCTTATTTTTTTGTAATTAGGTTTTCCGTCTCAAAACTGGTTGGACACGTACCTGCACTTATTTATATTCTGAGTTAGTCTACACAGTTTCCTGAAATTTTCGCACAGCATGTATACATATCATCAAGTTTAAGTACATTTATTTTTTTCGTCATTAGTTTTTCCATCTTGGGGCTGGTTGGATGCATACCTCCATCGATTTCTATTCTGAGCTAGCCTACACATTTCTATGAAATTCCCACATCCTACATCTTTCATCCCATCTTTCTTTCCCTACTATTTCTACTACCTGTTTGTTCTTAACTTTGTCTGTCCACGATATTTTCATAATACGTTTGTAGCACCACATTTCAAAGGGTTCTACCTTTTTCTTGTCCGCTTCTCCTACTGTCCAGGCTTCACGGCCTTACAGTGTTGTGCTCCACTCATATGTTTTAAGTAATCTTCTCCTTGTTTCTAGTAGAAATCCTTAACCTCTTGTAAGTTCTCGTTACCTATTTATATTCTTGTTTTTGGTTTATTTTCCCCTCCTTTGCATACTACAACTTTAGTTTTATTTTTGTTAATTTTCATACCATATCTCTCGGTTAGAACCGCTTCCATTTCATTAAGAGCAGCTTTTAGCTCTTTGCTAGATGCTAATACCTCTATATCGTCTGCAAATCTAAGCATATCAATATTTTGTCCCTGCATAGTAATTCCAAGAGTCTTCCTGCATTTGACAGTATTCATTGCTTCTTCTATGTACAAGTTAAAAATTAATGGGAATAAGGCACATCACTGTCTCACCCCATTCCTAATATTTACTTCTCTACGTTTCTGTTCTAATTCTATTACCGCCGTTTGCTCTGTGTACAAGCTATGTACTATCTGTCTACCCCTAAAACTCATTCCAATCTTTTTGAGTTTTTTGAACTTTTTTTTTCTATTTTTCATTGTCAAATGCTTTTTCCAGATCTACAAACCCTATATACACGCTTTCCCCCTTTTATATTGTTTTCTCCATTATCACCCTCGGAGCTCAACTAGCCTCCCGTGTTCCCCTGTTTGGCCTAAACCTAAATTGATCTTTTCCTAGTATTTCTTCAGCTCGTTTTTTATTCGTTTTTGTACAATTCTAGTTAATATTTTTGACACGTGTGTTGTCAGACGTATTGTTCGAAAACTTTCACATCTATCCGCGCCTATCTTTTTTGGTATAGTTAATATGATGATACGTTTGAAATATAGCTTACAAGTTGGTAGAGACGTTCTCTTACTGCTGGTCCAGCTGCTTTTAAAGTTTCTGCTTGCACCTTATCTGTATCCAGCGCCTTACCATTTTTCAGACCCTTCAATGCTAATTCAAACTCATCTCGCAGTACAGGATATCCCAAGTCATCATTTTCAATTTTATAATGCTGTTAGTTCCTTTTCTGCATATAAATTCCTTATATATTCCTGCCATCTAACCACTTTTTCTACATTTTCTATAATGATATTTCCTCTCGCGTCCCTTATATTTTTGCTATGCGGTTTTATATCTATAAAATTCATTCTAATTAGTTTGTATGCTTCGTCTGTCTTTCCTATTTCCATCTTAGTTGGTACCTCTTTGCACTTTTCATCAATCCATTGTTCTTTAGCTTTCCTGCGAATAATTTCTTAGTTTATGGCTTTGTATCTCTGTTTTCCCGTTTCGTCTGATCTATTTTTGTATTTTCGTCTTTCTTCTATTAAATTCAGGATATCTTTTGTAATTTGTTTCTTATTTTCTATTTGTGTATATCCTAGAATATCTCTGGCCGCCATGTCGTAGCTGGATTTAATATTATTCCATTCTGGTTCTACTTCCTTAGTATCAGAGATTTTCCCGATACCTTTCAGCAATTCGTTTGACTTTTTTTCAAAACTATCGTGGATAAGTTTATCTTTTAGTTTCCCAAAGTCAAAGTGCCTTTATCTATTCCTTTCTTCCAAATTTTTAAATTTAGGTGCGGTTTTTATAGTTACGATGTTGTGGTCAGTGTCTATATCTGCTTCTGGATAGCTTCTACAGTCTTTTACTTGATTTCTAAACCGTTGTCTAATAAGAATGTAACCTATTTGATATCTTCCTATATCCTCTGACATCTTCCACGTGTATCGTCTTCTAGCATGATGTTGAAATAATGTGTTTGTGATGGTAAAATTGTTTTTGTCACAAAATTCTACCAACCTATTTCCCCTGTCATTTCTCGTTCCTAAACCAAATAAACCTGTAATTATTAAGTTTTCTTGTCTTTTTACGTATCTTAGTATGTCTTCGATATCTTTGTAGATCGTTTCTACCTCTTTGTCACCGTGGCTGGAGGTGGGCATGTATACTTCTATTATTACCGTCTTTACCGGTTTAGATTCTAGTCTAACCATGAGTACTTCATCGTTTTTTTGTAAGTAGTTTTCAACACAGTGTCCTATCTTTTTTCGCATAACTATCCCCACACTCGAATTTCCTTCCTCTGATCCTGTATGAATTACCCTAAAGTCTCCACTCCAAAAATTCCCCGCCTCTGACCACCGAACTTTGCTGATCCCTACTATGTCTATTGCTAACCTATCCATTTCAATTTTAAATTCTCTAGCTTACCTACTTACTACATACTTCTGACATTCCACGCTCCGACTCGCAGAATATTCCCGATTCTTTTTCTAAGTTTTCCGATCATATCCTCCGAAGTAATCCCCTCGCCGAGATCCGAATGGGGGACTATTTTACCTACGGAATCTTTTACGTCAGATGATGCCATCATTTTAAATACAATTTAAGTACGCTTTGTACTTGGGAGGTAATGTGATTTTTTTCGCGTTGCAAGGCAGAAACATTTTTTATACAATCGATCCTGCCAAAGCCTATCACCAAATCCTCGTACCAGAAAGTACAGAAATGACAGCTATACCAACGCCTTTTGGTTTATTCGAATTTCTATAAATGACCTTTGGATTACGAAACGCCGCAAAAACGATTTGAACGAAGTTTTAAGCGGACTAGAATTCTGTTACTACACTACATCGGCGATATCTTGATGGCATCTCAGTAACAAGAAAAACACACCAAACATTTGGAAGTTTTCTTCAACAGATTAAAAGATTACGGCGTGGTTATAAACCCTGCCCAATGCATCTTTCGGCGAGATAAAGTCAAATTTCTTTGCTACCTCATCAACAAAAATAGTATCAAACCACTACTAAAAAAGGTCAGTATTATACAGAATTAAATAAAACCTGACACAGCCAAAAACCTCAGACGATGCTTTTAGGCATATCGAATTATTACAGACATTTCATACTACGAGTAGCTGACTCGTAAGTTACGCTGGGCGACCTAGTAAAATCCAAAATAAAAAACAGTGCGCCTATCAGTTGTACAAGCGAAGCAAACATAGCTTTCGAAAAGTCCAAAGAACGGCAAGCACAAGCCGTGCTACTCACACATCCATCCCCCGACACAAAAATATCTATAGCAACAGATGCTTTAGACTTTGCTGTCGGTGGCGTGATTCAACAATGGAGCAATTAACAATGGCAACATTTAGCTTTTTATTCCAAGAAACTAACCAATGCCCAAACAAAATATTCAGCTACGACTGGAAACTTTTTGCAAGTTATCAAACTATCAAACCATTAAGCACATGTTAGAGGGTAGATATTTCATGATCTACATAGACCATAAACCTCTAACTTTCGCTTTTCAACAGAAATTGGAAAAATATACTCCCTGGCAATTTAGATATCTAACTTACATAAGCCAATATTCAACATACATCAAACACACGTTAGGGAATGAAAACGTTGTCGCAGACACACTCTTGAGAATGGATAGCATCAACTTCAATCAGCCATCCAATTCCCAGCAAAACGATGAATAGTTCAAAAGTTTTAGGGAAAACAATAACTAAAGTTTGATATACAGATTGATACAAATTCTGAAGTTTGTCCAAACAATTTTCTGTGACGTTTCAACAACGATAGCTCGTCCATTCATAACACAAGAATTACGAAAAGAAATTTTGCAAGGATTCACAATAGCGCACCCAGAAATAAAGTCAACCACAAAACTGGTATTCCAAAAATTCGTTTGGCCTGGTATCAAATCAGACTGCCGCACAAAGTCACAGGACATGTGTTCACAGAAACACAGAACTGCAAACCACAATCTTCAAGATTCGACCATGTCCACATAGACATTCTGGGACCATTATTTGTATCCGAGAGACACCGGTACATACTCAATACATCAAAACTTTACAAGTTGGCAAGGGGCAATACTTCTGCAAAACATTGAAACTGAAACGGTAGCAATATCATTCATAGAATAATGGATCGCACGCTTTGGCGTCCCACTCAGAGTCACAACAGATCAAGGCCGTCAGTTTTAATCACCCCTATTCAAACAATTAGAAACCTTGATCAGATTTACGAGAATCCGCACTACTGCATATCCGCATTCCAATGGTTGGTGATTCTGTGTTTTGTATTGCTGTACTTTAGTAAAGTTTTGCGGTGTGTCAAATGACCTGGTTGTCATGTAAATGTTGAACGTGATTAAGTTGTGGTCACTGACAGTTTGGTGTTCTAATATCTGCCAGTCTTGTATGTGGCTGTACGCCAGCCCATTGGTCAGTGTAACGTCTTTGTTTGTCTCAGTTCATGCACGGTTGTTGTATGTGGGTGGGTTATTACGAAGGTTGATTACTTTGAGCTGTAGTTCGTTAATCAAGTCGTTGATTCGTTCTCCGCATTCGTCCATGAGGGAACTGTGCCACATCAGGGATTTTCCATTTACGTCTACCATAATAACTATTGGTTTGTTGTTGTAAGTGTGTAATATGTTGCGTATGTTGTTTATGTACAGCTGGGGGTCCAGTCTGAGCTGGAAGTAGCTTGTTACCAAGATCCACTTCCCAATCCGTTTGAAACCTCCATAGGCTTGTAGTGTTTTCCGCTGTTTCGTTGGATTGTCGTAATTGTAAATGTGGGGTCAAAAATGACCATTGCCGTTTGTGGGTTTCTACTTGTATGTATTTGTCATGCCTTGACTGGTATGCTTGGAATCTTCCCATGCACCAGATAAGACTCCTGTATAAAAAGTGCATGTCATTGTAAGGTTTTAGCTAGATGCCTAAGCTCTTTCATTGCAGTTGTACAGTGCATGAATTTATTTGACCAATTCTGAACCTTCCGTCATCCATTAGGGGCAGTAGGTGTGTATGCTGCATTCTGGCTATTTCTTGGTAAAGTCCGTGGTTATTTGGTCATACACCATAACTTGTTGTTTATAAACCTCATTTAGGCCCAAATGTTCTTGTCGTTTTTTAAATACAATGTGCAAAAGGTCTATTTGTTCTTGGTGTTCTTCAAGTGTATTGTATGTTATGGTTCGTCCGTTTGCGTGTCCTGTTCGCGTAACGTGTTTTAATACTGTTGTTAGGATAATGATTTCCTCAAGGCATGTTATCCGCATGTTAGTTTCGATGTCCTGATAAATCTTTGTCGGATCGAATGCGTATGTATTAGGTCTTGTAGATGTTGTAGTTTTAGTTATGTAGCTATTAGTATGCTCAACTGGCATTGTCGTGTGTGTGTGTGTGTGTTCTGCTGTGGCGTGCTTGTTTTTGTTGGGTCCCTGTAGTGTGTGTGGTGTGTTTATGAGGGGTTGGTCAGTGGGGTGTACTTGGTTGAAAGGTTTTATGCGACGAAATGTTCTAATAATTCTCAATACCAGGGATGTAATCCTTGGGTGAGTTTGCGTTGATGTAGTTATAGTTTTGGTGGTTTTGGTTTGTGTTTGTGTGAGAGTGTTGTGTGTGATTGTAGGTTCCTAATTCCGTTTGTGTGTGGGTTTCTGTTTTGTCTGTGTGCGTGTTCTCTTCTAGTGTTTGTTGAAGTTGTTGTCGATATGTAATTGCCGTTTCTTTGTCCCTTTGAATTTATGAGGGTGGTTTGTGTTTCATTTGTTTAGGTTTACTGTTCATAGTCGGTCTTTTGTATGAGTTTGTCCATTAACATTTTGTGGGTTGGGCAATCTTTAGGATTAGTACCACACTTTTTGTTATGTTTTAAACATGGTATGCATGCTGAGGGTTGTCCGTGCTTGGAGCAGTCTTTCCTTTTGTGTTTAGAGTCTTCTTCCCTACAGTGTCCATATGTGTCGGTGGTGGGCGTCCAATGTTTCATGACGTGTTCTAAGTCGAGGTGTCGTAAGCATTTGGGTACTACTAGAAAGTCTTTCGCTGTAACACAGCGATATTCGATATAGTTTCCCTAGATTTATTAATATATTCTTAACTTTGCCACTAAATGTCGCAACATGGTGTTGAGACGGTGTGTTTTTCGGCCATGTTTTGAAACTAAGATAAAACTACATATTAAAGTCCTCACTGTTGATAAGGTTTTCAAGGTGTTGAGTATAAATTAAATCTATTACGTCTTGATCCTTCATGTATGTTGGTATGTTGTATATGATTAGTAAGGGTTTGTTCTCACGTAGTTTTTCGTAATTTAAAGTTTGTTTTGGGGTTTCATGGTTTAAAATTTTGTTTGCCTCGGTTTCGTTATCAGTATCTATAATTACGGCAATGTTGGTTGTTCGGAAGTTTTTAATTTTAATTTTGTCTTTCAGTGGGTTTACTGTTTTGGGTGTTTCACCTCGTTTTGACGTTATCAACACCGTTGTGTTTTGATTCGAGATGACTTTTGATAATGCGTCTTGTTTTGGAGCTTTCGGTTTTTGTGCCACAGTATTTTTGTGTTGGTATTATAAAATTGGTGGCAATTACATTTTGTGTGACTGTTTGTAACTCGAGTTTTGCCTCAATATTTGGTCGTGTAGGTTTTCGTTTTGTTTTTTAATGAACTTATGTTCCCTGCAAGTTCTGCCTGAATGTATAAAAGTTTTTGTATTTTGCTTTTAAGCTCTTGTTTTTGCTCATACGCATAGTCGATTGATGTGTCTAGTTCCTCATCTATGTATTTTATTAAGTCTTAGTACATGAACCCTATTTTGTCTAAAATATTTCCTGCGTCAAATCCGGTGTTAATATTTGGTCGTTCCCTCAGACGTTTGTTTCTTGTGGACGAATTAGTTTCAGGTGCAGAAAGAGAGGGTGTTAAATTTACATTAACTCAGCTTTGAAAGGTCTAGTTGAGGATGGGATCAACGTTCATGGGGTAGGACTAGGATTAGGAGTTATTAAATAATCTATAATTAAACAGAGAAGCAATAATCGATTAGTATTAGAAAACAGAATGTTCAAAATGATGGTCCTAAATCTTTACTCAATTTTATGAAGAAATAAATCCGTGTCACTTACACTAATATTCAGTTCAAGTACTGTTTGTGTCTTCGTTACCATCACGACCTTCAATGGAATGTGCTTGATGTATTTCCTGGTATATGTAGCAAATATTGTCTATAAATAAGTTGCAGCAGCTAACACGGATATTCATGGTTAGGTATTGATTGACAATGAAAGCACTACCAGGTTTAAAGTGGAATATGTAAACTGTATCTGTTTAAAATATATTGTTATATGCGGAGACGTCCTTGTGTAGTCTGAACAACTATGACACACAGAATAGCATCTAAACTACTGTTTGATTTAACTTCAAAATTAATTTCGCACTGAAAACACAAACACTCTGAGAAAAGCTTGTCTATAAATAGCCCGTACGTAAAATTGCGTTGGTACGTCAAGTTGAACCACTTAACTAGAGCCCATCTTCCAAAATAGTCTCCCTAAACAGTTTAAAATAGTTTAAAATTCACAATAATAGCCCCTCAAAACACACCTTCATTCAAATCGCACGTGCGTCAAAAGATCTAGAATACAGTTTATAAAGTTCAGTAATTACTTACAAATGTCCTTCTTTGCGTCAAAAAATTCGGAAAATTTGGAAATCGTTGTTTACGTTGTTGCTTCTTGGTGCCCTTGTTACTTGTTTGTGGTTTGCACTTTATCACTAGACTTATTTTAAGAAACTTAAATAGTAAGCTAAATTAAATTATGGACATGGTTTGCACGTCTGTTCACGGCGAATCACGAATCGCGAAAAAATTGGGTGCATCAGTAACTTCTTCGGCGCTTATCAACTAGTAGATTACCTTTTTTTAGCTCTTTGACGTAGGTCCAACGGTTCTCCTACGTTAAACCAAATCGCTTTTTTATGTACGCCCGATTGTTCTTCGGCGTAAGCCCAACTGCTCTTGTATGTAGACTGTTGTTGCAATTACGGTAGCAGCGAGGATATTACTGACTACTGTGGCGATGCTTTGCTGATTCACCTCCGATGATTTAGTTGCTGGATAAGTATCACGACATAAAGGTACGTGACCTTTCTTTCTTGGTGTCGTGGTGTATAAACTCAAGTAACATCACTGCGACGGACGGAAACAGTACATAACCAGTTTAAGGAAATAACTAGTCTCACTTGTGTTTCTTATTGCTTTGAAATTCTTGTTTAAGAAAAAGCAGAAACTTTACTTTTTTATTAGTACTGATTAAATTTCATACATGTTAGCTACAGAAACTATATTTTTGTTATTATTAAATAATTTCTTACATGTTAGCTACGAAATGCGCATTTTGTGAAACAATTGTTGCATTGCCCGTAGAGTATAATTGCTTTTTTTTAATAGTAACTTGTTATTTATTTTTTTTTGCTTGTTTATATGGAAATTTTTATTTATTTTTATTCTAAATCGGAAATCGTTAGCGATGTACTTTTTGTCTATGTGAATCCCCCCACTCTACACGTATGTCGTTGGCCCGGTCTTTCTAAATTTCTTTTATTGTTTATACGTATTCGTAATTTGTGCGGGTCCAATACTTAATTGTTCTTCCTGTTTCTGTCTGACCCGTGCGTTTCTTAACTTGTACAACGTTCCTAAGCAAATGTTTAAATGTAAGTCTAGCGCTCAACATTCTGGTTCATATAGCTCAAATTAGTAAAGTTGCAAATAAAGACTGGCGTATTTCTTGAGGAGTACATTCTTACTTATTGATTAACAAGTCATTACTAAAAATCGCGACTTTGGTAATACCTCATGCATCTAAACAACTTGAATAAATGTATATGTGAGTCATCATCATCATTAGGTTTTCAGTCCTAGAACTGGTTGGACGCGTACCCTCATTGTTTCCTAGTCTGAACCAACCTACACATTTCCCTGAAATTTGCACTGTCTGCATCTATCACTATCTGTGTGCGAAAGTCTAATCTCGGTCTACTTCTACGTCTCTTTTCCTATCTCTGATTGTAGTATATCCCGTACTATTCCCCAGAAATGCCTTAGTACGTATCCTGTCCTTCTATTTCTCCTATTTTTTTCATTTTCCACAGATATCTTTATTCCTCTACTATTGCTACAACCTATTTGTCATTAACTTTGTCTGTCCATGCTACCACCCTTATGCATCTGAAGCACAACATTGCAGAAGACTTCTATCTCTTTCTGTCTGCTTTTTGTTACTAGTACATCCAGAAACGATAATTGGTTATTCTCTTTTACTTCCGTGGTAAACTTTATTTTTGGATGTATACCATTAAGCTATTCTAGGAAACCATTGAGTTGTTCTCTTCCTTGTGTCCAGACCACAAACGTGTCGTCAACATCTCTTAGCCATAATTTAGGTTTATATATAGCTGTTTCTAATGCACGCATCTTAATATCTTCCATGAATAAATTAGCAATCACTGGTGATAATGGTGATCACATAGGTGTTCTTTCAACTTGTCTGTATCGTTGTTGTTGAAGGTAAAATATGTGTTGCTGAGTTAAGTCGATGATCTGGTCTTCAATGTTGTACTTCTATTTCAAAAGTATGAGTGTGTCCTCGATCAGTACGTTGGTAAATAATGATACCATATCAAAACTCACTAGTAGATGTTGTATTTGATCTTTTTCGGTACTCAGTAATTGGATATAATGCTCAGCATTCTTAACATATTAAGCTGCCATTTCAGCAAGTGGCTATAAGTGTTTGGCTAAGTATTTTGCTAGTGGCTGTAATGCCGATCCTATAGAACTTATGATTGATCGCAGCGGTACTCCTTCTTTGTTAATTTTGGGAAAACCATATAGTTTTGGGCACCTTGATGATTTTTTTCATGGAATTAGTTGTTCTTGTTCCACCTTATCTATAAAACTTTTCTCGATATTCATTCTTGTGGTCTTTTCCAGATATGTTGTTGGAGGGTTGATAAGCTGGTATGCTTCGTCATTAAGTAGTGTTTATTTTGGTGTGGTAATCTTCTGTATTCATTATTACTGTTGTATTTTCTTTATCCGCCGGTAGAATAATATTATTTTTACTCTGTCGTATACTTTTCAACGCAAGCCATTCTTCCTTTGTAAGGTACATCTTTGGAGGATGAGATGTTCCTAAGATATTGAAAACATTTTGGAGTATTGATTCAACTGTACCGTTGTCAAGCTTATGAACTGCCCCTTCTATGCCACGGATGATGATGACTGCCAAAAACTGCTGCAGGCATGAAAATCAGCAATTACTAGTCTACACATTGTTAAAAAATCAGAAGGGAGCATTTTGTTAATTCAGCCGTGCATAACAACTAAACAACACGCTCCAGGACCAATGACATGGAGCTGCACTAGAAATTAAGCAAGTGCAACTAGTATATAGAGCAGGACAAAGAAACACTTCATTCACTGCTCAACCTACAGAACCTGAAGATGGCAGATGTGATTTTGAAAACAAATAAAAATTACCTTCGGAAATATCAGATAACAAATTGCACCATTGTATATCATAAACTCTTACCTGATATCACAAGGTCGAGAATTTCTTATTAACAATGAAAGCCCAAGGTAAAGTTGGATGGAAAACTGCTTGAGGAAAAGAAAAACTCTTTAGACATAAACGGCTAGTAGAGTGTTAGCTCTGGGTAGATCATGAGCTTGGGTCATGGGTTGTCAGATGACCAAAAATATAGATAATGAGCGCCACCGTATTTTTCAATACAACAACCTACAAAAATTATCTGTGCTTGTATTAGGGGAATGTGGAAACCTTATATCTACACCACTAATATAGCCACAAAACCTGAATTTCACCTTCGTAAAGCACTTACCAAAATCTTAATTACCAGATGTCTTACAGATGTCTCGACTCAACCTGTGAACAAACAAATGCACTACATGGACACCGTTTGTGTCCTCAAAAATATTTACCAAAAATAATATAATAGAATTTAAGTTCCAAAAATATACACCCAGGGTATTTGTTATCATTACACACAATGTTTGCTCATGAATGACCTATAAATTTTACTTGTATTTTGAATAATAAAAGAGATAGACAAAAATGGATTCTATTTGATTAAATTTCTTGATTTGTTTTAACATAATCTTTTTCAACTAAAAATTTTTATAGAACAGAAAATTAATAAGGTTTTGTATTCAAAAAACATAAAAATCTCTAAATTGAATATTTCATAATAAATTTTCTAAAAAGTTTGAGCTCTCTTAATAATTCATATTATATATTTTAATTTTTTAGCCATGAGTAGTACTACGTTGACTTCACAATAAAATTTAATTATTTAAGTTCTCATAAAATAGCATGTTTCAACATAGAGTTAGTTTCACTTAATATGTATAAAAAGAATTCATCACGTTGTTTAGGAATCAAAGTACATAACCTCAAAATTATTAAATATATTTTTAAATTAGCGTAAAATAACATGTGATATTTAAATTGGACAGCTGAATATTTTTGAACATCATATGTCACTAACAACTTTTTCAGTTTAGTTAACGCTATCTGTTTGTGAAATAATTATGATAAACAAACTGCATAGCCATCTTTAAAAATTATGCAAGGTTACAAATTTATTACGGAATCTTTCTTTTACTAAATAAATTTTAAGTTACTTTAATCAAGGTAAAGTTTCAACCTTCTACCTTCCGTATTATGTTTAGATAATTATAAATGTGATTAAATACTAGATATCACTCACGTGTCGAAGTACAGTACGACCAAAAGAAATTGAACTATGACATCAGATGTGGGATATTCCATAAACATCTGCGTTCTGCGATGCACAAACAGGAAACACATGATTACGAACGAATTTATAGCTGGAACTATGAGAAATCTTCTGAAAAAACATTATTTAACTAAACCAATTCTTCCTAAATTACATCCTATAAATTCTTGTATTCCAAATCTCAAACTAAATTTTCTTTTCAGCATTAAATACGGTAATTACGATATTAACGAAATCCGTGATATAATTATATGATATTGCTTACTTCCTTCATATTTTCTAGATCCAAGATATTGCACTATGAGGAAAACATTAGTAAAATTTATTTAATTAATTATACCAACTGTTTTAATGATGAGGGGGAGCTTCTATCTTCATTGGCCTGCATGAATCAACTGAACTGCTTTAGGTGGAACACAAAATGAAATCATCACGCTAAGGCCGCTAGGAACTACATTCAGACACAAAGATTCAATCAGTTAAACTTTCTTGCGGACCGTATTACAGGCCACGTGCCTGGATACCACCATCTTGACCTTTCTATGCCGCTGATAGCAGCTTACCTGTTCAGACGCTGATAGAAAAGTGACACGAAATGACAACTCGACAAAGCTTATTGTAGGAACTTAGACCTCAAGAGCAAAAGAGCGCATATGCTATTGTAAATTTTAAGAATTATTTTTAGTGATCGAAAATTTATAAATTATATTTTTATTTTATTGCGATATTATTTTAGATTAATAAGCGAAGTGTAACTGCGAAAAAAAATACGTTACAATTTTGCCAAAACCTTACCAAATTGACAGCGGTTCACTTCAGAACCAGACAGCTATGCAAAATAATACCTGGAAAATTGATGAAGCTATATATATATATATATATATATATATATTACTGTGATATTTGGGGGCTGAAAGGGTGTTATTTTTCATTTTGAAACTGATTGGGCATTCGGCATGTGAAAATACATCAAATAACTCTTTTAAAGTAAATAGTTTAGAATGTAATAATTTTTCAGTAAAATTTAGGAAGTTAAAATTTAATTTTCATAATCTTTCAGATAATTATTCAGAAAATATAGCGCAGGATATACAAGAAACGTCCCGTGTATAATACGGCATTTAAATTTCAGATTTTTAAACACAAATTTAACCTTTGCATTAAATTACAGACGAGTTGGTAGGAATATTTCAAAAAGCTTTTAGCTCGATTTCAAACCGATTTATTTTTCCTTGTATTATTAGGGGAGATAAGACTTGAACAAAACAACAGCAAATCCAGGTAGTTTAGTTAACGACGTCAATTAGTGGGACGATAAACAGATTTATGACTTCTGAAAAGGACGTAAAACTTAAGTGTACGCAGGATAGGATGGGGTTAGCAATCGTTCGTTTTACAAATATTGCAAACTAGGTAACAGAGAAAGATGATTTTACTACGTAGGTAGAAGTGAGATGGAGATAACACGTGTTCGTTAGAGGCGTAGCTTAGATGTTAGTTGTTGTCGGCTTGGGGTAAATGCCAAGGCTGTTTTGAGTATCGATTTTTAAAAATACTACGGAAACAGTAGTACACGTGCGGGTTGTTGTTCACTGCAAATGATTTTCAAAAAAGTGTTTATAAAATTGTGTAACTAAGAGTGGCGGTTGGAAAGGATACGTAGAATTGTTGTGAAGGTGAGTTAGGAGTGTGAGGCGGTTTGTGGAAGGCAAGAATTTGGCCTCGGTGATTTCAGGAATTGTAGCAGTCTTTGGAGGTGGGTAACTTGGATATAAGTTCCAAGGTTTTGATGGGAAGCTCTCTTAATTTTCAACGTTCTTACGCTTTTAGTCTATTAGTATACTACGACTTTGAGACTCCGATATGCTTATACGATTGCATAATCTTTTTGAACTACGATAAACGCTATTAAGTAAAAGCAATTTGATTTTATTTTGCACGTATTGTAAAAATAATGCAATTAGTATGGAGTAAATGTCAGCGCCTAGTCAATTTGGTGTATTATAAAAAACTATGGTTATAGAAGAAGAGGTTTGAGGTGCCGCAGTAGTTTAGTTGACGATAGAGAACCTCGTGGTAAATCTGGGTACAGCAGAAGTCGGATGAAGCAATCCGAGTTAGAGTTGTTCATGCATGCAGCAGTTCCAGGCAGCAGACTCCTTGTATAAATACGTATCTCAGGTAACTGTGCTTTATTGTTGTACATGTATAAATATGTTAATTAATGACTTTGTATATTTGGTGTATAATTGTATATCAACTAAAAGGACAAAATAGGGGAAGGTTTCTGATGGAATATTTTAATTTGGGTTATTTTTTTAATATTTTTGTGTTTATAACTTATGGTATTGGAAGTATTATATATTTTGTACAAGGTAAAAGAGTCTATCTGTATCTTGGTGTGCAAATTTTAGCACTAAGAAGTCAAGGTTTTACTATGAGCTCATATTGAAACAGAGTTAGAGTAAGAAGTGTGATAAAGCCCTTACTTTTTTTTTTTATTAATTGGATATTATATGGTGTACATATTGGTCTCGAAATGTATTGTTAAAGGCGTATATTAAAGAGGATGTATATAATTTGTAAATGAGGTGGGAGAGAGAAAGAGGAGACTAATTTTGTTTTATGTTGTACATTCAATTTAGTTGGAGTGTAAGTAAATGTTGTCTATTTCCCGTAGCAGAATTTTCCGAGTAGATGGTTTATTTTCAGAAAAGGGAGCAAAAAACCGTGGCACGTTTTATAAGCAAAGGTCCCAGAACGTGGAGCATCGAAGATCGCAGTATTAATGGGCTCCCAAGTCGTGGGACTCGTAGCAATTATAGACACATACAGGGGCTCTTCGCAGTATTAATGTCGCCCAAGTCGTGGGCCGGACGTAGTATTAAATATATATATATATATATATATATATATATATATATATATATATAAACAACTGATTTAATTGAAATCTTGAAATACACTCGTTCTACCAGATAAAACTACAGCGTCAAATTGTAATTTCTATTCACCATTTCGGCATTGCATCTCAAGATTTCGATTGAATCAGCTGTTTACCTACTTTCGTTCGAGAAATAATACTAATATATATATATATATATATATATATATATATATATATATATATATATATATATATATATATATTGCTGTGAAACCTACAAAATCCGTGAACTACGCTTTTCGAATCGAGCCTCACGAATTGGGCGTCAAGAATGCTGTGAAACCTCTTGAATTACCTGGTCTGTTGATTTTCTTCTGTTAATCGCCTCGGCTGCTCCTCTAGATAGCTTTCATCCTCATACATAAAAAAACAAACACATTCCTACCACAAACATCAACGTCAACTCTATTTACATCAATATTCACAATACATTAAAATTTCAAAATTAATATTCAGCATAAATTTTAATATCGGAAAATTTCAAAATTAAATTTATTATCATTTTAATGTGCATCCAGAATTAAAGTCCTTGTAGGATGCCTACTAATTACTATAACAATATATGCAGAGTACAAAGGGAGCATCTACCACCCCTTTACGTTAATTAACCAGGTTCGTCTAATTGAGCTCAAAGACATACCCATATTTTTATCATAATCCAGAACATCAATACTAAATACCCCTTTCTACTTAAACAAGCAAATTTCACCTTAAAATTAAAATATTATTGTTAGTACAATTTCACTACTGTCCATTTTAAATAAACAAATTAGAAAGTTATTCAACACACACCAAAATCTCAAAGTTCAAACAAAATAGTATAATTTACCTGAAGGTTACTTGCACTCGTAGCTTCAATGTACATCGTCCCTTTTGTTAATCACACCATTCCAACTGGGTTATATTTACGGCTTCTGATTCTCAACGCTTTAAAAATTTTCTCCATCACCATTTATTTAAAGTTGTTTCAGGGCTTTTCCGGAACTAATCTGTGTATATCTAAACCTTGTTTTGTGGATCCAGACCCGTTTATGCACCATTTAAGTATTAATACCCCCGAAAAATAACAAAGAACTTCATACTTCTTTCACCAATATACGCCAAAACTGCCTACTTTTGTGTATTTCTTTGTCGTTGTAAATTTTTACCAATTGGTACAGTGATACTAAACTTTATTACCTTGTATCTTCTTTTCTAAGTGCACTAACGTACATTCATTGTAGCACGTAAAGAACAAGCTGTTTTAAATCACATAATATTCGAGCAAACTGTTTAAATTATTTAATATTAAAACCGGAAAACTAAAAAACACTGTTTAACGTGTTCAATCAAGTCGAAGATCTAAGAGAGCTTTTAACGCATCGAATAGTCAAAAGTCTAAAAGAGCGAAATTCATATTACCACCGGTATATATAGCGGATAGCCGGCACGTCGCTTTTGTCCTCAAAACAGACAATTCTTAAGAATTTCTCATGCTATGTTCCCATTCCGTCGCTCGCGCGTCGGTTTTTACGAATTTTATACTCGCCCCAGTTAAATCTCAGAAATTTCAACACGGCAGCAACGTCTGGAAATAACTAATTGACTTTTATACAGAAATCGTTGTTTCTACCTCTGATATTTGCATCCTATTTTCAACCAATTGTGACCCTCGTGACGTTGCTTAAATCACGCCTTTTACTATATGTGTCTCGGTCTTGTGCATATTATCTGTCTCTATCTAACCTGTTCTTATTGATGCAAATTGATATTCTTTATTATCGATTATTTTAGTCCATGTGGAGTGTGAAATAACCCACCTTTAGCATTTCTCGTAACTATTAAGCTACGTTTTCTCCAAGATTCTTTGAAACCATTTGTTATCTACAAAATTTTCGCCGTACGTGACATTTAAACTACGCAGGTGTTCAAACATAATATTAATTCTCAGAGCTTTATTTTCTGGTATTTTAATCTTGGATTTTCACAGGCTTTTATGCTTATTATTAATAATGGTTTAATTAACTCCAATTAAAATTGACTTCTATCCTTTCATTTTTAGGGAATACAAATTAAATATTAATTATTATTTGTACATTTTGTTTAATACCGGTTACTTAAAATAGGGTTAATTAATATAAATTTTGCACGTAATTTCCATTTGTTTCTTTATTAGGAATAATTAAATTACACGCAGAGCTTTTTAATACTGTTTCTTTTGATATAAAGCGTCTTGTACATGATTTAAATCTCTTATTTTTACTGAAACGACCGAATTTATTTATGCTTCACGGTTTTAATAACGCGTATTATCTAATAATATTCATTATACACGGTGATTAAAATTATTTGATGTGATTATTTAATTTTCTACCCTGGTCTAAATATGAGTAATATATATATATTGATATGATAACGCTGCACGTCAATGTAATTATTGTCTCAGTCGTTTTCTGATCACCACCGCTCTGTGTATTTTAATCTCCTGAAATTTTAAATCTGCCTCGGCTAGCCCAGTTTAATTCACAGAGTGCACAACATTACGATAATCAAATAATTTACCCCTTTTCCCTAAAACTTTATCTGCTTTAAATGATAAAACGAAGTCGATTAATATTTGTATAATGAGACAAGAAAAATAATTTACACTTTACAGCTTAATCTTTTTGACTGTATGACAAAAATGAGCACCTGAATCAAATAACAATAAATTTTAAATTGTTTATCTCCAAAAATTAAGGCTCTCTTTCTTTATTTTAAAGCCAGCAAAATGACCTTGTACTCTAATGGAAATTTCTCTGAACGTTCAAGATTGTTTCCCCTTTTTACGAAATTTTTCACGTATAAAATAAATTTTGGTTGACTCCTTACATGAAATTATTCAAGTATAAAATATGTTCAAAATTAATAAATAGAAAATAATGCCTTAATATGATCAATATTCAAAAATAATAAATAATGTCTTATGCTAGACAGTTCTGACCTGTAGTTTTCCTTGTGCGTCTTTCTGCTGCGTGTTGTGGATCAGTACCCCAATATTGCATTCAGTCGAGTTTATTTTGGTCTTCTAGTTTTACCACATTTAATGTGATCTCCCTTCAATTTTCATAATGTTGTAATGTCCCTTGAATTTTCGTAATATCTCTCAGAGTTTGTGTAATATTTTAATTTTCGTATTTAGACTTAAGATTTCGAGCTTTTGTACTATCCTTAGACTTGGAATTTTTGTACTATCACTTAGTTTCCGAATTTTTGTACTGTCCTTAGACTTGAATTTAGAATTTTTGTACTACCACTTAGAGCCCTAAATTATAAATATTTAACCTAAATTAATTAATAAACTTCTACTTACGTTTTCAAGCAAACGGCTAAGCTTGTCTCATATATTCTCACTATAATTAATTTACAATATTTTATAACATCACTTTTCACCAAATTTTTGTTTAATTTGAATATTTACTCGTTGGGCACCACTAAAAGAGTGCTATGGGAACCCTGTGTTGGGAGCCACTAAAAGAGTGCTGTGATAAAGTCGCACTGTGAGCGTCACTAGAAGAGTGCTGTGATACAGATACAGCAATTTGTAATACCTGAAATTGTTTACATACCTTTCTTTCTAAATTTGCCTGGCTAGCTCAGTGGAATTGACAGAGTTTTTAAAATGATATAAAACACAGCAATTTCACAAAGCATTTATACAGTATGTAATATTTTTTTCTCATGCAAAAGCATTCACAACATCGTTTCTTTCAAAACATAAAATAATTTTTAAGAAATAATTGTTATAAGAAAATTGTTCCTTGCCTTATTTTAAATTTACAGAACTAAATTCCCTTTTTTTATGGATGATTTACTTGGTTTTGTTTATTGCCACGCTTGTAAGGTTTATTTGACCAAAAAATCCTTTACATCTATTAAAAGGTCAGAACTCTGATAACAAATTTTCCTGGTAAAAATCCTTTACAAAAAAATATTATATGATTAACACTTATTATTCTACCTTAAATTAGATATAAATACTCCAATATCCGTTAAAATTAAATCTAAAAGTAATACTTGCAGAAACCACAAAAACGTTCCTTGTAATTAAATATCTTCTTATTTTAAATTGATGTTCAAATCAGCTTACAAGATTTTCCATATTTAAAATCCTCCTTTCAAACAGCAGTTACCAAGGTACACTTTCTGGCTACATAAAATTTTTAAAATAACGTTATCTTAAGGAATTTTCCCTTTTCATTGTAAATAATAAATTCCATTTTTTATGTAATTTGCATTTAGAATAACTTCTATGTTCATTGTACCATCGTAATTATTAAATTACAGTATGCTCACTGCATACTTCAAATATCATCTTCACAAAGTAACAGCTCGCGACTCAAAAATTAAAATAACATTTCAGGATCGAATTTAAGAATCGAATAAATCGAATCTAATTAATGAATGAATCCAATTATTTGATAAACGCTTTCTTATATATTCTAATTTAACTGTTTCCAGAATGTTGTAGAATGTGCGCGATTTCATTCTAAATAATAAACGCCTATCTTACGTAATTTTCTTGAAAATCCTCATTAGCGTCTAAATTTGCTCGAGTTTTATTACCTTGTATCTGGTTTCAGTTATTCGTGACGCACGCTGTTTGTCCTTGTTTAACACCCAAGGCTAATGTGTTGCATCGCTTCTCTCCAACAGTGAATGCGAAAATCATAAATGTTTCTTATAAATTTCTATTACATTTTCTGGGTTTTTTTGTGTTCCGAGTCGCTTCTTGGAATAAAATCATCCTTTTATATTCCTAATATTCTAGAAAATTCTTTATTTAAAATAAATTGCTGCGATCCACGGGGCAATTAATTTAAACTTTAATTGCTTATAATGTAAAAGGGTTTGCATTTTATAGAAAATATTTGCTTTCGGGTTTCAGTACACAAAATGTGTGTGCAAAAGTGCAAAAGGAAAAGAACATAAAATGTAAAAATACTTGCAACGTATACTTGAAGTCATACCCACACAGTTGTTCTACTTATTATGAGAAAAATTACTCATCATTTTTAGTATTATGTATATATCTTTAACCTTTCAAATTTAATTGGAAATCTTACAAACAGATGTTTATAATACCTTTAACATGGTTACCTACTGAAATCAAAAAATTGAATAACGAAAATTATGTTTCTATTTCTCTTTAAATAATAATAACTAACATTTTTTGAGACATTTACAAAGAAAGGATCAAGTATTTTAAGTAGGATGAAAATAAGTTATGCATACGTTATAAACGTATAGTGAATTGATGGTTAAAAAGATTATAACCATTTTTGGTGAATATTTGCGTATCTTTCAGATCTGAACCATACGCATTACATGTTGGATTGAACTATATATTAATTAAAGAGGATTTCAATAAAAATATTATTAGCTCTTTAAAATCTATGGTCCTAAATTGACTATACTTTAATACAACATCAAGTGGGATTAGATTCTTTATCGTAATATAATAGATTTCTTAAGGTATGAGAATGTGAAGTTTATTTAATTTGATCCAAACTGACTTTTATAACCTTAAATTCATGGAAGAGCAAAAAAAGAGAAACAAAATTCTTAAAACTGTAGAACGACACTTACCAGAAAAATGTTTAGCATATTTGGAGGGTAATACAAACTCAAACAAACACAGTCGCCCTTGTGTTGACCTCGGTTCTGCAAACTATGACAGGAAATTCCACTAGGTCCTTATGCATAATTTCGTACTGGAATCTTTTCAAATTATATCAAACGGAACAGCCGCTTATCAATAATTAAACCATCAGATACCGGACTCAGATAAAAACTTCTACATACTGCTTCTTTATATTGTACCAACAGATAGTGGAATGAAAACAAATAAATAGTTGGTTGTTAAAATATAGTTATCTAAACGTAGTTGAGTTGTAAAAAGGAAGATTAGATGTATTTAAATTAAATAAAAAGTACTAGTCATTTAATTTGAGGTTGTCCTAACATATCGCGTCTATTTCTTCACATACCCACATAAAATAAAATTAGAGCAAATCTCAAGTCGCTCGTGGCTAATTTCTTTGCCATGTTGTTGAGATAAAGGGTAACGAGCAGCTGCCAGATTGAAACGACGATCCTGGTACTGTAAGACTAGGACAAAACAAACATGCGCCAAATGTTATTTATGAACTCTTATTACGGTATAATGGAACGAAAACGACTAAAAATAACTAGAATATATCGTGTTTGTTACAAGGTTAAAGATTTATGTACATAGTTTTCAATAAATTTAATGACAAAAACCAAACACTTGTTTTACCATATACATTAACCTATGACTTGATAGAAATCAAAAAACATAATACAAGATGTGTCATGTCTAAAATGGCTTAAAACTAAATTTATTTATGATTTCTTTGCCTTAGGAATTTTAACATGTTACAACATTACCAAAGTTTAAACTAAAATCTAGCAGATACTAGGTTTATTCATAGGAATTCCAATCATTTATCTATTCCTACTATTAAATTACTTTACATTAGTTAGAAGTATCCTAGAGTATTATTTCACCATCTAGTCCCCATTCTACCATACACATAAAGAAATTAGAGATAGCACAGAATAAGTTTCTATTCTATAATGTATATAAATTAAACACTTACGATACAGCCTGCTCTGATGATGATTTCAAAGTAACTCAATTTATTAAGTTTATATAATATTCAATGATTTATGTTTTTTATTTAGTTATTAATTCCAAAATTGTTTGTCCTGAAATTCTCATGTGTGTAGATATTTGTGTTTCTACCAGGATTACTAGAAGTAACCCGTTATTTTGTCATCATTCTCATGTAACTAATTATGGGTATTACCGTATTTTAATCGTTGTGCAGTATTTATTAATAAGTTCCCACAACTCGACAGATTTGGTTCCTCCTTCAGCTAATTTCGTACATTAGTTTGGACCTGCTAATATTTAATAACTTTAACCTCTAACAATAACATTGTTTAAAAGTAGTTTATTATGATATTTATGTCTTTTTAATTTTTTTATTTAATATTGTGTAACAGTATTTGCCTTGGTTTAATTGTAGTTTATATTTTTGTATTGTCATGCATTACACATATATTTGTGATATATATTTTTTGTATAGAGAGGTTTCCCATTAATAATAAATAATAATAATAATAAAATTGCATTAAGTTATGGTACCAAAGATGATTATTAGTGCTTTCACACTTTCCTGAAAGAAAAGAAAATTGTGGGAGTTAAACCAGGTTGATGGTCAATTTTCCGTTTTTATTACGCGAAAATACAAATTGGTAATGTTATTTCAGTGCACTGTATTATCACTTTTAGACTTTGCAAGTTTCATAATTAAATAACAAAACCTCGAAGAAAGGGTTATCTTTTTGTTTTCTAACAAACAAAAATTTCTATAGATTGCTATATTAGTCACCTTTAGTGCTTTAAAAATCATTACAATTACATCAATGCTTTCCGAAAGGAACCAGAAAAACTTGTCCACCGCCTTGGTTTATTTCCTTTAATTTTGCATGTATTGATTACAGTGGTTTTACCTCATCAGAAATATCGTGAATGGAATTAAAAATGAAAATATTTTTATTACACTGTGAAGCATGCAGACCTCGAAGTTCTGAGAATCTCGCTGATAAAATCAGCTGTCCTATATGTGCACTAAACCGCAAACTAAAACACTGTAGGTACTTCAAATAATACTGAACCTTGCAGTATCAATTGTAAAAGTTTTACCAAATAATCTGGCAATTCCCTCGATATAAAATGAGCTTATCTTTTTGGCATACTATAGCAAACAAAAATTCCTTCTGCATTTTGCCAACCTTCAACTAAAATAATTGCGGTATATTATCAAAATGTATGCAACTTTAATACAAAACTTAATGACTTTTTCAATAGTATTGCAATGGCAGAGGATGAGATAATTGTTTTAGCAGAGACTTGGCTAGACTAATATCTCAAAATGAACTATTCACTTGCACATACGAAGTATTTCGACGGATCGTAAATTTTAATAACTATTCTCATCAAGGAAAGGTGATGCACTACTGATGTTTAAAACACAATACAAAGCTGTGAACTTAGACACAACGCAATACTTATGGTATTCCAGAAGCAGACATTGCCACTGCTAAAATTAAAACAAAAAATCAACAGTTCATGGTTTCTTGTACACACATTCTTCCTAACCTTACGACAGCTCAGTACAATTTGGTGCTTGCATGTTTCTGAGTCATACAAGCCTTATATGGCTCAAACATAATTATATTAGGCGATTTATACCTTACAGATTATATACAACAACATAACTTATCAGAATCCTCCAGAGGCATTTTGAGTAAAGAATATAGGGTAATTCATACAAGATCAGAGGAAGGAAATTTGAACGTGGGGATAGTTATTTAGAAAAATATAGGACCCTGTGTAGAAAACTATTAACAAAAGAACAAAAGAAGACACGCGGTTAGATTAGAATCTACACCTGTAAATACAGTAATAATACAAGTATAGATGTCCACCTCTAGCTACAGTGAGGAAGATGTAGAAGCGATCTACAAAGATATCGAAGATATACTAAGATACGCAAAAAGACTTGGAAATTTAATAATTACGGGGGATTTTAATGCAGTTTTAGGTAAGGGTAGGAAAGGAGCGGCAGTAGGTTTATTTAGTTTAGGCACGTGAAATGACATGGAAATAGAATGGAAGAATTTTGTGACAAAAACAATTTAACCATCACAAATACATTATTTCAACATCATGCTAGAAGATGATACACGTGTAAGAAGCCAAGAGACAGAGATATCGAATAGATTACATTCTAGTTCAACAATGGTTTAGGAATCAAGTAAAAGGCTGCAGAAGCTATACAAAAGCAGGTATACGCACTGAATACAACATAGTAATTATGAAAGCTGTGCTTAAATTTAAAAATTTGAAAAAAGGAACAAAAAAAGCCTTTTTATTTTGAAAAACTAAAAAATAAAGATATCCTACAAAAATTTGAGAAAAGGTCAAACGAATTACTGGAAGATGCAATAATATACAATCAAGGTAAGACATGGCGGTCAGAGATATGGGTTATAAAAAAAAAAAACATGGCTAAAAAAGAATGTTCTGAATTTAATAAAAGAAATGTGAAAGTACAAAAATAGACCAGACGAAGCAGAAAAACAGAGATACAAAGCTACAAAATGGGAAATTATTCGCAAATGCAAGATAGCTAAATAACAATGGATTGAGGAAAAATGCAAAGATGTACAAACCAAGACGAAACATACAAACTAATTAAAATGAATTTTAGGGATATGAAACCTTATAGCAAAAATATAAGAGGTGCAGGAGGAGACATCATTATAGAAAAGTAGAAAAAGTGGTTAGATGGCAAAAATTTATAGCGAATGTATATGCAGGACTAGAACTAGAAACACTAGAACAGGAATCAAACGCTAAAATGATGACTTGGGATATCCTATACTTAGCAATAAGTTTGAAATAGTATTAAATAATCGGATAAATAATAAAGCACTGGGTACAGATAAGGTACATGCAAAAATTCTAAAAACTGCTGAACAGCCAGTAATAGAATATCTCTTCCAACTTGTAACTTATATGTATGAGACAGACCAGATACCCAAATATTTTAAACATAACATCATAGTCCCTATACCAAAAGAGTGGCTAGAATTGTACAAAGACGGATGGATAAACGAGATGAAGAAGTACTAACAGAAGATCAACTTGGACTTAGACGAAACAAAGGAATATTTATAGTATTAGTAGATCTGGAAAAAACGTTCAATGATGTAAAATGGAAAAATATGTTCGAAATACTCAAAAAGATTGGAATAAAATTAGAGCAGGAACGTAAAGAAATAAATATAAGGAAAGGGGTGAGATGGAGATGAGCCCTATTTCTGTTAATCCTAACTTGTATATCAAAGAGGCAATGAATGCTGTTAAATGCAGAAAGACATTTGAAATTATAGTGCCGGGACAAACAATTGATATGCTTAGATTTGCAGATGATATAGTGGTATTAGTATATAATAAGGAAGAGTTATAAGAAGCTCTTAATCAAATGGAAACAGAACAAACAGAGAGATACTGTATCAAAATTAACAAAACTAAAACTAAAGTACTAGTATGTAAAGAACGGGGTGCAGAAGTCAAAACAAGAATGTAAATGGGAAACAAGAACTCGAAATAGGTTAAGGATTTGTGCTACCAAGGAAGTTAAATAAAAAAAGATGTGAAAAATGCAAAAGATATAAAACAAAAATTAGCACAAGGCAGTGTTTCATTTAACAAGAAAAAGCAACTACTATGGTCAAAGACAATAAACATAAAAACAAGAAAAATGTTGTCGAAAACATGTGTGGAGCACAGCACCGTACGACTGTGAAACATGGATAGTAGAAGAAGTGACAGGAAAAAGATAGAAGCCTTTGAAATATGGTGTTACAGATGTATAAAAAAGATATCATAAACAAAGTTAAGAGCAAAGAGGTGTTAGAAATAGTATTGAAAGAAAGAAATGTCGAAAACAGTAAAAAAAGAGGTAGCATGATAGGACACATATTAAGGCATGAGGGAATAGTGCGGAATATATTAGAAGCAGAAAAATGAAAAAGAGAAAGAGAGGTTGATCTAGATTTGACTATTGCACACAGATAGTGAATGATGTAGACTGTGTGAATTTCAGGGAAATGTGTAGGTTAACTCAGAATAGAAATCAATGGTACATGTCCAACCAGTTCTAAGATAGAAAACTCAATGCTAAAAGTATTTATATTTAAACCTGATGATTGTCATAAGCAATTACAGGTGTTCGTTTTGAAATATTTTCAACAAATGTTTGTACGAAAGGAGAAATTTGAAAACTATTGGTTCGGCAAGTGTCTAAGTGATGGGGATCCTGGTAGGTGTCTGATTGCTTAAGTCCCTTTGCATACCATTAAATATCGGTTAAATAGGGTATATTTATGAAAAACAGTAGAAGGGAAAAAGTGCAAAAGTATAAAAAAGGATTAGCACAAGGCCATGCTGTATTTAACAAGAAAAATCAGCTAGTATGTTTGAAGACAATAAACATAGAATCAAGGATAAAAATTCTGAAAACATTTGTGTGGAGCACAGCACTGTACGACCATGAAACAAGAACAGTAGGCGAAGCAGACATGTAAAAGCTGGAAGCCTTTGAAATGTGGTGCTATAAATGTATGATAAAGATTATATGGACAGACAAAGTTAAAAAGAAGAGATTTTAGAAATTGTAAGGGAAGAAAAATTATATGTGGAAGTCAATAAAAAAAATAGGAGAGATAAGATGATAGGGTACATGCTAAGGCATGAAGGAATAGTGCAGCATATATTTGCAGCAGAGAAAGGAAGAAAATGGGGTAGAGGTTATTACGACCAATCGCTTTCAATAAACCCCGGACAAGTAACTAAAGTTATAAAACACTTACCCCAACATTTGAGTGGGTGCGTATGTCTTCCTCAGGGGCGGTTCTCTGCTGTTGCTCTTGTTGGTAGCTGCTTTTGCTGATGGTGCCTCGCTGGACAATACAATAAGAATAGAGTAGAAGGGTTGGAACGAAAACGATATGGCAGACGGTATGGTAGTTTTCTGTGCAGAAGTCAGTACGGTAATTCTCAAACTATGCGGCGTTTCTCATATTGAACGTCTCTCAAACCGAGATTAACGCACTTCCGCTGATAGGAAAATGAACTGCTTCTCACATACAAAGCCTTGTTAGCGGCCTACGACCACAAAGATAAGCGAATGACGTCAATACCCACATGAACACCAATAAAACATGGTTTTCGCAGTGTCAACGAAAATTGCAGTATTAAAGCAAGGATTTTTCCACGCCGAATTCTAAAAAAGTCCCTAAATCTAAATTAATAAATCTATACCTTGGAGATTACACAATAAAGCATAACAAGGTAGACCTAAATTAGATTATTACATACAGTTAGTGAAAGATGTAGGCTGTGAAAATTTCAGGAAATGTGTAAGTTAGCTCAGAATAAAAAGCAATGGAGGTACGCATCCAACCAGTTCTTGGACTGAAGACCTAATGATGATCGTTAAGGAAGTTTATGTCTGCTGAATATTGTTAACATTGTGAATTTTGAACACTATCATTATTGTGTAAATGGGCGGCAGACTTTTAAATAGTATAATATATTTAGCAATGAATCTATTTATATGCATGTTCCTTGCTTAAAAGCAATTTGTTGATTTAGCCTCTCGTCAGTTTTTCTTTGTATATCGGAAAGCATGAATGAACTGATAATTATTTTTAAACCTTTAAAGAATTCTAATGGAGTAATGTCTATATGCATTTTTATTAGTTAAAACAAAATCGTCTGCTGAAAACAAGTTTTCTTATTTTGATCAGAAACTTTAGAGCAGTAAAAATGCTCATCGGAATACTAAAATGCACCAATACAGCAATACCTACAACCGTTTTCCTTATATAGAAATTGAAAATTGGCCATTAAGACAGCTGCACAACTGTTTTTGTTTTTGAAACCACAAAAAGGCTATTAATGATGTTTAGAGCACTAACATGGCACCATACCACTTAGATGCTGAAAATGGACCATAAAGTTGACTACCCATCATAGTTTTTCTTATTTTTATAAATGTACAGAAGCGCTAACAATGATATTCAGAGTACCAAAAGTAACTTATAATGGATTTTATGCTAATTAAGTGAAAATTAACATTACTTTGCCCAACACCTTTCCTTATTCACATGAAAATACGAATGTACTAACAATGATCTTTGGACCACTACGGACCACTGTCTGTGGCCCTTCTGATGGCAAAAACCTTAAAATCAACTGTTAAGTTTGCATTACCATGGTTTTACTAATTTAAATTTGAATCTACTAGAGCACTGATGATGCTATTTGAAACACTTGGAAACAAACATACACTTCTCCTATTCGGTTATTGCCTGTCAACTTTTTAAATATGTAATCTCTACAAATTATTACACAAATGTTAAGTCGCTATGACATTAGTTGTTATTTGAGTTAATCTACCAGTATTTGAATTAGCGTATTCTCTAAATGGCGGGCTGCCTAAAAGTAAAACTTTTTGGTATTTTAAAACTGCAAACTATGTTTAAAGTTTTTATATTTAAACAAACAAAATTGTTGCACATTGTACAATGGCGTTGTAAGCAATTTCTTTATTTTAAATTTGAAACAAAAAATTGAAAGAATGTGCTTGCAAGCTGAATATAACCAAAAATCAAAGCCTATATCAAAATTATGCTAATATTTCTAACAACTACCTTGGTGATTTAAATCAATCTTTTTCTTTCAATATGAATTTATTATGTGATGAAGCATATAGCAATATAGCATCTAACATAAACTTCAATGGTGAATGACATTGTTTTTAAAAGAATGATATTAAAATGATATTCACTTAAAACTATTATTGTGTATAATTTCAAGTAGGGAAAAGTGATTTTGATTTTAAGAATGTTTTACCAATAGGCTTTTTATAAAAATTTCAGTTAAATGATACTGGTTAAAATACTGAGATATCAGAAACTACGTACGCATTTATTTAACTATCAAAACAAAAGTTTACTCTTAACATAAGACAATGGTGTATAATGTACATTAATTGAATATCTTATAACTATTCCATCACTAAAACTAAATCTATTTTTGAAATTCTATTAATAAACTTAAACAAAACATTCTGATTTTCAGAAAAGATATAGCCTAAATACTACACTAAAGCAAAAAAAATAAGTTTCCTATAAGAAGCTAATAATAATTGAACAAATTCCTTAGGAACTAGAAAATCTAGGAAATTTATCACTTGGTGTAGGTAAAAAAGATAAAGCGTTTAATATAGCCTTGGAACTGGCAGTCTCCATTGATCTTATTTTAAATCCTTTTGCTTGCTGCTTAATACGTTGAGCTATAACATGAAATAATTTATATATATATATGTGATATTTAGGGCTTAATCATGTTTTCAGCATCAGCAGTTTATAAATAGTTCATAAATCGCATTCTAGATAATAGTTTTCATCAATGAAATTCAATCAATTAGGTTAAGGAAATTAATGTTGTGACGTTTAAAGTTTAGTAATATTTTAGTATTGTTAGTTTATAAATATCTCTTGAATTACATCTCTAATTCAAATTTCTATAATTGGAAACCAATAAATTAATGAAATTAATATTGTAATGTTAGAACTTAGTCATTTCAACATGTTACGTTCATTTTCGGCGATATATTGTCAAAGGGGTTTGAGTTGAGGAGTTTACTCGGGAGCGTGTTTATTATGAATTAGGGTGAAGGCTTTAACAGATATATGGTAAAACGGGCTTAGGAACTAACAAGTAAACTATATAGGGGGTTATTGAAAAATTTAAGAATTGAAACGGAATTTATTCAAACGAGTAATAAATTAACAAGGAAAAATTTTAAAAACAAAATTGGAATGTAACAAATCCCCTCCAGCAAAATTAACAGATCGGGGTAGGAAAACAAAAGGACGGAAATGGGTAGGACAAAAAAAACCCAAAGAGAGAAAAAGAAACAAACCAAAACAAAAAAATTCTTTTAAGAACTAAAAGAACTCGTTACGAAAACGAAACACAAGAAACAACAGAAAAAGAAAAACAAACTCCAAAATAAAAAAAAGAACTCGTTTCGAATAATTTGTCAAGTTAAATCCAATTTACTTTAGAAACATAGAGTTTATTATGCGATAAATTAAATCATTTACATCCTGTGTACAATAACTACGCTTTCTACAAATTTTCAGGTTGAGCGTATTTAGTTCGAAACAACAAATTTACGCTACAATTAAGTAAGTCAATGTCCTGTTTTAAGTATCTCGTCATACCTTGCGATAGCATATCATTACTTTCTCTGTGGTTTCATTCTAAACCTTCGTCGAAAAGTATATTGAACGATCCGATATACACTCGGGTTCTCCGATTCTATTGCGGTTCGCTACGCTAGGAATTGGAGTTAGAATCGGTGTTGTCTGAACCATTGTTGAGTTTGATGCTGCAGCTGGTACGTCGAAGGGTTTTCTACATTCGATACATCACTGTTTTTCAAAAAGCGATGTACGTCTTTCTGTTCAACAACTAGAAGGTGTTCTGCGTGTATTCGGTGAGTTTTCCCCGCCATTCTAATGAGATGTACTTTTTACCTTTTTTTTTAGCTGAAGGCCAAATGGGTTCTTTCGTTATGTGATACAACTGCTTTCGTTATGTAAAACTTTTATCATTATACTGCTGCTGCAATTATGGTAGCAGAGTACATGTATGCTGACTCAACCCCGACGGCTCGCGAGCTAAGTATCAGAATACAATATATCGCGTATTGTGGGAGAATTTAATATTAGAAAAAGAATTTCTGCAAATGCCGAAAACGAACGTAACAAGCATTATCAATTTGTAAATATTACATGAGTCATTTTCTTCTTAAACAAGCCTGCATCATTTAAACAATTTATTATATTCAGGATGATTTCTATATATTTTTTTTCCACTTTAGCTTGGTCTTTTTATTTGAAAAAGTAACATGTAATGTTTTGTGATGTATTACTGGTTCAATTTACGATTGCTAAAATAAGTAATAATCTAAATTGACTTTGTTTGAGATTTATTATATAATTATAATACAACAGAACAGTAATTCAAACAACCGTTTAGCAAGCTCATGACACCCGTCGGTTACACGTCAAGACTCTGGCGGTGGCGGCAATACCGAAAACGTGATAATAATAATTATTAAAAAATAAGTTTTTTTAAAAGTAAACAAACATTGGTCATAATAATTATTGTAGCATAATATATAACAACATGTATATTACAAAACAATTTGTTTTTGTTCAAGATGCTGAAGCAACTTGGCTAGCTACATAGCACAATTGTTTAGAATTTCGGCATATAATACACATAATGGTGGTTATATATTCGATTCCTCAAAACATGTGAAACTATACTTCATGTATTCTGCATTGTTGTGGTTCACAGCTTTTATATTTTTGTTCGGTAACTACTGTCGATTTCAACATTATTCCACTAGGCTTCAGGTTCTTCATTGATGTCAACACGTTTTTTCTACCTCTTTTCCAAACAGGACACATTTTTGGGAAAAATGTTGACCTAAAATTTTTTAAGCCGACCATGTCGGGATTCGAACCCGGGACCTTGAGCTTAGTAGTCACACACATACCAACTAAGCCACAGAGCCGCCGAATAATCAATAACAACATAACACACAGTAATTAGATAATGACTAATGCACGCAGATTACCAACAGACATATAGTGTGGGCAGAGGGCAGCAGCTTCTTTATTCAAAACATATGAGTTTGGTAGTTGCGCAATTCTTCAAGCGGTTTTATCAATATTGTTATTTAATATAATGTAAATTACAAAACACATCTACAACGCAGCTGTTTTGTTTCAAATGGAAGATAATGCTACAGATATATTTAATTTATTGTGAAAAATAACAAAACTGCTTTGAAAACCGCCATGTCTGAACTGCTACACGAGTAATAATGTTAATTAAAATCGTGTATTTGTATAATGCCACCAGGTGTGCCATATAATGAGCATAAGTACCAGAAAATGAAGGTGCATGACTGCATCACCATCAGCAGCCACTTCATGTGTTTGCACAATTTAGTAACACATGATTATATTAGTTTCGTTCACAAACATGGATGCGCCTGTACTTTGGGATTTAAAGCAGTTTCCAGTTTCCACATGTCGCAAACCACAAGTAATCTCTCGTCCACAGTTTGAGAAATACTAGTGCATGTAATAAAACTGACCTCAAACACTAATTAAAACATTTTTCTCATGTTATATTAATTCAGTCGACATGTCTTAATAGGGCATTTAGCAGTAGTTTGTAAGGTGCAAATTAGTAAAACTAACCATTTGTTAGAGGAGGAAGTGCTTGATTCTAAAGAAGTTTTGTATATGGATCATACCATCAATATTCCACCTTTAGTAGTTATTGGCAATATCCGTTATACCAGATAAAACTTATATGGAGTTATTTTTAAATAGATATGAATTAAGGGATTCTAATGCGAGGTTAAAAACCAATAATGGATCAGTAATAAATCCTGTCAGTGAAATTTAAAGTTCAAATAGCTTTAAAAAATATACAGGCAGAAGGTCGCTTAATGGTAGTTAGACATGGATGTAGGCCATTATTGGGACATGACTTAATTTCAATATTGAAGGTTTACACTTTTCCAACAAATTCGTTGAGCACAAATGTCAATGAAAAACAAATAAATTTATTAATTAGCAAATATTCAAGTTTTTCCTCCAGGTCTGGGGAAATTTAAATACGAAAAGGTCGATCTAAATATAGCAGATGGAATTCAACCAGTTTTTATTAAGCCTAGGCTAGTTCCATATGCTTATAAAGAACTCTTAGATAAGGAATTTGATAGATTAGAAAAGGATGTAGTAATTGAGCTAACCGATGATGATGCATGGAGTACGTCGTTAGTACCGATACTAAAGAGTAAAAGTCAAATAAGAATTTGTGCAGATTATAAAATTATAATTAATAAGCATTTAGAGGATGTAAAACATCCATTGCCTACAGTAGAAGAATTACACAATGCTTTACAAGGGGGTGAAAGTTTTACTAAATTAAATTTCATGAACGCTTATAATCAATTAATATTAATGGACAATGTTTGTAAGTTAGTTGCATAGAGTAAGCACAAAGGTATTTTTCTTTTAAATAGATTGCCATTTGCTACAAATCCAGCGTGCTCAATTTTTCAAAAATTAGTTGAAAAAACTGCAAAGAGTTAATGGTGTTAAATTTTTTAGTTGACATAGTAGTAACAGGTAGAAATGAGAAGGAAGTGTTGAAGGGGAAAGTAGTAGTATAGAGGAAAATGCAAAGGGGCAAATTCCGGAACAGTACGATATAGACTTTAAGAATAGGTGAATAGGTCAGTTGTAGCCAGTAGTCAGGAGGATGTTTCAAATCAAGCGGCTAACGGTAGTACATGTGAAAGTAAAATAACGCATAAAATGAGTGAAAAACCGAGGCGTCAAATTAAACAGCCTGATCGCTTAAATTTGTAAGAGACTAGGGCTTTGTTTTATATAATCGATATCTCTTTAGTATAATGAAGCTTAAGGGGGAGGACTATGATGCATTGTACACATAGCCAGCAAGCACATAAGAATAAAGTTAGTTGTCAAATGTACAATAAGTTGTACGCCTGCTAATATAGTATGTATCTTCTATAATGTTACTGTACCACATGATTATTGCTGCTTATATCCAAATAAATCTTATACATCTGAGGTCATCCAATTATTTGCAGGTCAGAATATTACATTAACCATAAATGCTAAACATCTGACAGAAACGTAATCGGCAGTAAAAAAAAGATAATAAAGTTATTGAAATCACCTAAAAGAGAATGCAACCTTAAGTTATTTCAAAAAAATGTCCTAACGTAATGAAACAAAGAAATTAAGCCTAACAGCAATACTTACAAAGTTCTGACCCACATCTGAAATAAGAAAACTATAAAACCATAAAATATTACAATCTTTAGCCCATTATAACTACCATCAGTAACCATGTATAGAGTGCGCAATATAAAATTACAGATACAAGACACCACTCAATGTATATAACTACAGAATATGGGCTGAAGAAAATAACAGTACTAATAACACACTACTACTAATTACCACCAACCATCAAAGTAACTAAACCTTAAATCAACGCTAAACAAAATGGCATTACTGAAAGATATCAGACAAATTTCTTATACTAAGGAAGTAGAAATACAATGGAATAACATTAAATCCAGCTTAGACATGGCGGCCAGAGATATTCTAGGGTATACACAAAAAGAACATAAGAAATCATGAACAACAAATGATATCCTGAATCTAATACAAGGAAGACAAAAATACAAAAATATATAAGATTAAACAGAAAAGCAGAGATACAAAGCCATAAAATGGAAAATTATTCGCAAATGCAAGAAAGTTAAAGAACAATAGATTGCTGAAAAGTGCAAAGAGGTGCAAACTAAGATGGAAGTAGGAAAGACAGACAAAGCATACAAACTAATTAGAATAAAATTTAGGCATATATAAAACCGTAGAGCAAAAATATAAGAGACATGGGAGGAAACGTCATTATAGAAAATGTAGAGAAAGTGGATAGATGGCAAGAATAAATAGGGAATTTATATGCAGGATAGAAACTAACAGCATTAGAACAAGAATCAGACATTGAAAAGAATGACTTAAAGATGAGTTTGAATTAGTTAAAAGGTCTGAAAAATGGTAAAACACCGGCTACAGATAAGGTGCAAGCAGAAGCTCTTAAAGCCGCCGGACAAGCAGTAACAGAACGTATCTTCCAACTTGTAAGCTATATGTACGAGACAGGCGAGAGATCCAAAGATTTCAAATGTAACATCATAATAACTGTACCAAAAAAGAAAGGCACGGATAGATGTGAAAATTTTCAAACAATAACTTTGACAGCACATGTGTCAAAAATATTAACTAAAATTATACAAAAACGAATGGAAAAACGAGCTGAAGAAATATGAGAGATCAATTTGGGTTTAGACGAAACAGGGGAACACGGGAGGCTATTTTAGCTCTGAGGGTGATAATGGAGACAACAATAGAAAAAGGGGAAAGCGTGTATATTGGGTTTGTAGAATTGGAAAACATTTGACAATCTAAAATGGAAAAAATGTTCGAAATATTCAAAAAAATTGGAATGAGTTTTGGGGATAGATGGATAGTACATAGCTTATACAAAGAGCAAACAGCTGTAATAGAATTAGAACAGGAATGAAAGTAAATATTAGGAAAAGGGTGAGACATGGATGTGCCCTATCCCCATTAGTGTTTAACTTGTACATCGAAGAGGCAATGAATACTGTCAAATGCCAGAAGACATTTGGAATTATTATGCAAGGACAAAAGATTGATATGCTTAGATTTTCAGATGATATAGCAGTATTAGCATCTAACAAGAAAGAATTACAAGCTGCTCTTAATGAAATGGAAACTTCTAACAGAGAGATACGGTATGAAAATTAATAAAAATAAAACTAAAGTTCTAGTATGCAAAGGAGGGGAAAATAAATTAAAAACTAGAATACAAATATATAATGAGAACTTACAAAAGGTTAAGGATTTCTGCTACCTAGGAAGCCAAATAACGCAAGAAGGGAAGAGTGCAAAAGATATAAAACAAAGATTAGCACAAGGTCGTGCTACATTTAACAAAAAAAAGCAATTACCGTGTTCAAAGACAACAAACATAGAAACAAGGAAAAATTGCTTAAAACATATGTGTAAAGCACAGCACTATATGGCTGTAAAACCTGGACAGTAGGAGAAGCGAACACGAAAAAGATAGAAGCCTTTGAAATGTGGTGCTACAGACGTATAATGAAGATATCATGGACAGACAAAGTTAAGAACAAAAAGGTACTAGAAATGGTAGGGGAAGAAAGAAGTATGTAAAAAACAATAAAAAATAGAAGAGATAGGATGATAGGCCACATACTAAGGCATGAGGAAATAGTGCAAAATATATTAGAAGCAGAGATAGGAAAAAAGAGAGGTAGAGGTAGACCTAGGTTAGACTATTGCACACAAATAGCAAAAGAGGTAGGCTGCGTGAATTTCAGGAAAATGTGCAAGCTAGCTCAGAATAGAAATGAATAGAGGTAGACATCCAATCAATTTGAAGATGGAAACCTAATAATGACGAAAAAATAACAGTAATTAAACCTGATGGTTATTATAAGTAACTACAGGTAATGGATTTATAATACTCTCAACTAATGTTAATTGTGCGAAAGGATTTACTGGAAAACTATTAATTCAGCAAATGATTAAGTGTTGGGAGATCCTTGGCAGCCACAGGCTGCTTAACCCCATTCACATACCTTACATGTGATTTTCCAATGCTCCACGCGAAGGTACTACATTGGCCAGGAAGCAAGTGGTTTTACCAGGAAAATTTGGAATTTAGCTGAACCCTTGCTGTTGCAAGCAAGGTAGGAATCTTTAACGTGCGTGACAACTGTCAAATACGAGACCTCAATTTTACCTCTCATCCGAACGAGGGTGTATTTTTGTGAAAAATTTTTCAAGCGGACCATGTCGAGATTCAAACCCGAGACATTGCGCGTAGTAGTCATACACATATACCACTATGCCATGGAGCCGCCCCCATTCACATACCACTAAATGTTGGTGAAATAGGGCATATAATTGTGAAACAACAGAAGAGGAACCGAGCTGTATCTAGGCTGTAGGAATTTCAGGAAACGGTGTAGCCCAGCTCAGAATAGAAATAAGCAAAGGTACGCGTCCAACCAGTTTCAAGATGGAAAACCTAATGATAAACAAAATAAATAATTGCACTTAAATCTGATGATTATTATAAACAACTACAAGTGTTGGTTATGAAATATTTTAAACTAATGTTGACTGTGCGAAAGGATATATTGGAAAACTATTAATTCGGTAAATATTCAAGTGTTGAGGGGATTTTGGTAGCCGCAGGCTGCTTAACCGCTTCACATACTACTGAATATTGGGGAAGTAGGGTATATATTTATAAACAATAGAAGGGGAACCAAATGCATTTAACAAGAAAGAGCAGTGGCTATGTTCGAAGACAACAAACATAGAAACAAGGAGAAAATTGATGAAAGCATATGTGTGGAGCACAGCACAGTATGTCTATGAAATAGGAGCAGTAGGAGAAGCCGATAGAATAGCAGTAGAAGCCTTTTGGAATGTTCTGCTTCAGATGTATGAGGATGATAGCATGGACACACAAAGTTAATAACAAAGAGGTTATAGAAATAGTAGGCGAATAAAGATATCTGTGGAAAAAAATAGGAGAAATAGAAGGGCAAGATTCGTTCTAGGGCATTTTTGGGGAATAGTGTAGGATATATTACAAGCAAAGGTAGGAAAAAGTAGGTAGAGGTAGACCTAGATCAAACTACTGCACACAGACAGTGAAAGATGCAGACTGTGTAAATTTCAAGGAAATGTGTTGGTTAGCTCAGAATAGGAAACAATGAGGATATGCGTCTAACCAGTTCCAGGACTGAAGACCTAATGGATGAGTATTTTAATGGTAGTGGCAGTTGATGCCAGTGGTGTAAGTTAAGGTTATATCTTGTACGTACCATTTGTATTATTACGATATTGAAATTTCATTAAAAATCATAATTAGTGTCAAGTTCGTGCCTCATTTAATTTGGTTTTGTTCCTGCACAATTCTGAGGATCCACAAACTTGAAGTAAGAGAAGTCTCATTGTTTACTTTATTAATTACGGCGCCCAACAATTATCAATAATTTATCGCTTTATAACATAGGTGGTGTCCAAAACACTTTCTGATTAAGACATACTTCATATCCGATAGCATTCTGGAACCCTCTTCCAACACTTACAACACCTGTCCCAATGAGTTATTCGGCAACCGTTTTTGTTAATATAGTTGAAATTTTCATTATTTTAACGAAACTGGTTTTTTAGCAAAGTACTACACCGAGCTTTTATGTGAATTACTAGCTAGATTTTCTGGGACAAAATTATACATAACAACATCCAATAATAGAATATTGATTTTAATAATCAAGTTCACATTCAACAGAAATAAAAACTACATGCAGACAGTTGTTTAAAATTTCTCTCGAAATTTCGAGAACTCTATTTAAAAATAAATTTATGTTGTACACACACGGGAGTTAAACTATGATTAATTAAAGCTTTAATTGGTTTCCCAATGGGTTTTACACATGCTAAAGATTTGCATTCTTAACAATTGAAAAATATTTGCTTTCACGGTAAACTAAAACGTGTCTTTAATACACCAACTTATTTTATAAAGATTAAAGCATTATCAAGAATAATATGTTCTTACGCTAAATAAAGCAAATATTTTATGCATAGGAAATATATTTTTATAATTAATAAATGAAAATAAATAGCTTTGTATTAATACGCTTGAAAAAGATCGATTTGCATTCGCATATAATGCATTTTAAGGTATCTCAAGAGTAATTATATATTATATGAACTTTTGTGCACACGGCTGTATTATCAATTTAAAATTGGAGTTTCAAATACACGGGAAGGATGTTTTGCTTTTACGGTAACTTAAAATGTGTTTTTTATACACAAAATTATTTATTTTATGCATGGAAAGTGCATTTTTTATAACAAACGAATGGCTTTGTATTTATCTTAGAGTGATTATTTACAAGAACGGAATTGTTTCACTTTTCACATAAATGTATTTCAATATGCTTATATTATACAGGGTGGAACAATGAATCTTAGAGAATTTCTATTTTTTCAGGTTTCTTTTTTTTGTGGGTTTTATTTCTAGGCTTTGGGTTTCAATAACCCCCCGTGACACCATATAACAGCAATATATATATATATATATATATATATATATAACAAGACAAGTTATTTCAGTCCGCAATAAGGAATTTGTGTAGAACACAATAAAAAATAAGATGTATCTGTAAATCAACCCTTATGAAAATAATAAGAGCTTATTTACAATACAAATCTAGCTAATAGTTGCATAGCCATTAACTGACGAAGCTTAAAGAAGCTGAAACCGGTAAGTAGATGTTTCCTACCCTTGTGAAATAATAATGCTATTGTTTTGTTAATGGCGATGTAACTATTGGCTCGATTTGTATTGTAAATAAACTCTTATTATTTTCATAAGGGTTTATTTACAGATACATCTTATTTTTCATTTATATATATATATATATATATATATATATATATATATGCTGTGTTACCTTCTTCCTTTGGAGTAGGCGTTAAAAGAGTGAGATGACACGGTACAACAAATTGTAAATTTGAAATTACTGACTTACATTCCTTTCTAACTTTTATTTGCCTGGCTAGCTCAACGAAAGTTATGGAATTTGCAAAATAAAATCAAACTGCCATATAACCATTTAAATAAAACATGTTCTAGAAGCTTCGGGAGAAATAGAGAAAATGCATCATCTGTACTGAGAAACCACCAAAAAGTTAAATCAATAAACACTCTATTCAAACAACTTGCGTTATTATTAAAAAAGCAATAAAATCGATTTTATAGTTTTCACATTACTATACAATAGCATGCGACGCTAAATTAACTCTGTAAATCAGATAAGGATCGACAAAGCCTTGCTATACTTGTAAGTCATTCGGCCGTGACGGTTTGACACTAATCAGGCCATTAAAACCCTGAAATTCTTGAAAATATTATAATACATATGTGACTAAGATTCGAATTAAATCTCGAAAACAATGATGTAGTTAGATAATTTGTATATAAGCGGGAACTTCATTCATTAATTCGCGTCAACAAGCAATATGTAAAAGTTTCAATTTACGAGATCGACGAAAAATTTCATTAATTCGCGATTCGTCATGTACGACTTTAAACAGAATTAGATGCCGTAAGTTAGTTTACGATATGAAATTTATACGTTTCAAATATGGAAGTTGTTAAATACAGTTACTTGATTTGTAAAAACACAATGAAAATTCAACGTTCTTCAATACAAAAGCTATTCGAAAGTTAATTAAAATAGAAGATGCACTTTTGGTAACTGACATCCTAAATGGAGATTTTAAATAATATGGAAAATCTTGTAAGCCGAGCTTTTGACATCAATTTAAAAATGTAAGCAGAAGATATTTAATAAAGCTGATTGCGAATTGGATAATCGCTATTGGATTTCGAGAGTATTAATTTTATATTTTTTTGTAACTGATATTTAAGTATTTTGTCATTTGAATTTAAGATAGAATAAGTTCTTAATCCTATCACATAATTTTTTGTAAGTGGATAATTACAGGAAGAATTTGAGGTCGAAGTTTGCAGCGTCTTGACCTTTTATAAAATATCAATGACAATCACCTTCACGGACGTGGTAATAGTAGATGAATTATCCACCTTTTAATTAAAGAAGATTTTGTAAATTATAACAAAGATTAGGTAAGGATTATATTAGTAATAATCTAGGAATAATTTTATGTACAAATTTAAAAGGTAAACTGTTCTATATTTTTTGTATAAAAGAAAATTGTTTTTGGAATGTATAGATGCGTTATAAGATTGCTGTGTTTGATTTCATTTTGTAAATTCCAGAACGTCTGTTAAGCAAGCCAGGCAAGAAAAGTTAGAAAGGAAGGTAAGTCAGTAAATAAAAATTTCCCATTGCTGTCGGAACCATGCGTTTACCAATTACGCCACCGAGACCGATGACGCAATTGGGAACTTTACGAATTTAAAACGTGTACACGACGATACATCAACCTAACTTTCAATTACGTTCGGCATTTTTGTCAATCATATCTGACATTGTCAATGTTTGACTTATGTCAGTTATAAACAGGAAGCTACGCTCAAAATTATTTCATATTATTCACTATAATACGATAGTATTTATCAACTTACCTTGTGTAATTAACTACCTAAAATATATATATATATATATATATACATGACGTAATGAGGTGTTACGAGAGGTCATTGAAATCCAAATTCTACAAATAAATTCCACTAAAATATAATAGAATCTGGAAAAATGGAAATTTCCGTAAATTCATGGTTATGCCCTGTATTACAAGCGTACTTTTATTCATTGATGTATACGCGAAAAATAAAATCGCGCGTGTATAAATAATTATCCTGTATGATATAAGTGTATTGTAAATAAATAGCAAATAATGTACACAGCATAGTAAAAATAATTAATCGTTAAGATACCTAAAAACGCTTTAAATGCGAACACAAATCGATCATTTTAAGATAAATACAAAGCCATTTATTTTCAGTTATTAATTATCAATACATTTTGATAAAATTGCTTTTCATTTGCTGTAAATAGCACAGAATAGTACTAGCTTTATGCATTTAGCATAAAACTACAGTCTTGCTAGAAACCCCAATTCTAACCTTAATAGGTGTATTTAAAACACATTTTGATGTTAAAAGCAAATATGTTTATAAAATACAACCCCTTTTGCATTAAAAAATTAAAGATTAAATTAATTACACTTTGGATTACAAAAATTTATTTTAAATAAAAACTTACTAGAATATTAAGAATATAAAGACATGAGTTATCAGTATTTAGAATTAAGTAAATATCTAATAAAACATTTATTTCGAGAAGTGGCCGGAACACGAAACCCCACAAAATCCATGAAATATTCGATAAAATTGGTTATCTTTCGCGCAATAATTATATATGTGTTAAACAAGGGCAAACAGCGCGCGTCTCGAATAAGTGGAACAAGATTACGAGGTAATAAACTCGACAAATTTGAACGCTAATGAGAATTTCCAAGAACCCATCTTCTAGAAAATAGATAAATTTCAATATATAAGGAAGCGTTTATTAAAAACGGAGATTCATTTGTTTCATTCGATTCTACAATTCGATCGTAAAATGTTATTTTGATAAGTCGCGAGCTGCTGCTTTGCAAAGATAATATTTGAAGTATGCAGAAAGCATACTGTAATTTAATAATTACAATGGTACAGTGAATATAGAAGTGATGTTCTACATCCAAATTACTTAAAGAAAAAGTGAAATTTATTAATTACAATAAAAAGGAAAAATTCTTCAATATAACGCTAGTTTAAAAATTTTATTAAATAATCGAAAGGAAGATTTAACAAAAAAAAGTACTTTGGTGACTGTTGTTTGAAATGAGGATTTTAAATATGGAAAATCTTGGAAACCAATTTGACGTCAATTTGAAATAAGAAGATATTTAATTACGAGGAGCTTTTTTGTGAATTCTGCAAGTTTTACTTTTAGATTTATTTTTAAATTATATTGGAGTATTTGTATTTAATTTAAGGTAGAATAATAAATGTTAATCATATAAAAATTTTTGTGAGGATTTTTTGTCAGGAAAGTTTGTGTTCAGAGTTCAAAATACTCTAACCTCTAAATAAATTATCTGTCAAGGATTTTATGGCCAAAACAAATCTTACAAGCGTGGGAATAATCAAAACCAGGTAAACCATCCATAAAAAAGAAATTTGATTCTGTAAATTTAAAATAAGGTAAAGAAAATTTTTTATAATAAGTACAACTTAGAAATTATTTTGTTTGAAAGAAACGATGTAAATGTTCTATATGCTTTTTTATGAGAGAAAATATTTCATGCTGTGTAAATGCTTTGTGGTATTGCTGTTTTTGATTTCACTTTAAAAACTCAGCCAATTCCGTTGAGCTAGCAAGGCAAAGTTAGAAAGGAAGGTAAGAGAACAATTTCAAGTTTTACAAATTTGTTGTATCTGTATCACATCACTCTTTAGGTGACGCTAACAACGCGGCGTTGTCACAGCACTCTATTAGTGATGCTCCAACGCGAGGCGATTTTCATATCACTTTTTCAGGGACGCTCCAATACGGGCTTTACCGCAGCACTCTTTCAGCAGCGCCACAATGTGCGGTCATTTTCATATCACCCTTTTAGCAGCGTATCATAGCGGGACTTACCACAGCACTCTTTTAGGGGCGCCTCAATGCGAGGTCAAGGTCTTATCACAGCACTGTTATCACATCACTCTTTCAGCGATGTTCCAACACGGGCCTTGTTACATCAATATATATATATATATATATATATTAATAGAAGAATAATCATTTGAATACAAATGAATGCTTAATATATATTAATAGTTATTAAGATGAAATGAAAACCAACCTTGTATTTAAAGTTGAATTACCATTTCAAATCGAACTACTAATTGAAAACCACTAAAAGAACGGCTACAGCAGGACTTGAACCCGCAACCTCTGATTTTCCGGATCAGTGCTCTAACCAATTGAGCTATCTAGCACTGATCCGGAAAATCAGAGGTTGCAGGTTCAAGTCCTGCTGTAGCCGTCCTTTAGTGGTTTTCAATTACTAGTTCGATTTGAAATGGAAATTCAACTTTAAATACAAGGTTGGTTTCATTTCATCTTAATAACTATTATATATATTAAGCATTCATTTGCATTCCAAATGTGGATTATTCTTCTATTAATAATAATATAATTACATGTTTGTATTATTCCGAACGTTGCAAAATGGGATGATCAAGTTATTAGTACATGAATTATGTATATAACTAGATTCAATTTCCTTAAATGCAAGACGTAATTGAAAATCGTTAACAAGAGCCAAGCTTCAGTAGTATTAAGTATAACATCATCTAAACAATTAGGCTAGATAGCTCAATTGGTTAGAGCACTGATCCGGAAAATCAGAGGTTGCAGGTTCAAGTCCTGCTGTAGCCGTTCTTTTAGTGGTTTTCAATTACTAGTTCGATTTGAAATGGTAATTCAACTTTAAATACAAGGTTGGGTTTTCATTTCATCTTAATAACTATATATATATATATATATATATATATATATATATATTGCTGTGAAACCTCCAAAACCGTGAACTACGCTTTTCGCCTCGGCTGCTCACCTAATTTTATAAATCTCCTCATTCATAAAAATTAAACACATTCCTACCACAAACATCAACGTTAACTCTATTTACATCAATATTCAGAATACATTAAATTTTCAAATTAAATTTCAGCATAAAATTCAGTTTTAAAAGGAATTTCAAAATTAATTTTATTATCACTTTAACGTGCATCCAGAATTCAAGTCCTTGTTGGATGCCTACTAATTAATATAACAATATAAACAGACCGGAGTCTGAGTACAAAGGAGCATCTACCACCCCTTTACGTTAATTAACCAGGTTTGTCTAATTGAGCTCAAAGACATACCCAAAGTTTCATCATATTCCCGAACATCAAAACAAAATACCCTTTTACTTAAACAAGCAAATTTCATCTTAAAATTAAACTTTTATGGTTAGAACAATTTCACTAATGTCCATTTAAAGTAAATCAATTATAAAGTCATTCAATACACACAAAATGTCAAACAAAATAGTATAATTTACCTGAAGGTTACTGTCCTCGTCGTTTCAAGGTATCGTTTCTTTAGTTAATCACACCATTCAACAGGATTATAATTACGGCTTCTGATTCTCTACGCTTTTAAAATTTTCTCCATCACCAGTTGTTTCTGGGCTTTTCCGGAACTCATCTATGTATATCTGACCCTTGTTTCGTGGATCCAGACACGTATTTGAACCATTTAATTATTAACACCCCCGAAAAATAGCAAATAACTTCATGCTTCTGTCACCAATATACGCCAAAACTGCCTACTTTTGTGTATACATTCGTCGTTGTAAATTTTGCTAATTGGTACAGTGAAACTAAATTTTATTACCTTGTATCTAAGTACACTGAAGTACATTCATGTTAACACGTAAATAACAAGCTATTTTGAATCACTAAAATATACTAGCAAACTTTAAATTATTTAATCAAACTAAAATGCACGGTTTACCATCTTTAATCAAGTCGCGTATGTACGAGCTTTTAACGCATCGAATCGTCAAAAGTCTAAGAGAGCTTGTTTATCTTCATCTCGGTATATATAGCAAAAAGCCTGTCTGTCGGTCGAGTCTCTAAAACGGGTAATTCTAAAGAATTCCTCATTCTATGTTCCCAGTCTGTTGCTCGCACGTCGATTTTTACGAATTTTCACTCACCCCATTCAAATTTCAGAAAATTTCCACACGGCACGCAAGCATGTCCGAGAAAAACTAATTGATTTTGTACAGAAATTGTTGTTCTACCTCTGATATTTGCATCCTATTTTTAACCAATTGTGACCCCCGTGACGTTGATTAAATCCCGCCTTTTACAATATGTGTCTTTGCTTGCCGCATTTTCTCTTTCCTTCTCTACCGTGTTCTTATTGGTGCAACTTGATACTCTTCATTATCGATTATTTCAGTCCACGCGAACTGTTATCTGGGTTTAATAAACCCGTATCGCACATTCTCGTGAATACTAAGCCCCGGTTTCTCCAAGATTCTTTGAAACATTAATTATCTGCAAAATTTACGCCGAATGTGATATTTAAACTACGCAGGTGTTCAAAATAATATTAATTCTCAGAGCTTTATTCCGTGGTATTTTAATCTTGGGTTTTTACAAGTTTCAATAGGTATTATATGTTATTAACGGTTTAATTAACTCCAATTAAAATTGATTTCTATCCTTTTCATTTTTAGCGAATACAACTTAAATATTAATTATTATAGGTACACTTTGTTTTACTACCGGTTACTTAAATAGAGTTAATTAAGATAAACTTTGCACGTAATTTCTCTTTGTTTAGAAATAATTACATTACACGCAGAGCTTTTCAATACTGCTTCTTTTGATATAAAGCGTCTTATAAATAATTTAAATTTCTTATTTTACTGAAACAACCGAGTTTATTTATGCTTCATGGTTTTAATAACGCGTATTATTTAATGAAATTCCTTATACACGGTGATTAAAATTATTTGATGTGATTATTTAATTTTCTACCCTGGTCTAAATATGAGTATTTTCCCCCTATTTGAATACAAATAATCCCACTTATTTGACTTCAAATATAAAGCATTTAGACAAAAAAATTACAAAAAAATTGCCTATCTCTCTCTACCCTTATCTATCTAACTTACCTACTTTGTCTCCAATCAAAAAAAATATTTACACCTATCCTATATCCCTATCCTATTCCTAACTTTTAACTAATCTTCACTATACTTCACTTCCCCCTACCTAATCCTATATACCTATCCTACTCTTACTCTATTCCTAACTCTCCACTAATTTTATATGAAATATCTATACTTAACCTATCTTATTTTCTTCCTACATTTCCTCTTTATTCTCATCCTAAACCTATTTCTAATTATCTCCCATATTTATCCCATACCTAGCTTTATTTTCTATAAACACTTACTTCTACTCTTCTATCTACACCTATTCTATCCCTATCCTATTTAAATCTAACTCTCTTCTTGACCCTCCAAGTCTTTCTTCTCACCAACCTAATACTCTTCATTCCTATTTCTCCCCCTTCTATATCTACACTTATCATCCCTATTATCTCACATACAATAAACTTATCATCCCTATTATCCTGACTCTTAAATATTACTTCTTCTTCAGTCTCTACACATGTCTGTTTCTTATTTATTATTGTTTCCTTTTCTGCCGACAAACCAAACGATACTACTTTAAAATTATCGATTTTTCCCTCTATGGAAAATCCTATGTACCTTCTAGACTGCTTGTGTAATGGAATCCGCCAGAATGAATCCTTTAAATCTACTTGATTAAAAACAAACTTGCCATCTTTACTTAATTTCGTCTTCACCTGCTCCTGATATGCTGCTTCTACCCCCACTACTTCTGCATGTTTTTGTATTAAAGCTTGAACCTCTACTTTCCTATCCTCTGGACATCTTATTGTGTTGATCTGTTTTACTTCATCATCCTCTACCTCTACTACATTAATACTAAACCCCGTGTCATCCTCTGTGACTTCATAACTGCCCTTCCATGGCACTACCCTATCCTTAATCCTTATTACCTTCCTTTCCATATCTATCAAAACCCCTAACTTCATCATACAGTCAACACCTAAAATGCTCTGAAACTTCAGTCCAGGTACAATTACAAACTCCTGTTCACATCTTAAATCTCCTATATCTATCCTAAGCACCACAACACTATTTACTACAGCAAACTTCTTTTTATTTGGAGCTACTAAATGGCTACGTTTTATAGGCATAATTCTATCACAAACCTTATCCCTAATTTTGCTGACGAATTCCTCTGATATTAAACTCGCCTCTGCCCCTGTATCAAGTAATACTTCTACATTATTCTCTAAAATTTCTAAATTAATAATTGGCAAATATAATTTTTCTACAGTTTCTGGCTCTACTTCCTCCTCAATTTTGAAAAATTCACGTGGATGTTCGTATACATTTACACAGAAATCTAGTGGTCTGTCACGTTCTAAAATCCTGTCTCATCCTGTTTTCCGTGCTTGGTCCTGGTTGTCCTTCTACAACCTGTGCGTACGTCCTCCTCGTGTTAATATCCGTGTCCCTGTCTCTATTCGGCGTGCTGGTCACAGTCCCGTTTACTTCCGGTAAACTGTTCTGTCGCGTGTAACTAGGTCTTGGCGTCGGTCCCCTAGTCGCACTATTGCTCCTGTATTCCTGTCCTCGTCGTTCCCAATTCGGTCGAAAATTTCTGTTGTAGTCAGGCCGTCTCGGATAATTCGGTGTCCTGTTGTCAAACCTAACTGTGTTAACGTTTCGTTCTCGTATCTCTCTTGTCCGTCCTACACATACATCGTCATATCTCTGCAAATACTCTAAAATGTCTCCCGTTCTGTGATGTTTTGTAAGGCCACGTGTTGTCTAATTTCCAGTTCAAAATGTCGTGATAGGTACTTAATAATCTGTCTGTCCGTCAATGGTGGATTCAGTTGTTTGGCCACACTGTACTTGCGGATGGCATATTGCTCCCTAGAACCTGCAAACTCTCCCTTAAATTTTCCTGTAATCAAGTCGTCCCTAATCTGATCCTGTTTGTGATCACTCCAGTAATGTTGTAAAATTTGTCTTCAAAGTCCTGATACGTGTCTATGTCCTGTCCTACCAAATTGTACCATGCTTCCGCGTTGTCCTTTAATAAAGCCTTTATCGTATTTAGTTTGGTCTGTTCGTCAAATAAATTTCCCACTAGATTTCTTACACTATTTATAAAAATTTGTGGATTTACCCTGTTATCGCCATAAAACTTCATGTGTTGGTCCAATGATACTCTACCTGTATAAAATCTGGGACCATCCCCCGTTAAATTTGACATGTTGTATTTAATACTACTAACTTCACGTTCTACCCTGCCTAACTGATCCCTACATGAGTCCGTTACTTCAGTCATTTTACGTTTATTTCTTCTTCACAGAAAATGCGTACTTCGGACCTTAAATGTCCCATTTCCTGTCGAAGACCTGTAATATCACGTTCATTTTTTCAACCCTATTTTCAACTTCCCCATCTTTACGGTAAGACTATTTTAAATTCTGAAACTTCTTGATTCGTCTTATCTATTTTCTGACTAATTTGTTCAAACTTACGATTCGATTCCTCACTCATTTCTCTAATCTCTTCTAACTTCCTGCTCGATTCTTCCCTAGCTCTATTAGATTCATCGCTTAGCTGTTCTAATTTTCTATTGGACTCCTCCATCGCTCTATTCGATTCTTCCCTAGCTCTATTAGATTCTTCACTCATCCTCTCTAACATTCTCAATATCATCTCGTTTCCTTGATCCCTGATTCCGTCCTCGACTGATCTCTACTGCCTCCAGCATCTTCCATTTTAGAAATTTTCTCACACAATGCACTATCGTCACTTCCAATTTCCACTCCTTGACTCCTTAACCACTCTTTTCTCTGCATACGTTCTAATCACTCACACACTCTAAAATACTCTTAAATTTATACACACACAAAACTCTCTCTCAGATCGCCAGTTTCCTGGAATAAAATCACAAAAATTTTATTTGGAATTCGAGCCTCACTTTTGGGTCGCCAAATTATGCTGTGAAACCTCCATAACCGTGAACTACGCTTTTCGCCTCGGCTGCTCACCTAATTTTATAAATCTCCTCATTCATAAAAATTAAACACATTCCTACCACAAACATCAACGTTAACTCTATTTACATCAATATTCAGAATACATTAAATTTTCAAATTAAATTTCAGCATAAAATTCAGTTTTTAAAAGGAATTTCAAAATTAATTTTATTATCACTTTAACGTGCATCCAGAATTCAAGTCCTTGTTGGATGCCTACTAATTAATATAACAATATAAACAGACCGAGTCTGAGTACAAAGGAGCATCTACCACCCTTTACGTTAATTAACCAGGTTTGTCTAATTGAGCTCAAAGACATACCCAAAGTTTCATCATATTCCCGAACATCAAAACAAAATACCCTTTTACTTAAACAAGCAAATTTCATCTTAAAATTAAACTTTTATGGTTAGAACAATTTCACTAATGTCCATTTAAAGTAAATCAATTATAAAGTCATTCAATACACACAAAATGTCAAACAAAATAGTATAATTTACCTGAAGGTTACTGTCCTCGTCGTTTCAAGGTATCGTTTCTTTAGTTAATCACACCATTCAACAGGATTATAATTACGGCTTCTGATTCTCTACGCTTTTAAAATTTTCTCCATCACCAGTTGTTTCTGGGCTTTTCCGGAACTCATCTATGTATATCTGACCCTTGTTTCGTGGATCCAGACACGTATTTGAACCATTTAATTATTAACACCCCCGAAAAATAGCAAATAACTTCATGCTTCTGTCACCAATATACGCCAAAACTGCCTACTTTTGTGTATACATTCGTCGTTGTAAATTTTGCTAATTGGTACAGTGAAACTAAATTTTATTACCTTGTATCTAAGTGCACTGAAGTACATTCATGTTAACACGTAAATAACAAGCTATTTTGAATCACTAAAATATACTAGCAAACTTTAAATTATTTAATCAAACTAAAATGCACGGTTTACCATCTTTAATCAAGTCGCGTATGTACGAGCTTTTAACGCATCGAATCGTCAAAAGTCTAAGAGAGCTTGTTTATCTTCATCTCGGTATATATAGCAAAAAGCCTGTCTGTCGGTCGAGTCTCTAAAACGGGTAATTCTAAAGAATTCCTCATTCTATGTTCCCAGTCTGTTGCTCGCACGTCGATTTTTACGAATTTTCACTCACCCCATTCAAATCTCAGAAAATTTCCACACGGCACGCAAGCATGTCCGAGAAAAACTAATTGATTTTGTACAGAAATTGTTGTTCTACCTCTGATATTTGCATCCTATTTTTAACCAATTGTGACCCCCGTGACGTTGATTAAATCCCGCCTTTTACAATATGTGTCTTTGCTTGCCGCATTTTCTCTTTCCTTCTCTACCGTGTTCTTATTGGTGCAACTTGATACTCTTCATTATCGATTATTTCAGTCCACGCGGACTGTTATCTGGGTTTAATAAACCCGTATCGCACATTCTCGTGAATACTAAGCCCCGGTTTCTCCAAGATTCTTTGAAACATTAATTATCTGCAAAATTTACGCCGAATGTGATATTTAAACTACGCAGGTGTTCAAAATAATATTAATTCTCAGAGCTTTATTCCGTGGTATTTTAATCTTGGGTTTTTACAAGTTTCAATAGGTATTATATGTTATTAACGGTTTAATTAACTCCAATTAAAATTGATTTCTATCCTTTTCATTTTTAGCGAATACAACTTAAATATTAATTATTATAGGTACACTTTGTTTTACTACCGGTTACTTAAATAGAGTTAATTAAGATAAATTTTGCACGTAATTTCTCTTTGTTTAGAAATAATTACATTACACGCAGAGCTTTTCAATACTGCTTCTTTTGATATAAAGCGTCTTATAAATAATTTAAATTTCTTATTTTTACTGAAACAACCGAGTTTATTTATGCTTCATGGTTTTAATAACGCGTATTATTTAATGAAATTCCTTATACACGGTGATTAAAATTATTTGATGTGATTATTTAATTTTCTACCCTGGTCTAAATATGAGTAATATATATATATATATATATATATATATATATATATATATATGTATTTAATGCTCAGCTGCTTGCTGATCGCTACCTCTCTGTGTCTCTTCAATAATTTGAAATAATTTTAAAATCAACACAATCAAATTTATGCCTCGTCTAACTGTTATACCCTGTACAGAGTGAACGACGATATGATAACAGAGAATATTTACCCACTCCCCTCTAACACTTCAAATAGCTGAATAAAATAAACGAAATTCATCAAATTTAGCATAATAGGCTATGAAAATGTACAATTTATAACTCTACGTCCTTGTAATATCATTAGCTGTAAAGAACTTTTAAATCAAATGAAAATAAATATTCTTATTAAATTTGTTCACTACCAAAATTTTAAGTATTTAAAGCCAGCAAAAAGAATTATGTTTTATATCGAAAGCTTCGTTGAACGTTCAAAAAACTATTCCCCTTTTAACGTAATTTTTACGTACCAACCAAGATTTTTTTGTTGACCTTTAACACAAAACTTGCCTATATTACATGTGAGTTTTATGCTTATGAAGTATTTGAAATAAGACATACAATATTCAAGAAATTATAAATTTAAATTCTGACCTTGTATCTTTCTGTTGACTTCTACGGAAGCTTTGTGACCAAACTCGATTATTAGTTCCAGTCGTTGACCCTTAACCCAATAATCCACAGTTTTCCAATAACTTGTAGACGTTCTTTAGTGAATTCTTTAGTTGCTTATTTAGTTTAACATCATCATTAGATCCCTATTTATATAATTACTTAGATAATTTCTTAGATGATTACTTAGAGAATTTCTTAGATCCTCACTTAGAGTCCTAAATTAATAAATGGTAAAGATTATGTTTACTTTAATTAAATTTAGACATGTTTTTAATACTAACGGCAAATTTTCACTAACTCGTAATTCAGGCGCACTTCTACTACTTTTCACTTGAATTTTATTTTATGTCACCTTTGACTTCGCTTAATTTCAGATTCACACAATAAATTAATTTATTTATTTATTTATTAAAGTGGGTAATCCTAATATTGCAATACACTAGAATAAAAAATAAAAAGAACATGCTTTCTTAATTTAAGTAGATATAAATACAAATACAGTTAGTATTACTTAGCAGTTACTCAAGACCAAAAAGAAAATATTAGTATCAGTAAAAGCAACTATTACTTAAATAGAAGTTTGAAAATTATAATTACTTCTACCAAGTTTAGGTCATTTGGTTTATTTTATAAAGTACTTACATTTTAGTTAGGTTTTAGTTTTTTCATTAATTTCCGTTTAAAAGATATCAATGTATTACAGTCTCGAATATCTTTTGGTAAAGTATTATATTTAATCAGACCTTTGAAGAATATTGAATTCATAGTCTTTTTCAATTTGGTCCTTGCAACATATAAATTGCCTTGTAACCTAGTTTCGTGGTTACGTATTTGGTTGGCATAAACAATAAACTCATCAAAATAACTTGGCATTAATTCAGTGATAATTTTAAAAATAAATATCATTTTTCAGTTACCGATAGCCATTCTAGGGTGCTTAACATTTTTTGAATGTTAGTCCTTTTGCTACATTCCAGTATGATTCTTAAACCTCTGTTTTGTAGTTTTTGGTCAAATAAATATAGTATTGTTGCGCAGTAGTCAAAATGTGTTTGAATGATTGTTTTGGAGACTGTAATTTTAGTTCTTAAAGATAGTTTAGGTGCGAATCTTGAGAAGAAATATAGTTTTTTTGTAATTTTATTTTTAACATAATCAAAGTAATTTTTAAATGTTAAAGTACTATCCAACATAATACCTAAATACTTAAGTTGTTCAACAATTTGTAATATTTCATCCCCAATCTTCAATGTAATAGCATTTCTATCAAGTTTATTTAATTTATTAGTATTTCCAACAACCATTGCCACAGTTTTGCTTGTATTAAGTTTCAACTTGTTTATTTGAAAGTATCTATCAATTTTGTCCAAGCTATTATTCATTTTATTTGTTGCTGTTTGTATATCAGACTCTTTGATTACAAATAGGGTTTCATCAGCATATAAATTAACAAATAATATAATATAAAATAATATAATAATATAAATTAACAAATAATTCAAATACAAAATAAATAACAACGGTTCTATAACACTTCCTTGAGGGACACCATTTCTTACTAGCACTGTCTTACATTTAAAAGTTAAAGTTACAATCCCGCAAGCGCGAGATTACGTAACGCACCGGCAGATGGTAACCCTTATCTTGGTTACAGATTTTAGCGCCCCCATCTGTCATTGACGTCACTCAATAAGCAAATTTAATTGCGCAATTACGGAATATGTAAGTGTTAGAAATGAAATATAAACAAATAAGGTACTTACATAAATAGGTACAGCTTCCTACAGATTAAGTAAAGATGGCGTCAGCAACGTCCATCAGGGCTGCTGATGGCCCCCTTCGAGATATTTACCGGAGGGTACGCCTAGCGTCCTTCCAAATGGCTCAGACTAGCTACGGCGGTCGCAGTTGCTCACAGGACTCGTTCGTCTAGGGTCGTGGACTACGGTTCAGCAGGCTGCTTGCAAATTACCTCCTACCTATGTAGGGAACGAATGAGGAGCAGGTATAAGGACGACAAACAAAGATAAGTAAAGGCAAGGATCTACATAAATAAAAGATAAAGATACGTTACCGAAAACCCAACCACTCTTCCCGAAGTTCAAAGGCAAAAAGCCACGTTACAAAGTCTCCCGGAAACTTCTCCACTCTTGTTCTCCAGCCACTCGCGTCGCGCGATCTGGCGCAAACGCATTCTGACGTGACGGAAATACACGCCAAGTCTTTTGAATTTAAGGCGCGAAAACTCCCGCACATCAAAATTAAGCTAAGGAATGTTTAGTGCCAATTTGGCACGTAACAATCGCGACAAAGCCATAAAAGAAAAAACTTAAAAAAAGAAAAAGTCTGTTAGCACAGTAACAGCTTAAAATCTAAATCCTAGTTACCCTACATAAATCCTAAGTTAAAACCTACTGAATGTTTATTTAAGGCGCCACCTGGTTTTTCGACCGATAACACGTCTTCCGAATTACCAGGAAACGGAAAATGTAGCCCCATTGTCTTTGACTACACTAATAATCGACAGCACAAATTTGTCAGGGAGCATGAAACACTACTCAAATTAAAACAAATGCGACAAGTCGCCTAACCTATCTAAACTAAAGCTAACATTAAAGTTTCCTACATGCAAACGCACATGAGCGTTGCATCAAAACTATTCTTTGTTGGCAAAAAGTGCCCAAATTTAAAATGTTCATGAGAGTGCGTTAGTCTACACTCTAGCAAATTTTTGTTACTGGTACTTTGGTTTACTAACGATACACATCAAAACTTGTCCATGACAATGTTTGTGAATCAACAAATTTACCAAAAGTACCACCTTACTAAAACCTTACATTGCTAACCTAACAAATTACATTTCTACATCAGGTTAGCTTTTTCACTTAATTTCAAGAAAAATAATTCCTACGGCTGGTCATAAATACCAAACGTTGGGAAGATAAAAAGATAAAACAAGATCTCAAATTGTTGTTAAAGATAATAGATAAGATAACGATATTGAGCTTAAATTGTTATCATCAAAGTTAATATATAAGATAACGATATTAAGCTTTAGTTATTATTTGGGATACTAGGTAAGATAACGCGATATTAAGCTAAAGTTATTATTAGAGATAGTAGGTAAGGTCACGCGATATTAAACAAAAGTATTACTAAATATAATAGGTAAGATAACGCGAAATTAAACAAAAGTTATTACTAACGGTAGTCGGTAAGACAACGATATTAAACTAAGGCTATTATGAAAGATAATAAATAAGATAAGATATTAGCTTAGTTATTATCAAAGATAATAGATACAGATAACGATAGAGTGGCTCCGTGGAGCCGTTAAATGGGCATTTCTCGTACCCTCTAAAAAGAGAGACCTGTAAAGCAGGCCCGTTTGCAACAAACAGTACGAGGGACCGGCAAAGGCATTTGGGTGCATCCCTGCACCCGGCGTTAATTGATATCGGTGATATGATCACCCGATACCCACACGATATATAGCGATATATATATATATATATATATATATATATATATATACATGCACTCACACATTCACACACTCATGCATACCTTCACTGTCAGTGCCCATGCGCTGACAGCGGCACCGCATGACCTCACGAAAGATTCCCAGAGACGTGGTCCAGGTGTCTGTGAAAACCTCCCGCGCAACCACATGGTGACTAACGGAAATGAAAAGGCAGAGAAATAGGAACGGTAGAAAGAGGGAGGTGGGTATTTGGAATGCATAAGAAGCACTTCCAGGTAGAAAAAAGTAGAGGAAGGGCTCGCATTGAGCTAAAGAGACAGAAAAAGGTGGATAGCAAAGCGCTACTCAATCAGCCAATGTGGTCAGTAGCCCAGAGTGAGGAAAAATCACTCTTATGTGGTAGACGCGTGTTCCGGGACGAGAACAGGTCCACCGAAAGAAAGATAAGGCAGAAACGGGGACAGCGGGATATAAGAAAGTAGAGTTTTTGGACAAGCGTCCGAGAGAAGGTAGAGAATTGTCCCTGTTTAAACACAGTGCGGTCTGAAGGACCACCTGCGATATTAATCCGACAAGATAAGGTATAACATAGTTTAAAAATTCACTAGGCTCTTAAGAGAACTAGTACGATCATTTTTCTAACGAGTGCATCCACTACGATAAGAAAATCAGACAAAAGTTGACACAACAACTTAAAAGTATCATTACAGATACAATCACAGGAAAACCCAACTGTTTGAAGGTAGTTTTTAAAACGGTAACGCCCTAAACACACAAAAATACCTAATTATAAGCAGTTAAATACAGATACACTGTCCCAATATGCTAAAACAACCGAGAATTTAATAAGATATCAATAAGAAGCAATAGCGCCTCACCACAAAGTTCAACAAAAAATAATTAAAAAAATGTTTATAAGTTATGGTGATTTAGTAGAAAAAGAAACAAATAATGATATAGTATAGTGTGGGCGACTGCACTAATTCAGAGGAAAAACACATGGAATAGACAATCCTAGTTTTTTGCAACTGCGAATATGAACTATTTCTTTCAATGGCATAGGTCGCGCGTGTCCTATGTGAGCCAAAGAAGAAAAACATCCACTCTAACATCAGCTAAAACCAATCATAAAAATTCAATGAGTTATTACAACCAAAAATACGGCAATTACCACACAAAATTAAATGACATAAGAAAAATACTAAAAACCAAATAATATGCAGTAGGAAAAGTTCGAGGATTAATTAAATGAAACGACAGGGTTATACTTGGGGGTCTAGAGGATAAAGTGATATATAAGTAATGGTATGGTCAAGGAAAAGTCAACCAAAAAGAAAAAGATAGCTAATTAAGGTAAGTAAAGTTAAACGTGTAAGAGGTATACACAGTACAAGAGAGGAAATAAGCGATTAAAGTTACTAATTGATGGTGAGAACAAAAAATATTAGGTAAATCGTAAGGGGAATGGAACGTGAAAAACTTAAGTAGCATTTGGGTCAGCAGAGAATGGCTTAAGGTCTTTAATATGCCACCTGCCTTGGCATTTTCCTTCAGCATCTTGAAGTTCATAGATAAGGAGACTAATGACACGAGTGACCTTACAAAGGATGAATTTAAGGGCTAATTTTGAAGAAAATTTCTTAGATGCATCCGATAAGACATAATTCCTTTTCCAAACTGGTTCGCCCAAGGCGAAGGAGATATTTCGTTTACGTAAGTTATAATGGTCCTTACTCTTTTCGTAAGCTTTTAACAAATTTTTTCTAACGTCGTTAAAGATAGAAGGTAATGATTGTTGGTCTTTGTCCCAGCGTACTTTATCGTCAAATTCAATTACGTTAGTATTGTCAGGCACTAAACCATAATAACTCCCATCGATTGGGGTATATCTTCCAAAAACAAGAAATGATGGAGTCAATTGCTTGCTTCGTGTTTAGATGTACGCAAAGCTTGAGCAATTTTAAAAATATGTTCATGCCATGTAGTATGGTCTGAATCAATATAGGAAGAGATAGTGGTAACTAAAACTCTATTTACTCTTTCGGTAGGGTTTACTTGAGGATGGTATTTTGCGTTAAACCAAATTTTTTGTACTTTATAACTCTTACCGAAATTTTGAAAATCTTTAGAGATAAATTGTGCCCCATTATCACAAAGAATAATCTCAGGAACACCAAAGATAAAAAATACATTTTGCTCTAGGAATTTAATTATAGCAGCAGATGTAGCTTTACGTAAGAGTTGCACCATAACAAATTTAGAAAACCAATCGGTGACAACTAAAAGATATTGGTTACCTTTTTTCGATCGGGGGAGAGGTCCTAATAAGTCAAGCGATATTAATTGAAAAGGATAAGATACACGTTTAAAGTTACCCATTAAACCAGAGCGGGCCTCTTGTGAACTCTTATGAGAACCACAAATTTTACAGTTCCTAATATAACGACAAACAGATTGTTTTAATGTGGGCCAATAATATAATTCAGATATTTTAGCGAGAGTTTTTGTAACACCAAGGTGCGCAGCTATGGGGTCATCGTGACATAATTTAAGCACCTCACTACGGTTAGCAGTAGGGACGACAAGTTTCCATTCAGGAATATTAGATATTTTATGAGGGGAAGAAGATACAAATTTATGTAATCTATTATTAGTTACGCGAAAGGTAGGAAATTTATCAGGATTATCAGAAACTTTTTTAATCATATTAAGATACCAGGTATCAGGAATTAGATTTGGAATGTTAAGAGAGACAACATCACAAGATAAGGCATCAGGTACGATATTTAATTTGCCAAGCCTATGCCTAACATCAAAAGTGAATTGAGAGATACGCAAGTTCCATCTTGCCAAACGACCTGCGGGTTGTTTTAAGTTATTAAGCCAAATGAGGGCTGAAAACATTAGGTACACTGTCAAAGAAGTAAACGTGAAAAGGTTTTAGACGTACGTAGGGTTGAACGATTTTAAAGATAATTTTAAGGCATTTAATGAGATTTAAATTAATATGTGAAAAGATAAGAGTAATCAAGACTCGATTCACTAACAAAATTGTTGAATAACAGAAAGATATCTTGTAAAGCATATATTTACCAGGGTGGGAACTCTCGTTTGAGTTCCACCCAAACTAATAAAGAAAAATTTCAACATCATTCTTAAAAAAAAAAGATTTTCAAATTGCTAAAACGACAAACTTACCATCAAACCTCGTCTAGACTTATAATGCTTAGCGACCGGCCCTTTTATGGGTCTCGTTATAGACTTACAGAGCTGGACGGCCAATTCGAATGGCAAATCTCGCTTAATGGATCTTAAAGTTCTACGTTGAAATATCGATATCTAAAAAAATATGCTATCAAGACAAACTCATACTCGCTATACAAAAGAAATATTCCACGATACATGTATAAAGAAACAGTATTCCAAATTTTTGGAATGTTCTTTCGATATTGCGGGAGTTATCAACAACCATCGTAAATGAGTTTAAATATAAAATGTTAACGACAATTCCTTTATTTCAGTATTTAAAGGAGCAGATATAAAGAGATCCAGTTTATTACAACATTTTAGAAGGTAAAAGATATGGTTAGATAATTTCGTTAACTATATATAAATGCAAAATCTTCTTTTAAAAAGGCATTCGTAAGGTATAGTATTTAAATTTAATTACGGTAACTGTATAAATCACTTAAGGAACCACGTTTAGAACTGTATTAGAGCAAGATAGTATTTAATGAAAGAAATATATCACGGTTAGGTTACAAAAAGACATTCCAAATTATAAAAAAGGTACATAGTATGTGTTATTTAACAAATAAAACAAGATCCCGTTACTCTAACGTTTTAAAAAAGATATTTTAAGGCTCAAATCATTACGTTATATGCTTTTAAACACAAGGTTTCTTTTAAAGGTAATTCGAATATCATAATTAAATAGCTAGATCACCAAAAGACACTTTTAAAATGTAAACACACAAGACAGTGTTTATTTACCGTTTCAAAAACAGTTTTCGAAGTCGAAAAACAAGCAAGGATTATGTTTTAATCTAATATAAATAGATAATTTTCCTAATAAACAATGTTTAAGGCATGAAATTACTTAATTGTTTATTTATTAATGTTTAAATGTACTCACGTGTATAGTTTGTGAGGTTAAGGTATTGAAAATTCCTCCTAAAAACTTGAATTTGCATTTAAATACAAACTATGCACTCAACAATATAACTGAAGTCAACAAAAGCACACCACATTCAAAATTGGAAGAACAGTAAATTAAAACATATTTTATAAACAAGAGCTATATTTCAGTTTCAAAATGGCGGTCCACCTCTAGTTACCATAACAACTGTTTTTGACATCTAAAGCAACTGGTGGGTTCCAAAACACCACATAAAATTCAAGGTTAACAGATATTAGATAATTAATTTTTTTAGTGAAAAAGCTATAAATAACATTAGTTAATACATTATATATTTATAAAAAGAGTTAATACAACCTTAAAAACCTTAAGGGCGCCAAATTCTTACATTTACAAGTTAAAGTTACAATCCCGCAAGCGCGAGATTACGTAACGCACCGGCAGATGGTAACCCTTATCTTGGTTACAGATTTTAGCGCGCCCATCTGTCAATGACGTCACTCGATAAGCAAATTTAATTGCGCAATTACGGAATATGTAAGTGTTAGAAATAAAATATAAACAAATAAGGTACTTACATAAATAGGTACAGCTTCCTACAGATTACGTAAAGATGGCGTCAGCAACGTCCATCAGGGCTGCTGATGGCCCCCTTCAAGATATTTACCGGAGGGTACGTCTAGCGTCCTTCCAAATGGCTCAGACTAGCTACGGCGGTCGCAGTTGCTCCCAGGACTCGTTCGTCTAGGATCGTGGACTACGGTTCAGCAGGCTGCTTGCAAATTACCTCCTACCTATGTAGGGAACGAATGAGGAGCAGGTATAAGGACGACAAACAAAGATAAGCAAAGGCAAGGATCTACATAAATAAAAGATAAAGATACGTTACCGAAAACCCAACCACTCTTCCCGAAGTTCAAAGGCAAAAAGCCACGTTACAAAGTCTCCCGGAAACTTCCCCACTCTTGTTCTCCCGCCACTCGCGTCGCGCGATCTGGCGCAAACGCACTCTGAGGTGACGGAAATACACGCCAAGTCTTTTGAATTTAAGGCGCGAAAACTCCCGCACATCAAAATTAAGCTAAGGAATGTTTAGTGCCAATTTGGCATGTAACAACTGAACTAGATGTTGAATTTCCTACTTTCGTTTTTTGTCTTCTATTTGACAGGTAGTCATTTAACCATTTTATCACTGTTCCGCCATTGCCATAGTGTTGTAACTTAGTCAATAATAATTGTCTGTTAATTGTCTCAAATGCGCTTTCAAGGTCTATGAAAACAGCAAGTATATACTCATCTTGATCAAATTATTGCATCCACTTATTAAAAGTTAGCTGAATAGTAGTTTCACAAGAGTGCTTAGATCTAAAACCTGATGGTTATATACAGCAATTTCTAATATTTTTTCAATACAAGAAAGTGTGTTTATTGGCTTGTATTCGCTTGTTAATGTGGTGTTTTGAACTTTTGGAATAGGAATTACTGTACTACATTTTAGTTTGCTTGGAAAACTGCCAGTTCTTAAGGAGGAGTTGACCAGATGAAGAAGAACATGCCCAACTGCATCAAAAGTTGTCTTAATTACTTTTGTGTTTACTGTATCTGACCAGTTACACTTGTTAGGTAGATTTTGCACAATTTTTTTTATATCATGTCAGGCTAACAATTTAAATTAAGTAAATTTGACATCGTGGCTGTGCAATGGGTTTAGTCGATATAGAACAGTAGTGTCAGGGATACTCCTTACAATAACTTCAATGCTGTTCACAAAGTAGTCATTTAAATGTTCAGCTATATCCTTTTATTCTCTCAAATGATTTTATGGTGATTATTTTCAAATTGTACTCTTTGTATACCAAAATTATTTTCTTTATTGCTAACCAACATTTTTAATATTTTCCACATATTAGTGCTTTCTCTTCTGTTATTGTGAATTTGTTTTTCATAAAATTCCTTTTCGTTCCTCTTCGATAAATTAACAAATTGATTTCTACCTGTTTTATAATCTTTCCAGTTTGCAACACATTTATTGAACTTGATTTTTTTATAAGCAAAGTCTCTTTCTTCAGCTTTGGCACGCATTTCATTGACATACCACTTTAAAAGGTTATGTGGTTGAAATTTGCTTTGAATAAGAGCTTCATGGTCTAACGCATGTGTAACTTTATTTAGTATATCATTCAGAATTATGTCAACATTTGTGTTGTCAAATTTCCATGTACATTTTAAAAGTCTTAGGTTAATTCGATGAATGGCTGCATCGTTTAGGTTTCTGAATTGACTTATTTGGATATTACTATTATAGTGTTTATTTTCTTTAGTAATTGCTACTGATATAATATTGTGGTCAGTTATTATTGATGTGTGATGGATAATAGCCTTGACTTGTTTAGCATTAGGTAAGATATAATCAATTAACGTTGAACTATTTTATACAATTCTAGTAAGCTCTGTAATTAATTGCTGTATACCATTTACCCTAATGAAATTACTTATCCTATTTACATAGTAATGACCCTTATTCTCATAATTTAAATTGAAATCCCCCGCTATAATACATCATAAGTTTGTATTAAATAGGTTTCCACTCATTCTTCAAAGTTATTCAAGAACACTGAATCACTTGCACTTGGGAAGTGGTATAACACTCCTATGATTCATAGTGACCCAAATAATAATACTTTCACAGCTTTACACCAATAATTTGGTTCAAATACATATTCTTTGTATGCTTTAAAATCAATGTCCTTACGAATATAAATTAACCCCCCCCCCCTCCCCCAGTATGCCTGCTAATAGAGTCACATCTTACTAAGATATAATTATTAATTGCAATTTCTTTATCCTCCACGTTATTAGTTACTCTAGATTCCGATAACAACACTATCATAGGATTATAACACATCACATCAACCATTAATTGATATTTGTCAGACATTATACTTTGAACATTTAAGTAGATTCTGTGAGAATTGAGTATTAATGATGGAATACCATTTAGTTTTTTGAATTTCTATCTTTATTTACAATTGTTGGTTTGTTATTAATATATTTAATTTCAGTTATTTTATTAAGTTTCTTTTTAACATCCAAATAATATTTCCGTTGTTTTGGTGTTTGATCTCCAAATATCCGAACATTTTAATTTGCTAATTTTGTTCCATTTCTTAAAATTTACATTGCTTCATCCTGAGAGCCCGTTAAAACCTAAAGTGGCCGATTTTTGTTTTCCATGCGTTTACCCAGTCTAAAGGTTTTAACATTATCTAAGCCAATATCAAAATTACTAAGTAATTTACCAACAGTGGTTTTATCTTCTGCATTTCTATCAGTGTATGATTTGCCATTTGATTCTTGAACATTTAGTATTACAATATTTCGTGATCTATTTTGCCTATCAATCATTTCTATTGTCTCTTCACAACCTATTGCACTTTTTTGTTTTTCAAGATCTTCATTCATCTTCTGTAAATCTTCTATTTTTTGTTCAAGAATAATTAATTTATTTAAAAATTCCGGAATTCTAAATAAACCTTTCTCACATCCATCACAAAAATATTAATTTTCGTTAAGCTTCAGACATCTAATTTCTGATTCAGTTAACTGTGCACAGTCTTTACACAGATGATTACTGCAGTAATCCCAATCGAATAAATAATCTGATTTTTCTGAGCATTTATTACAGTTTTGCATCTTGAACAATAAATCTACTATTATTTTAAGAACTTTACAATACTACTTTATCTTCTTCATCAAAGCATAATTTGCATATATTACAAAGATCAGACATTCTAACCTCACTTCACAAATTAACATAAATAATTAAACTTGAGAACAATTTTATCAAAACTTATTATTTGCCAAATACTGCACTAGCTGTTATATTTATGTTTAACTTTTTAATAATTATTTTTATCACTTTCATTTGAAATAAGCGTTTACAAGTATACAAAATTTCAAGATGTGTTTTAATAACATAACCTCGTCTAGACTGGTACAGCCGTGCGTCGTTAATGGAATGAATGACTTATCAGTTTCGGTTCCTTATATAGAACAAGTTCGTTCCCTCCTATCTCTTAACCTGTTGGGTTTTATTCAAAATTGCTTACTCTATGCATTTAACTTTGCATGTATTACAACGTTTTGTATTGGGATTTGCTAACAAGTGTTGTTATTTATGCTTGAAACATCATATAGAGACCAATTTTGTGGAGAAATTTATTAAATTTTCCATTTAATTCTGCACGTATACCAAAACTTATGATTCCATATTTAGTTTACCCATGCCCGGTTTTACAAAATTGTGGCAATTTTTACATTTATAATGTCACGTACGCCTTTTGTTCCAATATCTATACCTTATGGTGTTATGAAATATGGTCGTTTTTCTAAAGTTTGTTTTATGCGTTTTATTGCTTTCTATTCCTTATGCAATGCATCGAGTTTGAAAGAGATTTGTTTCACGTTTAGATATGCCTAATTTGTATTTATTTAAAGTTTATGAATGCTTTAAATGTTTCTAAAATAAATTAAGTTGCGCCCAGGGTTATTTATTTTACTAAATGTGGTTCAGTTATTACAGGATGAGCTTTCTTTTATTTTATATAAAGTAATTTTTATTTGCTTTAGCACTTGAGAATATTTTAAATGTTTAGAAATATATTGATTGACTTCCAAAATTATTTATTTTGATTAATATTTTTAAGTTACTACAGAATGAGCCTCCTTTTATTAATTGTGGTTAGTTGTTGATCTTATACAAGGTGATTAGAATTTACTTTCTGCATAATGAATGAATTATGTACTTTTTATTATTTAAATGTTTGATTTTCTTTATTTTTATGAAGTTCACATGAAATATACCTCCCCTGTGACCTTATATACCCCTAAATAACCCTATTATCATAGCAATATACATATATATATATATATATATATATATATATATATATATATATAAGATATAAATTTTCTTGACCATATATAAATAGTAATGAATGTTCCTGGAAAATGGTCAGGTATAAGTAAAACAACTCAATTTGTTTTCATTGGTTTTCATATATTTTCATGCTTTACGCGTTTCGGTTCCAAATAACCATTTTCAAAATAGCAGCTAAAAATTACATTGTTATAAATACTATAAAATTATACACTATAAACATATACTTGCACTAAAACATTTTAAATAAATAACAGATACATTATAACTATTGTACGTCGTAAAGGTTTAGAAATGTTATACTGAATGACTAGATTAGGTTAACTGGTTAGAACAAATAATCTGTTAGTGTTGATAATTTAAAATATGTATACTATTGGAGTAAATTGTAGTATGAAATGTGAATTACTTAAAAGCGTATTTTTATTGAGGTGCCACAGGTTACTATTTATTTTGTATTAGTCTGTAGTAAATGTTAGTGAATTGTTCATGGTCCGACTTGGAATTTACGGAGTGTCTGTCGCGTTGTATGTGAATGGTTTCTAAAATATTTCTTTTATTGTCGTTTGTTTCAGTACCTAAAACCTTAACATTTTAAAATCGAAATTGTGTGATGTTTCTATTGCATGGTTAGAAGTGCTGTGCATTTTTATTATTTGTTTGGATTGAGTATTTGTGTTCGTATATTCTTTTATGAAGATATTGTTTTGAATTTCCTATATAACATCCCTACAGCCAAGACAGTTGATTTTATAGATCGTATGTGTTTTGTTCTTATTTTCTATTTGTGGTTTTAGGTTGGTAAAAATGTTTTAGTAAAATTATTTGGTTTGTGGGTAATATGGATATTATGACTTCTTAAACATTTTTAATTCTTTCGGACAAACCAGGTATGTATTCTATTCCAACTATTGATTCACATTGACTGAGTTTGTTCGTATTATCTGTATTATTGTTTAAGAAGTGTTTAAGAAGTCATAATATCCATATTGCCCACAAATCAAATAATTTTACTAAAACATTTTTACCAACCTAAAACCACAAATAGAAAATAAGAACAAAACACATACGATCTATAAAATCAACTGTCTTGGCTGTAGGGATGTTATATAGGAAATTCAAAACAATATCTTCATAAAAGAATATACGAACACAAATACTCAATCCAAACAAATAATAAAAAATGCACAGCACTGCTAACATAATAATAATAAAACAATAATAAATCGTGCCAAATCCTGGAATATCGAAATTGAAGGCTATGCTTTACTACTGAGGATAATAAATAAGAATAAATGTTACTTAAATTTTGAGTATCTTTAAACAAGAAAACGGATACTCAAAATTTAAGTAACATTTATTCTTATTTATTATCCTCAGTAGTAAAGCATAGCCTTCAATTCGATATTCAGATTTACGATCTCTTATAGTTTTACATAGTGAAATAAGTACTAACTCAGTTAATTAAAAAAAAATTATTTTTACCCTCCTTTAATTTACAACACTTTAGTCTAGTCAACTTGTATACCTACTATTATAGTTTAGTCAACTTTTACACCTTTAATTATACTACATTAGTTTAAACAACAAAATGAGGTTATGTAAATGTCTGTCACTTTTGACATGTTTATTCTTAATCTTTAATGAAGTAATGCCTAACTTCCATAGTTTTATGTATTTATAAACTCATATAAACGTAAGTAGTATTAAGTAGCAGCACACATTTATTTTCATATGCATTTATTAGATTCCTGAAGAAGATAATAAATTTATCAACTCGAATGATTAAAGAGTGTTTAATTAATTTGACAAGTTTGACTGCTTCCCGATATCTATAGAAAATAATATTTCAAACAGTCAATATATCTTATTTGTATATATATATATATATATATATATATATATATATATATATTAAGATCAAATAATCTTTTTTGGGTTTTATTTCGTCCAAATTTGAAGTTTACAAAAATGTCATTTGTAAATAACTGACGTTTCGGGAAATATGTTCCCTTAGACTTAGTTCTAAAATTAGAGTAAAATGTTTACATATTTGGAGATGATTTAAATTTACTTACATTGACTTGACCGAAAATTAATTAAAAATACTTATTTGTATGATGTGCATTCATCTGTGTAGTACAATTTGAATAAAAACATTTAAAAATTAAACAATTTTAAAAGCTTACTATAAATAAAAACATTAACAATATGAAAACAGCAATCATTAAAATTAATTTTTGAAAACAGTATACCTAGTAATTTAATTGGTAGTAAAAGTCTATGTAGTGGAATGTGTAGTGGTATATATCTATTACAGTTAGATTAAGACGTGTTGTTTATTTGCTTAATTGAAACAATATAGAAAAGCATAATTTTTATCAAGGTTTTCTATATCGTTTTTGTAATTTATTGTGTTCGTATGTTTCTGAATGTGATAGCTTTCTAAGAAGAGTCTCTTTTTATAGATTTCTTCTGTCTCTAATATTATGGTATTTTCATAGTCTGCCTTGTAGTGATGTTCATTTAAATGCATGGAAAGAGCGCAAGATTTTTTATTTAATTTGTGATCGCTTCTGTGTTGAGTGATTCTGTTTCTGAGCCACTGTTTGGACTGCCCTATGTAACTTTTGCCACAACTACATGGAATGCTGTATACTATGTTGTTCTGTAGTGGTTTTGGGGTTTTGTCTTTGGTCATGGTGAAGATACTATGGATGCCATTTATGTATTTGGTAGATATATTTAATTGTGGAGTTAACAATATTTTGATTAGAGACGGTGTTAGATGTGGTATAAATGGAAGTGTTTTATATATGTTTGGTTGATCTCGTTTAGTTTGTGATGGTCTGTGTTTTGTTTGGAAAATTAATTTATTGGTTAGAGGTTTAGGATATCCATAAACAACACGTCTTAATCTAACTGTAATAGATATATACCACTACACATTCCACTACATAGACTTTTACTACCAATTAAATTACTAGGTATACTGTTTTCAAAAATTAATTTTAATGATTGCTGTTTTCATATTGTTAATGTTTTTATTTATAGTAAGCTTTTAAAATTGTTTAATTCTTAAATGTTTTTATTCAAATTGTACTACACAGATGAATGCACATCATACAAATAAGTATTTTTAATTAATTTTCGGTCAAGTCAATGTAAGTAAATTTAAATCATCTCCAAATATGTAAACATTTTACTCTAATTTTAGAACTAAGTCTAAGGGAACATATTTCCCGAAACGTCAGTTATTTACAAATGACATTTTTGTAAACTTCAAATTTGGACGAAATAAAACCCAAAAAAGATTATTTGATCTTAATTTATACATTACAACGTCCAGAAATATATAACAAAAATATATATATATATATACAGGGTGTCCACGTCCTCCGTGAAAGTTCTATAACTTTTATGTTATTTAAGATATCAACTTCCGGTTTTTTTTAAACGATAGCCACGGCTAGGCCGCACAATTTAAAAATATTTTCACCTATATACAGGGTGTGCCAATATGGTTTTCAACCCAAAGTTATGTTTTCTTAAATGAAATACCCTAGATTTGATACCATATTCTAAAAGCTCTTTTGATGCTTATCAAAATTATATAGAGGTACTATAGGTCTACAATGGACGGTTTGCCTTTTATGAGTCATTTTATGTCAAAATCATGTCAACTTTGAAAAATTGCAGAAGTTTTCTTATTGAACTTGGAGAGTTGATTCTTTCACGACATAATTTTTCATATCCTGTTGTATTATTATCGATAGCGCGATGTGCTTGTTTTTTCCTTTTATTGTACAAGGTGAAGCAAAACGCAAAATGAACAAAAAGTCAATTTTTTTAAATGGCACCCGCCATATTGGATTTTGCCATTGAATAGCGTTTTTGTGGAGCTTTCTATTGACATATAATGTTTTATAGGTTACATGAAAAAAATTCTGAAAAATTGAGAAAACATGTTTTTTATGCAGTTTTGGGACTAGAGAAAACTAAGTCTAGCATCAAATCTGACATATCTTGTCAATATTAATTATCTTAAAAATTTTCCGTTTAATTTGTTGATGTCACAATGAATTTCACACGTCAAGAATTAATTAATATGATATACTGTATTGGAGAAGCTGATCGAAACCCTTTATTGGCAATAAAATTGATTACCTTTTGCATTAGTATGCGACGCCACAATAATAGTATATGTGTTAAACAAAAAGTCACGAATAAGTGGAATCAGATAACAAGATAATAAAGCTCTACAAATTTGAACGCTAATGAGAATTTCCAAGAAGTTAAGTAAGATAGGCGTTTATTATTTAGAATGAAATTGCGCTAATTCTACAACATTCTGAAAACATATAAAATCGCGTACATAAAAAGCGTTTATTAAAACGGGATTCGTTCATTAGATTCATTCAGTCGATTCATTTGATTCTTAAATGCGATCGCGAAATGTTATTTTAAGTCGCGAGCTGTTGCTTTGCGAAGATAATATTTGAAATATGCAGTAAGTATACCTTAATTTAATAATTATTACGTTGGTACAATAAATATGAAGTGATGTTTTAAATGCAAATGACATTAAAAATGGAATTTATTAATTACAATCAAGAGGAAAATTCTTCAATATAATACTATTTTAAAGATTTTATTAAAGGAAGATTTAACCAAAAATGTACTAGCATCAAATCGGACATATCTTGGTTACCAATAATACCTCCTCATGCATTAAGGGACCAGTGATGTCGATGATCAACAGTTCTTAACCAATGTGGATTTTCGGTTGCATAGTAATGCATATTATGCCTATTGACAGATTCGTTGGTTTTGAACAATGCCTCGTCAGTGAACAAAATGTTCGAAATGTAATAATTTTCGGCAAACACACCGCTCATTCTACTTGAAAATTGTATGCGATTCTCAAAATCATCTCCATATAGTTCTTGATGAAGTTCGATGTGATAAGGGTAGAATGGATGTTTCAATATTATATTGTTTACGCTGATTTTTGAAATATCAGTTACTAGAGCGATTTCTCTGGTGCTCAGATTCCGATTTTCTTCTATTATCAGCAAAACTTCTAATTCGGATTCGTCGTCAATTCGTTTTGCTATTATTTCACACTTAGAATATGCAACGTTTCCAGTAGCTTCAAATCTGTCTCGCAGCTTTTCAAAGGTTACAGTTCGTGGCGTTCTCAAGTTTGAATATTTTTATGATAGATTCAACTTGCCAATAAAGGGTTTCGATCAGCTTCTCCAATACAGTATATCATACTAATTGATTCTTGACGTGTGAAATTCATTGTGACATCAACAAATTAAACGGAAAATTTTTAAGATAATTAATATTGACAAGATATGTCAGATTTGATGCTAGTAGCCTACTTAGTTTTCTCTAGTCCCAAAACTGCATAAAAAACATGTTTTCTCAATTTTTCAGAATTTTTTCTCATGTAACCTATAAAACATTATATGTCAATAGAAAGCTCCACAAAAACGCTATTCAATGGCAAAATCCAATATGGCGGGTGCCATTTAAAAAAATTGACTTTTTGTTCATTTTGAGTTTTGCTTAATCTTGTACAATAAAAGGAAAAAACAAGCACATCGCGCTATCGATAATAATACAACAGGATATGGAAAATTATGTCGTGAAAGAATCCACTCTCCAAGTTCAATAAGAAAACTTCTGCAATTTTTCAAAGTTGACATGATTTTGACATAAAATGACTCATAAAAAGCAAACCGTCCATTGTAGACCTATAGTACCTCTATATAATTTTGATAAGCATCAAAAGAGCTTTTAGAATATGGTATCAAATCTAGGGTATTTCATTTAAAAAAAACATAACTTTGGGTTGAAAACCATATTGGCACACCCTGTATATAGGTGAAAATATTTTTAAATTGTGCGGCCTAGCCGTGGCTATCGTTTAAAAAAAAACCGGAAGTTGATATCTTGAATAACATAAAAGTTATGGAACTTTCACGGAGGACGTGGACACCCTGTATATATATATTGTAGTGGTTTTATAGGGCTAAAGCTACGTATAAACAAAGTAATTTCAAAACACCCTGTATAAAGGAAACAACCAGAATTTACGTGCAAAATTTATTCCAGTTAGTTCATTTTTAAGTAACAGGTATTAACAAAATTTTACAAATAATGATTAAAATTTAGTAGATTTGCAAATGAAATAAATTGTAGAGGCCAATGCCATTAATTTATTAATTTAATTGAGTTTAATTGAACGGTTATTTATGTATAATATGCATAAAAGCGTGTAAAAATCAATAATACCAAGGTGAAACGCGTTGCTAACAAACAAATATATCGGTTGGGTTGAAATACCATGAAAAGAAGCTCCTAGAAATGTTGTGTTAAAACGTCGGTTAATTAAGCACCTGCATGTTTCTAAATGTCAAGTTCCACTTATTTTTATAGGTAACAAACAAGTTTCAAAGAATATCGGGTAAACGGTCGGATGTTTTCGCATTAAACGCTAATGAGGGGTAATTTAAAGCACGTATTTTGGGGTCCACATGGAGTTGTAGAACGTGGACAGGAATATCGATTCTCTACCACTCAAACAAGGTTAGAAAGAGACGTAGAATATGCATAAGCAAGGGACAGCAATAGTATAGGCGGGATTTGAGACGTCAATGCATAGACTATTGGTCGATATCGTTAGTTGCACATCAGACAAACACCGAGAATATTGAATATTAAATTTCAGAAAATATCGTAACGACGCGCTGAATTTCGAGGATTTAGAAATCCGTTGAACCCAAAATTTTGAGAAATATTATTGTAAATGAAGGCCTTCGGGTGAAATGCGGCCGAGGTGGCATCGTAAATGTATAAATACCTTTTGAAGAGATAATAAGAGCCCTTAGTATTTTGATCGCTTGAGACTACGTACGAAAGTTACCACGAGCTTGTAAGTATAGAAAATTATTTTAAATTATATAGCACGGTGTTAGCCTCATAATTTGTACGCGAATTGTGCCGAGTTTAGAATTTATTGAGGTGTCACATATTTTTTTAACAAGCTTGTGTAGTGACGTTATGTAACGTGGATTAAATTAAACAATTATGAAAGAAGTATGATTAATTTGGATTTGGAAATTGGATACACCGTGAAGGCAGCGCAAGCAGCACAACTTAAATGGGGTTCTTCTACTAATAGCTAGAAGCGGCCTGCAGAGCAGAAAGAAGCAAATATACAGCATCGTCAACGGAGCAGATATCTTCTAGAAATTCCAGGTAACGCTTTAAAATTGTTGTTATAAACTATGAATATTGGGTGACGTGTGAGAGTGAATTTTGAAGATATTGTGCATTATTTTGCGTATTGAAAATAATATGCATAACTAACTTTATTATGGTATTTAAATAGAAATCTGAAGGTGTATATAAAGCTTATTAACGTTCCATCAGGAATTTAAATTTTGTAAAGAGTACATGGGTTTGTTTTTTTTTGTTTGTTGTAAGAGTATGCGAAAGATAAGGGCATACATTATTCATAATTAACTGGGTTATCACGAGCTCACCATACTCCAGAGTTTACGTAGATTTAAAATAAATTATAAAAAAAAAGAATGAGAAATAAGATATTATTCAGGGCCCATTTACTCCGGGTACATTCTATGTGTTTGATAATTTAAATTAAAATACAGGACATTACAAAATAGGATTTATTGAGGTGTAACTGGATCACTGAAATGTGGATAATATTAAATTTTATTTGTAAATAGTGATAAATAAAAGATTGTATGATTGTTGTATTTTGTGATTTTATTGAGAGTGTGCGTGAACGATGCAAAGTATAATAGTGAATCTAGGTATCCAAGAGGAGGTCCAACTGAGCTAGCCGGAAGCAGTTGAAGAAAGCAATTCAACCGAGGAAGAGAGGAATCTGGGTAAGAAATTTTTTTTTTGAATTTTTTTATTTTTGGTGAAATTTTCGATTTTGTATAAATATAATTTTCGAAACTACTGAGATTCCGAGAGTTCCACGGAAATATATATATATATATATATATATATATATATATATATATATGTATATATTACATTGTGTAATTAGTAGCTAATTCTAGGTTAACAAGGTCATGGGTCAAGCTAGAGGGTTCTGGATAAATTTATTAGTAAGATAATTAGGTATTTGTAAATAAAAATTAAAGCTTAGTCAACGTATGATAGTTTAGGGTAATGTAATTTTAGGTGTATTTATTTATAAATGACTTAGCATAATATTTAATTAGGATAATAAGGGTTTAGAAGCAACACGAAATAAATACCGCTTTTATTTTGCAAAAGCTATTCATATTCGTTAACATACGGTAAAACCAGAAACATTTTAAACCATACAAACAACAGGGAAATGTTATCTAAACAAACGAGGATATAAAATTGAATATGTTCTAAAAAAGACAGACCGTTGGATATTTGTGTAAGCAATATACAGCAAAGACAGGTGGCCGTTAAAGAATACGAATCGATATTGTACAAGGAAAGATAGCGTTTTCAGATGTGTTAGTAAAGGAGCATAGATAACATGTGTTGGTTAGTTGGTTGACTTTTAAATGAGCAGATAAACAAAGATGAATTGAAGCATACAAGTATGACGGAGAAACAGCATAAGATATCAAGGAAATCATGAAGGTAGTACAGTAGGGAAACAGAAACCAAGCGGTTATAGAAGAAAATGGACGATGCAGAACGTATGAATGTGTGAAAAAAGCATTATTTTTAGGATTTAATCAGAGAAGTAGTATGGTTGAGAGACGGTATACAAATTTGTTTTGAGAGGGTAGAAAGATCAATAATTTCTAAGAACCTTAACAGCAGACACGGATCAGTTAAAAGCAAGGGAGAGAGTGTGAGTGATTTGATTGGACGTTAAAGATAGACGCGCAACAAGTTGATCTTAGGAAGAGTAAATATCGATCGGAGAGAAGTATAAATGTGAAAGGACGCAATATGTAGGAAGGAGATGAAAGATATTTGTTTAAGTGGAAGGCGTGGACGTAGCTAGAATTGAAATTTCGTTGAGACTAGTTTTCGCCAAAGCATAGAGTCGGTTGACGGTTTAATGAGGGTTTCCGAGTATTTTAGTGTGTTTGTCGAGCGATATTCATAGAAAACGAAAACGGTTAGAGCTTTTCACAGAAATTGAGAGTCGGTTACAGTACTACGGAGAATTGTTGTGTCCATTGGAAGTTTACGTGCTAAATTTCAACAAGGGAGGAGGGCGACCGAGGCTATATAATCACCCGAAAGGAAGGGTGACACTCTCTTAATTTTTCGTCGTTCCTACGTTCTACAAAGTTACTTCCAGTGAAATATTTAGTAAAGTTATATTTTGTTGATTAAGATAAGTACACACAAGTGTGTGTAAGGTGTAATGTCCAGTTATATAAAAGATAGAAGCTGAATAAAGAATTAGAAACGAAACGTAGAAGGTATACGTAAGTACTACAATCTCTATTTTGGTTTTGGAATGTATCAAAATTTGGAAATAAATAGTGAAGGCCCCAATAAGTAATTAATTAGTTATAAATTGGAAATTTTGGAAGTTGGTTGTGGATGATTATTTTAAATGAAGAGAAATTTTGGAGGCAGCAACATGCAGAAAGCGATGTTGATTCAAGCGGATAGTGGTTCCATGGAGTAGAGCCGTACTCGACGGCATCATCTGCAAGGGCTAGTTGGAGGACACCTGTTGAAAATAGTTACCAGGTAACAACTTTTATTCAAACATTGTGTGGTGACTATTTGCAATGATTGTTTTTGCTTTTTGTGCTTTGGTGTATTTTTTTTTAATTGTTGTATTTATTGAACTATAAATTTATGGGATTTTCGAGGTGAATGAAAATTATTTAGGTTGTCAAGGAGTAGTGATTTACAGATAACTAAAATATATTGTAAAAAATATAGAGGGCTTGTTTAATTTTGTTTGGTACTGCTGTAAATTTGCACTTATGGTTAAAAAGTTTTACTATGAGCTCATGTTAAGACGAGGGTATAAAGTCAGGTATGAGGAATGCCCTCTCACTGTAACAGGATAATTGTTTAATAAGGTTATCAAAGTGAAATATTTGCTTGCAAATAAAATTGTTGTTAGTACGAAGTATCCAAGTGTACATAATGAAAAACCTTATGAGAATGTAATATTTATTGACTGTAAATAGAGTATGTTGTATTTGTGAATTGCGTTATTTTGAGTATGAATGTAGAGTGGATTTTCTTTTAGGTTATAGCATGGTAGCAGTGAGACGGTGTTTTTGGATTCAGCAATCCAGGTAAGCGCCTGTGTTAGTATAAGTGTTTTTAGAGAAGTGAAAAGGGGCAGAGTGGAGCAGCCGAGGCGACTACACAATAATATATATAACTATTAAGATGAAATAATAATTTACACTTTTATGCAAAGCTCAAATGATCATTTAAAATCAAGCTAGTAATTGAAAACAGGAAAATATAAGGTCTTGGACAGGATTTGAACCTGCATCTCAGTCTTGCCGGGACTGGGCGTTTACCAATTACGCCACCGAGACCAATGACTATAGTTGGGAAATTTACAAATCTAAATCGTATACAGAACTATACATAAACCTAGCTTTCAATTACATTTAGCATTTTTGTCAATCGCATCTGACATTGAACGTTTTTTGACATGTCAGATATAAACAGGAAGCAATGCTCAAAATTACGACTATAAGCCTAGTATTAAACATAAATATTTTAGGTAGTTTTTTACACAAGGTAAGTTGATAAATACTAACGTATTACAATTAATAAGATGAAATAATAACTTAGACTTTTATGCAAAGCCCAAATAATCATGTCAAATCGCGCTAGTAATTAAAAGATGAAAAATATAAGGTCTTGGACAGGACTTGAACCTGTATCTTGGTCTTGCCGGGACCATGCGTTTACCAATTACGCCACCGAGATCGATGACGACAATTGGAAAATTTACAAATTTAAATCATGTACACAACTATACATAAACCTAACTTTCAATTACGTTTGACATTTTTGTCAATCATATCTGACATTGTCAAGTTTTTGACATATGTCAGTTATAGACAGGAAGCTACACTCAAAATTACGGCGATAAGCCAAGTATTAAATATATAAATATTTTAGGTAGTTAATTACACAAGGTAAGTTGATAAATACTATCATATTGCAGTGAATAAGATGAAATAATAACTTAGACATTTATGCAAAGCCCAAATGATCATTTCAAATCGAGCTAGTAATTAAAACATGGAAAATATAAGGTCTTGGACAGGACTTGAACCTGTATCTTTGATAGTATAAATATATACATATATATATATATATATATATATATATATATTGATAGTTGTTAAGTTGTGACTTCCGTAGCACGCAAGAGACTACCTTACTTCCGCATTTTCCAAAACTCCAAATTTTATTTTGTTGGCATATATTCATTGAGGGGAACTTCCTGATTACAATTTTCAAACGAGGGGAAAAGATTTTTGATTTTAATTTTTATTTATATATATTCGCCTACTCAAGATACGTAACCACTTCCTTTTATATATATGTAAACGATTCGTAAACGTAATACCTTTGCTACTCTTTTACTTCCAACACTGTTGCCTATATTTCCGAAAGCATTTTATGTTATAATGAGAATGTTGACTGTTGTATATGCTCCAAATACGAGATTGCATTGTTCTTACTGAAATTGATTATACCGTTTTACCTTAATAGTTGATTAGCATAGCATGCGTGTATAATTTAGGATATGGTTTTAAATATAGGAATTATTTTTATTAAAAATGTACGTAAATGACTAACTGTCCTTTTGCAACTATGTTTGAAGTAAACAAAACACCGTATGGCGGGGATCAAATCTTCAATTTTCGAAAAAGTGGGTGCCAATAAAAAAATTTTTCGTTTTTTATAAAGAATCGTTTGAAATAAAATAATGTCGAATGAAAACAATGTAGTACAGTTTAAAACAACCTGGAGCAACTTTCAAAATCACACTTTTTCAAAAACGGGGTGCTAACTACACATGTGTGTGTGTGTGTGTGTCCAAATAATAATTTCTTGTTGCAATAATAAGGGTGCCATGAAACCAGAACACAAGGTAAAGCGTTGTTAAATTTTGTTTGTTAATGTTAAATAAAATTTTAGAATTGTTTGCTTGTTCATGGCATGCTTATTACTACAATAATAAATTATTATCTCATGAGGGCAAAAAAAATGGAGAAAATTTAAAAAGCGAATTGTTTTACAAAATTTCGTATTTATTTTGGATTTTTGAGTGATCTATAACAACTTTTCTTAATACTTTTTTTACTCTATTTTAATTGCTACTGACCACATTGGTTGACACGCTACTTTTTACTTTTATCATACTTGGCTGGATTTTGATTTTATAATTACACTATTCGCACAAAATGTGCGTTGTGCTGATAGAAGTTTTATGTGGATTACTTTTACAATAACGTAGTTATTTAGATGTGAAAAGTTAAATACATTAAACCTACGATTTTAACCCATCTTTAGGTTTGCAAAATTATAATAATATTAAATGTAAACAATAGCGTTATTTAGTTCGTGGAAATTAGGAAAAATTTCGAAAAAATTAAGGGACAGTTTGAATGCATATTATGTTAATGTGAGCCATTGGAATGAAGTGCAATACGAATGCAATCATTTCATTTCAATATTAATATTTTAAACAATCGCCAAAAGTGTGTGAAAAATGCGTTTTTTCAATGATTGACGGAACATAGAAAACATAGAAAAAAGTTTCAAATGAAAGGTGTATGCCTTAAAAAGACCTACAAAATGAATGGTCATCATTTAAAATTGGTTAATTTGTTTATTTACAAATGAATTTAAAATGTCTAAAATGCCAGTTTCTTAAATCTGATATTGTTTAAACAATAAATGATATACTCAGCTGAAATCATTTGAAAAGTATGCATCTAAGGACTTTTAAGTTACCATTAAAATTTCATTGAAAAACATTTAATAGTTTTGTTAATAATTCATTTGTTTTATAAAAAAATTCTTTCTCACTAGAAGTTCTACAGAATTGGTCTGTGAAGGTGTAAATAAATTAAAGAATTTATTCAGAAAAAGTCAAACTATAACGTATTGTTATGGGAAAGTGATTTTTTACAGTTAAGTTTCAAAAAACGGCTTTAAAGTGAATGCATTATTTTTGCTACAAGCAAATTAGCGTACCTTGTATAATATATATTCTATTGAATCGGGACGAAAGCCATTCGAAAGCTGTTTTTTTCATTAAGCTCTTTCGAAAAAAAAATCATCTGACTTTAGAATGGTAGAGAATAATTTTTATTTTTAGACGTCGATACAAGATTCTGAGCTCTCGCGACTAATCTCGCGACTTATATATCACAACAAATTTATATAGTGAAATAATTTTTTTTAATTGGAGTGCTTTTATTGCTGATTTCAAATGTATTGAAAATTTTAAACATTTGTTTCTTACGGCTGAAATTTAACATTATTTATTTATAATAATTATTTTTTATATAAATAATTGGCTTTTCGCATGGATTCTCATCCTTATTTCATGTAATGAAATTAGTCTAAAAATGAATTTGAAAAGCTAATCTTTTTATAAAAAAAATTATAATAAATAAATAATGTTAAATTTCTGATATAAGAACTTTTTTTTTAATTTTCAATACGACATTTGAAATCAATAGTAAAACATACCCAAATTTAAAAAAAAAATCATCCCAAAATGTCAATTTATTGCTGAGATATTAAAAGTTGTAGCGATTTTGTCACGAGAGCTAAAATCATTTATTGATGCTCGAACGAGCGGTACGAGTACTCCCACATTGCCACCCGACGCTATTACAAGAGCGACCGTCACTTTGTACAAAACTGTCATTAATAACAATGAGTGTACAAAAGCGTGGAGTTTCGTACAGGCGGCTCCGTGGCATAGTTGGTATGCGTGTGACTACTACGCCCAAGGTCCCGGGTTCGAATCCCAACACGGTCCGCTTGAAAAATGTTAGGCGAGCATTTTTCACAAAAATACACCCTCGTTCGGACGAGAGGTAAAATGTAGGTCCCGTGTGTGTGTTGTCACGCACGTTAAAGATCCTTCCTTTGCTTAGAACAGCAAGGGTTCGGCAAAATTTAAAATTTTCCAAATAAAAAAAACTCGCTTTCTGGCCAATGTAGTACCTTCGGGTGGAGCATTGGAAAATCAAATGTAAGCAGTTTCGTATAAATAGTTTAACTCGTTCGTTCCAACATATTTAAAATTTAATTAAAAATGGTAGTAATTATAGGAGCAAGTATTTCTTGAAAATAAAAAATTATTTCCTTCAAATTAGAAGAAATTTTTTTTGGAGAAGTTTCAAGAGAAAAGCAGCTTTCGAATGGTTTTTGTCCCGATTCAATAGAATAAATATTAAACAAGGTACGCTAGTTTGTTTGTATCAAAAAACATGCTTTCACTTTAGAGCCGTTTTTCTGCAACTCAGCTGTAAAAATTCACTATTTTCGTAACAGTACGTTATGGTGTGACTCTTTTAGAGTAAATTTCCTTAATTTATTTAAACTTTCAATAGGCCAATTCTGTAGAAATTCCACTGAAAAAAAAAGTTTTTTAATAAACAAATGAATTATTAAGAAAACCAGTTAATTTTTTTCAATGAAATTTTAATGGTAACTTAAAAGCCCTTAGAGGTATACTTTCCAATTGGTTTCAGCCAAATATCTCAATTACTGTTTAAACAACAGCAGATTTAAGAAAGTGATATTTTAGGTAATTTAAATTCATATGCAAGTGAACAAATTAACCGATTTTAAACTATTACCACTCATTTTTTAGGCGTTTTTAAGGCTCACATTTTTCATTTGAAACTTTCTTCTCTAATTGTTATAACGTTTAGTATATCATCTAGAAACGTGTTTTTACATCTTAGGCAATTGTTTAAAATCACATCTTGTTAAGAAATAATTTGGTTTAATTTGTATTAGACATCATTCTAAAGGCTTATACTAACATAAAATGCATTCAAACTGCGTTCCTGAATTTTTCGAAAAATGCAAGGGCCTACCTTAATTTCCTAGAGTATATTATCGTATTAATGCCAGACACAATAAAATGCTGAATAATTAAAAATATAATTGCGCTTGACCTAAATATTAACTATAAATCTTTCCCATACCTCTTAACCAAACTAATGCATGGTTCCGTAAAGTCTGCTTAAAAGGTACTTTAAACATAATTGTGCTAAATACGCAGAATAAAACAATAGTTAAAACTCATTCCCGTCAAATTTATAAAAATTCAATTCTTTCGATAAAGCATAACCAGGTAGCATTAATAGACATGCGGCAATCTACCCAACTTATACTAAATTAATGTATATTTGTAAACGGCTAAATACCATAGGTGTTTACACTAACGAGGCAAGCAAAACTTTGTAGGCGTTTAACATTTCTTTAAAATCCCTATAAACAAACATAAAAAGTGCAATTGTTTTTAAAAATATTTTTCCTATTCGTAGAATTCATATTATACTTTACATAAGAATGTTGAACATTAATTTGGAATGCAAGTCAGCTGTACTAACAGAATGCATAACGTTAATATTACACTATTTGTAAAATGAAAGAATCGTTAATAAATGGTCATACTAAATTAAATTTTAAATATCCCTACTATTTAGAGCTAATTGTATCATTTAGCTGGCTTATTAAATTCATTTCTTCATCACCTTTATTTAAAACTTACTTAATCGACTTTCTGAATAAATGCTGAACTGCAATTTTATTTCAAGATATGTAGTGAGCAACGTTGTCGCATTTACCGCGGTCTTTGGAGGTACTAAGGTAGCTAACATGTAACGGAAGTTGCAGCGTGCTTGACGTTTGTAAGGTATCAAACACGACACTAGCGCCAGCAATATACAAGTGAACTAAAAGTTTTTTTGTAGGTACAGGTGGTCAGTTGTGACCTCCAGACAAATTTTTGGGAAATGACTTAAAATACCTCCAATGGTCTGAAAAGTGTAAAATTTCTGCAAATCGCTATGACTTCCGAAAATGGAAGTAACAACGGTATATATGAAGTCACATCGTTTGCTATGTATCTGTTTTGGAAGTCATTACGTACCGTTTATCAATATATATATATATATATATATATATATATATATATATACTAAATTCTTGAACGCAAATCAATATCTAAAAACAAAAGTGGTGAACTCTTGGGATACACTCGTTCAAAGTTAATTAAACTTATATGTCAGATCGTAATTTTATTCAACGTTTCGGCGACAATTTTGTGCCTTCTTCAAAGACTAAAAAACCATAAAGAAGTAAGTCACAAGATATAAAAAGTACAAACAAAGTTACTTACATAACTACTAAGACATACATAGGTGGAAATATCTACTAAGATTAGGCCACATTTAATATTGAAATAGCATATATATATATATATATATATATATATATATATATATATACATATATTACATTTAAACTTGCGTCCCTTGTAAACTTACTACCGTATATCGGACGCAAGGTAAACTTTTTAACTTTTTGGCGTTATTGACATGGAATTTCTTTGGCTAAGATATTTATATGGAAGAAGACCTAAATTGGTGGATTTGGAATACATCAAAGTAAATGAGTTTTTGTACCAATTTCTATTTTGAATATTTAAGAAACGCAAAGTGGCTTTAAAATTGATAGGAAAATGTACATAAATCGTATAGTTTTAGTCTAGTGATTTTCTGTTAAGGGCACCACAGAATATATTTTAATATACGTAATATTTTATTATGATATCATCTTTACATCCGCTAAATGACAACATAGCATGGTGCCAGTTAGTCTGCTTAGATGATAGGGCAACAAACAGTTATGTAGAAGCTGCATCCGTATAGTTTCAGAGAATGCAAACTTTTATCTACCAATATATATCTTGTACTTGAGGGGATTTATTAATTTTTTGCTTATTTCTTGAGTTGCAAAATCGTATAAATGATGTCCTATCATATTTCTACATTTGTATGGTTATTTCCTGTTTTCTAGTAACGATTTTGTGAAGCTTAGAAAATATAATTTAAATATTTTATTACAAATATTTACATATAGATTTCGAATTTTGCAAATTGTGTCTGACTACATCAGTACTTATAATTCTGCACATAATTCTCCCTTTCCATACTTAAGGAGTAGTTTCACCCTTACACTGAATAAATTATAACTCATAAATAACGCAATAGAAAATATTCAAAACGTTTGCATCCAATCTTCCAATTGTTTATAATAGAAACATCCATCAGCAAGGCTCCACAAAAGCCAGTCTTGAGGGTGGCAGCAATCCCTATACTACTAAAATTGTACTTGTAAATAACGGAATAGAAAACTTTTAAGATTTTTGTACAATCCTCTAATCGTACATTACAAATCATCAGTCAGCAACGTTGCACCAAAGTCAGTCTAGAGGGCGGCAGCAACCCCTATGCTAAAAAAATGTTAAGCTCCTAAACCACTCGTTAGAAGAATTAAAAAATTTTCGCATGCAGTGTTTAATTGGATAATCATCCACTAGCAATGGTGAGCCAAAGCCAGTCTTGGGGTGGCAACAACCCCTAAACTAAATAAATTGTATCTTAATAAAAAATTTTATAGTTTTAACATGAAATAATTCAACACACTATTACAAAAATAAACGCACGTAACGGGGCGTGAAAGCCAGCTATGGGGGTGAAAGTAACCCCTATATTAAAAGAAATTGTAGTTCGCAAACGGTGCCGTGCAAAAATTTTTAAATTATCACATGCAATCCTATAATTTATTATAAAAATATTTACTAGCAACGGTGCATTAAAGCCAGTCTTGGGGACGGCAACAACCCCTATACTAAAAAACATTATAGTTCATAAACGGCACGATACACAATTTTTAAAATTTTCACACGCAAGCTTTTAATAGTTTCCTTCAAAACCACTCTCAGGCAATACTGTGTCAAAGCCAGTCTTGAGGGTAGCAGCACCCCTTAAACAAAATAAACTGTACCTCGTAAAGGGATGGAAAACAAGTTTCATGTGCAATTCTCTAACATTTCTAATAGTCTACTACAAACACAAACACCACTGAAAGCACACGAAGGTCAGTCTTAGGAGTGGCAACAACCCTTAAACTAAATAAATTATACCTCGTACAGGATTGGGTAAAAATTTCCACATGTAATCCTTTAATAGTCTATTACAAAGATAAACACCGTCAACGGTTGGGGAAAGCCAGTCTTGGGGATTGCTGCAACCCCTATCCTAAAAAGCATTATAGTTCGTAAACGACTTGATAGAAAATTTTCAAAATTTGCACATACAATGCTTTAATAATGTATAACAGAAACATCCACCAACAACGGTGCACCAAAACCAGTCTTGAGGGTAGCAGCAACCCTTAAACTAAATAAATTGTACCTCCTATAAAACTGGAACAAAATTTTCACATGCATTCCTCTAATAATCTGTTCTAAAACTAAACACCACCAACAGAGCACGAATGTCAGTCTTGGGAGGTGGCAGCAACCCTTATACAGGAAAATATTATAGCTCATTAACGGTTCAACAGAAAACTTTAAAAAATTTTCTAATGTAATACTTAATAGCATACAATCAAAACATCCACCAGCAATAGTATGCCAAAGTTAGTTTTGGAGATAACAGCAACCCTTTATCATCATTAGGTCGTCAGTTCTGGAACTGGTTAGACGCGTACCACCATTGTTTCCTATTCTGAACTAACCATCACATTTCCCTGAAACTTGCAGTCTGCATCTATCACTACCTGATCTAGGTCTAAATCTACATCTTTTTTCCTATCTCTGCTTGTAATATATCCCATACTATTCCGCAAAAATGCCTTAGAACGCATTTTGCCCTTCTATTTCTCCTATTTGTTTCCACAGATATCCTTGTTCTCCTACTATTTCTATAACCTAATTGTTATTAACTTTGTCTGTCCATGCTATCATCCTCATACATCTGAAGCACAACATTCCAATAGGCTGCTACCGTTTTTCTGTTTGCTTTTCCTACTGTCCCTATTTCATAGGCATACTGTGCTGTGCTTCACACATATGCTTTCAACAATTTTCTTCTTGTTTCTATGTTTGTGGTCTTGAATCATAGGCGCTGTTCTTTCTTGTTAGATGTAGTTCGGTCCTCTTCAATTGTTTTATAATTATTACCCTAGTCCTCCGACATTCAGTGGTTGTGAAGGGTGATAAGTAGCCTGGGGCTGCCAAGTTCCCCTAGCACTAGAACATTTACCGATTTAATATTTTTTCCAATATATCTTTTCGCACAGTCAACATTAGTTGCAGATATTTCACAACCAACAACTAGTTTATAATAATCATCAGATACGCTTATTTTTTCGTCATTAGATTTTCCGTCTCAAAACTGGTTGGACACGTACCTGCACTTATTTATATTCTGAGCTAGCCTACACAGTTCCCTGATATTCTCACACAGCCTGTATACAGCTCGGTTCCCCTTCTATTGTTTTCTAAATTTATGCCCTATTTCACCGAGATTCAGTGAAGGGGATTAAGCAGCCTGTGGCTGCCGAGATCGCCCAACACTTAGACATTTGCCGAATTAATAGCTTTCCAGTAAATCCTTTCACACAATTAACATTATTTGAGAATATTGCCCAACTAATACTTGTAGTTGGTTATAACAATCGTCATGTTTAAGTACAGTAATTTTTTTCGTCATTAATTTATCTATCTTGGGTCTGGTTGGATGCGTACCTCCATTGATTTGTATTCTGAGCTAGCCTAAACCCAAATTGGTTTTCTCCTAGTATTTCTTCCGCCCGTTTTTCCATTCGTCTTTGTACAATTCTAGTTAATATTTTTGATACGAGTGCTGTCAAAAATATTGTTCGAAAATTTTTACATCTATCCGCGCCCTTCTTTTTTGGTATGGTTACTATGATATTACGTTTCAAATCTTTTGGTATCTCGCCTGTCTCATACATATAGCTTACAAGTTGGAAGAGACGTTCAGTTACTGCTTGTCCAGCGGCTTTTAGAGTTTCTGCTTGCACCTTATCTGTACCCGAGGCCTCACCTTTTTCAAACCTTTTAATGCTAATTCAAACTCATCTCAAGTATAGGATATCCCAAGTCATCATTTTCAATGACTGCTTCCTGTTCTAATGCAGATAGTTCCTCTCCTGCATATAAATTCCCTATATATTCTTGCCATCTACCCACTTTCTCTACATTTTCTATAATGTCGTTTCCTCTTGCGTTCCTTATATTTTTGCTATACGGTTTTATATCCCTAAAATTGATTCTAATTAGTTTGTATGCTTTGTCTGTCTTTCCTATTTCCATCTTAGTTTGTATCTCTTTGCACTTTACATCAATCCATTGTTCTTTAGCTTTCTTGCATTTGTGAATAATTTCCCATTTTATGGCTTTGTATCTCTGTTTTCCTGTTTCACTTATTTATTTTTGTACCTTCGTCTTTCTTCTATTAAATTCAGGATATCCTTTGTTATCCATGGTTCCTTATTTTCTTTTTGTGTATACCCCAGAATATCTCTGGCTGCCATGTCTAGGCTGGATTTAATGTTATTCCATTTTGTTTCGACTCCTTAGTATCAGATATTTTCCCAATATCTTTTAGCAATTCATTTGACTTTTTTCAAATCTTTCTTGAATATCTTTATCTTTTAGTTTCTCCAAGTCAAAGTGCCTTTTTTCATTTCTTTTTTTCAAATTTTTAAATTTGAGTGCGGCATTCATAATTACGATGTTGTGGTCAGTGTCTATATCTGCTTCTGGGTAGCTTCTAAAGTCTTTTACTTGATTCCTAAACCGTTGTCTAACACACAACAAAAAGGAAGATACCTGCATCACAAACATATTATTTTGGTGGTACACTTAACAATTTTGTAAACGATCAGGGATTTATGTTTCTCAATCCCTTCTCTTATTGCTGGTTTTGGAACAATATCTTCAGTATTCTTTCAAATAAATCGAATTATATCATAATAGTAAAATAATTCTAAAATAACCTTTTGTTAACAAAGTTTGAATAAAGCCTGTTTTTCTAGATGATTGATAATTGAAGTTTTGTACACGGTTTCTGAAGCTGTGAAATGTGGGTAAGACAAATAAAATATTTTTTCTTCAGAATGGCTAACGTCATCCTATAGTTCAGGCAGAAGTAAAAAATGGGCTAACGAAAAACTGGATATAGCCCTGGAAAAAACAAAAAAAAATCTGTTTCTCAGAACTACTTTCGAGTATTGTATTTAAATAAGTTCAGGTGATGCACACAAAGCCTTTTGCACATTTTTGCACCAACGAAGTTATATTGTAAAGTGATTAAGTTTTGAAATTTTAGTGTAAGATAGGCTGTCATTAATTACTGTTCCATTATAGCAGTATTCCCAGATCTTACAATAAACATACATACTATAAACCATAATTAGGTTTACATACCCCCACCTTAAACCATTTTGTAGACATTTTAATGCAAATATGTCTATAAACTATACGAGAACGCTTTATGCATCTAAACGAACATAGGAATGACCAAATATTGTACTGACGAGGAGATTCTTTTTACAATATCCAAAAAAAAAATAATTTGTATTTCAACTCAAAGATTTTCCTAACCCATAATCTCTCCAGCATCTTTCAGTTAAAGTGTGCAAGAGACCTTCTTTAAAACATTTGGCGGTGCGCTTTAAACGTGTTCCAAAAAAATCCTTTTATTTTCATTTTGGCTTAAAATAGTCGGAAACGGCGGCGTCCGTACATTTAAACGCACGCTCTATTAGTCAATTAACACCACGAAAGAATGTAGCTTTTCTAATAATTTGTATTTGTGTTTTAAATTCCTTCAAACATTGGTAAAGAATTGAAAAGAGAATTTTTTAAGTGGTTTCATAGAAAAATGGTGATAATGTTTTTTACTAACAGGAACTATTCTTTTAGTAATTTCACGCAGTGGAAGATCGTTTCTGCTTACGTTTCGAGCTTTGATATCATGCAAGTAGCAGCTCATTCTCAAGATGCCGACGGTAAAACATTTTAAGTAATGCAGTTGAATCATTGCTAGTTATTGAATAATACAAACCGCGATGTTCAGCTCCAGTTACATAATTGTTTAATCATCACACCAATAAAATCTATTAGCGTATGCAAAAGCAAAATTTTCAGAATAAAACTATTCCAAGAGATTAAATTTGAGGTTTAAATAAATTTAGCGAACATTTAATTTCCGACGCTCACACCAACTAAATCAAGTTTTAAATTAAACCGTTTTAACCTCTTGATTTATACAAGCGTATTGATAAGATATAAAAACTACTAACCTTTCTAGAATTAATAGAATTAAAGTTTTGTATTAAAAAAATGTCATGAAATTTGAAATCTAAACCACTTCTCGATCATGGAAAGCTATGATAATAATTTAAAGTGACATAATTACTCTTACTTCTTACATCCTAATATAATTTATAAAACATTGCGAATGCATTCACATGTTTTAATTTAACAGCGCATCGGAGACAAAGTAGAGTATTATAATGCATACGCAGCACTTTGAAAGACGATAGTATTATTATCATCAGAAAGCGGTTGAGTATTGATGTTGTAAGTTTATTCACTCATCATCTGATAATAATACTACTGGAACGTTTGAAGTCGCCAGGCAACAGAAAAACAAACGATTAAATGTAGAATGTCCAATTACTCATATCTTGTTTCTCTTAAAGTATTAATTGTATGTTTCATCTCTGTTACTTCAAAGAGTTATTGATAACGTTGCAGAAAGCAAATGTGATATTAGATTTAATGTAAAATGAAAGGAAGATATATGACGGATACAAAAATAAATGGCTTTGAAAGGACTCTACAATGATAGGAAAATACAAAATAGTGTATATCTATATATTTTACTATTTTACAATGCTTTTGCGATTTTGGGCTTCTTCAAAAAATAAACAACAATATACTCCATATATGTAATGACCTATTTCCGCTATTTCTGGTGGACGCTAAAACGGATCAACTTTGTAAAGACGCAGGATTGTTAGCAGGATGTATATATATATATATATATATATATATATATATATATTTCTGTGGATTTATAGGTTATAATGGACGTTAGATAAGTCAGATAATTATTTATGGCAGGGTACCCCATGAATATGCAAGTCAATTAAAATTTAAGACGTATTCAAAACGATAGTATAGGAATTTACAATTTTCAATAAACTTTAGGGTTAATTTTGTGTCATTGTAACAACGATAAATATTAATTACAAATATGAAGTAGAAAATGTAGTTTCGTAAAGAGTAGTGTAAAGATCTGTATCTTAAAGAAGTAGCGTGTAGGTTTATTAATCCGAAAGTTTTCAGATTCAGTATATAGTGAAAATCAATAATTTAGGAGGGTGAATTATTTAATTGCATAAAGCAAATGATATTCAAAGTGTACATATTCTTTGTGTACATAATTTAGCATAGTGTAGTATAAAACTTTAACATTGGTTAACCTTGCAAAGTTATAGCATAAGATGAGATAGTATTGTCGAAAACAAATTATAACGGCTAAGGGTTCGAAGAAAAAACCGTGCAAGCAAACAAAACATTTCTAGTAAAAATTGAACGTTGAAAATACGTTCGCGGTATTAACTTAATAGATGAAAGATAATTGTCAATGTTTTCTATGTAAAGGATCATGATAAACAAACAACAAGTATATTTGAGGTAAGGCGTTGAAGGTTGAATACGAATATGGATAGATATTAGATAGAGAGGCCGTGTTTTAGCATGTATTAAAATGAGACAAAATTTAGGTGTCCATTGACGTTGAAGCGACTAGGGGTGACAAGGAAAAATAGAAGAGAGAAGCAGGGTGTTAGGTTTAAAGTGTAGAGTGGTTGACTTCTACAAGGACTAATAATAATGGGCATATGAGAAACGGAGATAGTTGGTTAGACTCCACATATAAAAGGGGATAGACGATACTCAAGAGGAGGTAGATGCTGTTAAGATATTATTGTACTTGTAAACAGGGAATATAAAGAAAAAGATATAAAATACGGGTTAGACAAAGATACAATACACAGGTAACAGACAGAAAATATAAGAAGGATACAAAATAGAAGACATTTTCGTATGTAAGTTAGAGCGAGGTGACCATATATACGCGTATTCGAGAGGAGTGTTTTAGATGCTTGTGGTTGTGTCAGTTGACGAGAGACTTCAACGAATTTGATAGCTGTTGTAAATTTTAATTAGGATTTTCGAAGTAAAGCGTTTATTTTGTGTTCAAAATTCTTAGATTTTCTAGACGGTTGGCATACGACTGCCAATTTTCCAAAGAATTACTGAAGGTTATAGGTGGAATTTTTAGAATCAACCACAGTTGAGTGTTTTTTGTGTATATTGTTTTTGGAATTGTGTTGAACGTTGTACAAATTTACAAAGAAAGCTTGTTTGTGGTGGTGGTGTGTTTTAGGAAGTGAAACTAGTCGAGGGGCATTTTTGGTCTATATAATCCACCAGGAGGCGGTGAGAAGCTCTCTTATAATTTTCAGCCAAGCTTCAAACAATATTAGTAAATGAGTTAAGTGACAAGTGAGTTTGCTATTTTAATTGAAATCAATTAAACATACACAAGTTGGTGTAATGTTGAAATAGCAGTTTAAAATTTTATAAAATATATTTTAAAAAGCAAAGCATGCTGAAATGCAAGTAGATACTACTTTCTTATTTGATTGTTGGTGCTTGTTGAGCACTTAAATGAAGTAGTGGATGTTGTTGGCACTTAGCAGATGTATGGAGGATTGGAGTTACCGTAGATTAGATGAATAGAAATTTGGGTAGATGTTTGCTGTCTCAGATGGCGTGAGTCAACTTGGGATGATTCCTGTACCTGCACTCCTTGATGAGGGCTACGTCAGTGATGGTTTAATGGCAGATACCTGTTTGTGCTACATTCCAGGTAACTGATTTTTGTAAAAACAATCTTTTGTGATTATTTGGTGTTATGACATTATGTGCTTTTTGAAGTGTATTTTGTTGAATTCTCTGGACAAAAGAATCGATTATTTAATATTTATAATGAAAAATTTGAAAATATGCTAATGTAGAAATTTGTATTATAAAATAATTGTGTAATATTTGCTTAGGTAAAAAGTAAACAGGTTATAGGTGATTTTTAGTGCGAAAATTAGGACACATGTACAAAAGGGTTTACTGTGAGCTCTTATTAGACCAGGGATTTAAAGTAAGGTTTATGGTTAAGCCCAGTTACTTTTCAATAGCTATTAATGAACACCGGTAAATCTCAAAATTTAATATTTAAAATGAAATATTTTAAAGTGAGGATGGTTGTTATGTAATCTATGTATGAATCAATAATAATAAAACAAAGATTTTTAGGTATTAAATTTTTGTTAGAACAAATTGTGGTAAAATTTTGTAGTCAAGTTTTCTTTCATTGGGTAGTAGGGTAATATTTTTAGGTATAAGTAGCAGAGCAGCCATGGCAAACTTCACGGAAGAGGAGAAGTCTTATTATAACAGGAAGGTAGGATATCCAGCACTTGTTTGCAGGTTAACTCCGCAGCATTTATAGCAGCCCAAGGACGGGGCTTTGAAAGAGCATTCAGAGAATTTTATATCGACCCAACAGTGGGGCTCGAATTAGCGATCTGGCCTATTTCAGGTAAACCTTGCAGCAATATATATATATATCTGCTGTGTATCCTACAAAAAGCCTCACCAGAGTAAAAAAAAATATTCGAACCTCTCAAATTTGGCACCAAGATTTGCTGTGATTCTCGCCCTGTTGACTCTCTTCTGATAATCGCCTATTTACTCTTTCCGCCTCGGCTGCTCACCTAGTTAAAACTTTCATCCTCATTCATAAAAAAAAAAAAAACACATTCCTACCACAAACATCAACGTTAACTCTATTTACATCAATATTCATAATACATTAACATTTCAAAATTAAATTGTAGCATAAATTTAAGTATCATAAAATTTCAAGATTAAATTTGTCATCATTTTAATTTGCATCCAGAATTAAAGTCCTTGTAGGATGCCTACTAATTAATTTAACAATATTTGCAGACCTGAGTCTGAGTACAAAGAGAGCATCTCCCACCACTTTACGTTAATCAAAGAGGTTAGTCTAATTGAGCTCAAAGACAGACCCAAATTTTCATCATAATCAAGAACATAAACTGCTAAATACTCCTTTCTACTTAAACAAGAAAATTTCACCTTAAAATTAAAAGTTTGTTGTTTGTACAAATTCACTACTGTCCATTTTTTAGCAAACAAATTATAAAGTTATTCAACACACACCAAAACATCAAAAATCGAACAACAAAGCATAAGTTACCTGAAGGTTAATGCACTCGTGGCTCCAATGTACATCGTCCTTTGTTAATCACACCATTCCAACTGGGTTATGTTTACGGCTTCTGATTCTGAACGCTTCTAAAATTTTCTACACCACCATTCATCTAAAGTTGTTTCAGGGCTTCTCAGGAACTCATCTAAGTATATCAAAATCTTGTTTTGTGGATCCAATCACGATTACGAATAACATTTGATTATTAACACCCCCGAAAAATAGCAAAGAAATTCATACTTCTTTCACGCTATACCCCAAAACTGCCTACTTTTGTTTATTCATTTATCGTTACAAATTTGGATAATTGGTACAGTAATACTCGAAAATATAACTAGACTTTATTACCTTGTATCTTCTTTTCTAAGTGCACTAATGCATAATAACTTGTATCGTAGCACGTAAAGAGCAAACTGTTTTAAAGTATTCAATAATCACAAAATATAAGAGCAAACTGTTTCAAGTATTGAATCAAAATCGAAAATCTAAGAGCACTGTTTAAAGCATCGAATAATCAAAAATCTAAGAGAGCGAAACTCATATTATCACCGGTTTATATAAGAGCCCGCCCGTACGTCGGTTTTGTCCCGCAAACGGACAATTTCCAGAATTTCGCATTCTCGGTTCCCTTCTCGACAGTCGGGCACGCGATTCTATTAAATTTGCACACGCGCCAGTTGAAAATCTGAGAAATTTTCCGCACGGCACGCAACCACGTCCGAGAATAACTAATTAATTTTGTATCGAAATCGTTACGTTTACACCTCTCATATCTGCATCTTATTACAACCAATCATTTCCTCGTGACGTTGCTCAAATCACGCCTTTCATTATCTGTGTCTCTGCCTTGCGCATTTTATCTGTCTTTTTCTAACTTGCTCCTAGTGGTGCAAATCGATACTCTTTACTATCGGTTATTTCAGTCCACGTGTATTCTTATTTGGGTTAAATAACCCCGTATCTAGCCTTCCCGTTAATATAAGCTATGGTTTATCCGACCGTTTCCAATATACCTAGAATCTGCATGTTTATCCATTCAAATTTATTAGAATTTGACATTTAAAAGTACGCAGGTGTTCAATCGTAACATTTTAAATAACACTTCTACGATTTGAATATTATTGGGTTTTTTAAAAGCTTTTATGCCTATTATACCTTAATAATCGTTCAATTAACTCCAATTAAAATAATAATGAATGGCATTGACTTCTACCCTTTAATTTTTAGTGAATCCTAATTAAATATTAATTATTATTTGTACATTTTGTTTAATACTCGTTACTTGAAACTTGAATTAATTAATATAAATTTTGCACGTAATTTCTATTTGTTTCTTTACTTGGAATAATTAAATTAAATACACGTTGAGCATTTTAATTCTGCTTCTTTCTATAGAAAACGTCTAGTGAATAATTTAAATCCCTTATTTTTAATGAAACGAATAAATTTGTATGTTCCACGTTTTTTTTTAATAACGCGTATTATCTAATAAAATTCCTTATACACGGTGATTAAAATTATTTGATGTCGTTAATTAATTTTCTACCTTGGTCTAAATTTGAGTAATATATATATATATATATATATATATATATATATACAGGGTGAGTTTTTAGTGTGGCAACGGTCGATAACTCCGTTATTATAAAAGCTACGTAAACCAAATTTGGAGGCATATTAGGCATGCCTAAAGTGCACATTTTAAAAATATTTGGAATCATACAGGGTGCTTCATAATTCCAGGGCATATTAAACTTATATTTTTTTTAATGGAACACCATATATTATTACATTTTTGGAAAGCTCATAAAAAGAGCTTTAATTTGATATAAAATTGTATCTGTCTATTCCTTTTAGTTTTTGAAATATTCAACTGTTTTTAGTAAAAATGACCCTGATTAGATACATTGCCACTGCACTAATACACAACTTATGTTAATTTTCAAGATGCAGAAAATTTTACTATATATCATAGTATATTTGTAAATATCACTCTTTTGAAATTTCTTCACAGTATACAGGGTGTGTCAGGTTTCGCCAAATGCAACTTTTAAAACTTTTTTAAATGGTACCCTACCAATTTTATTGCTACAATGGATAGCTCATTAAGTGTCCTTTCATTTTTGTTAAGCATTCCCTATACCTAAATCCATTACTTTTTGAGATATTTTTGATTTTCTTCAAATTTTAAGAATGTTTTTAATTTACATAACTAAAAATAACTTACTATTGGAGAATATTATAAAACAATTAATACATTTTGATTAACAATTAACTGCACTTATCCAATAACAATTTTCACTAAAGATATAACAACCTACAATAATACGCTATCAACAAAATTCTGCCAGATCAACAATATGCATTTTATAAAAAATGTTCAAACAGGAAATCAGGCAGGCTTTGAAAAAAATAACAATTACAGTCAAAATGTCATTTAGGTTTATTAATTGTAATGTGTTGTGATTTAACAGGATATCTCTCTTGATGTATTCTTGATGCAATAGGCAATTTCTTAAACTTTCTCCCAATACCCAAATCATATCTATTTGTTCTTCCACGGTAAAATTCATTTTGAAAACTCCTTCAAAGATCACATTTAAAACAGAACTGATAATGTGTTAAATCACAACACACTACAATTAATAAACCTAAATGACATTAATTATAATTGTTATTTTTGTCAAAGCCTGCCTGATTTCCTGTTTGAACATTTTCTATAAAATGCATATTGTTGATCTGGCAGAATTCTGTTGATAGCGTATTAATGTAGGTTGTTATATCTTTAGTGAAAATTGTTATTGGATAAGTGTAGTTAATTGTTAATCAAAATGTATTAATTGTTTTATAATTTTCTCCAATAGTAAGTTATTTTTAGTTATGTAAATTAAAAACATTCTTAAAATTTGAAGACAATCAAAATATCTCAAAAGTAATGGATTTAGGTATAGGGAATGCTTAACAAAAATGAAAGGACACTTAATGAACTATCCATTGTAGCAATAAAATTGGTAGGGTACCATTTAAAAAAAGTTTTAAAAATTGCATTTGGCGAAACCTGACACACCCTGTATACTGTGAAGAAATTTCAAAAGAGTGATATTTACAAATATACTATGGTATATATAGTAAAATTTTCTGCATCTTGAAAATTAACATAAGTTGTGTATTAGTGCAGTGGCAATGTATCTAATCAGGGTCATTTTTACTAAAAACAGTTGAATATTTCAAAAACTAAAAGGAATAGACAGATACAATTTGATATCAAATTAAAGCTCTTTCTATGGGCTTTCCAAAAATGTAATAATATATAGGGTGTTTCATTTAAAAAAAAAAGTTTAATATGCCCTGGAATTATGAAACACCCTGTATGCTTCCAAATATTTTTAAAATGTGCACTTTAGGCATGCCTAATATGCCTCCAAATTTGGTTTACATAGCTTTTATAATAACGGAGTTATCGACCGTTGCACACTAAAACTCACCTATATGTGAGCGGTCGATAACTCCGTTATTAAAAAGCTACGTAAACCAAATTTGGAGGTATATTAGGCAAGCCTAAAGTGCGCATTTTAAAATATTTGAAGCATACAGGTGTTTCATAATTCCAGGGCATATTAAACTTATATTTTTAAATGGAACACCCTATATTATTATACATTTTGAAAAGCCCATAAAAGAGCTTTAATTTGATATGAAATTGTATCTGTCTATTCCTTTTAGTTTTGAGATATTCAACTGTTTTAGAAAAATGACCCCAATTGGATACAATGCCACTGCACTAATACACAACTTATGTTAATTTTCAAGATGCAGAAAATTTTACCATATACCATAGTATATTTGTAAATATCACTTTTTTGAAATTTCTTCCCAGTATACAGGGTGTGTCAGGTTTTGCAAAATGCAATTTTTAAAATTTTTTTTTGAATGGCACCCTACCAATTTTATTGCTACAATGAATAGTTCATTAAGTGTCCTTTCATTTTTGTTAAGCATTCCCTATACCTAAATCCATTACTTTCTGAGATATTTTTGATTTTCTTCAAATTTTATGAATATTTTTAATTTACATAACTAAAAATAACTTACTATTGGAAAATATTATAAAACAATTAATACATTTTGATTAACAATCAACTACACTTATCCAATAACAATTTTCACTAAAGATATAACAACCTACAATAATATGCTATCAACAGAATTCTGCCAAATCAACAATATGCATTTTATAGAAAATGTTCAAACAGGAAATTAAGCAGGCTTTGAAAAAAATAACAATTACAATCAACATGTCATTTAGGTTTATTAATTGTAGTGTGTTGTCATTTAACACATTATCAGTTCTGTTTTAAATGTAATCTTTGAAGGAGTTTTCAAAATGAATTTTACAGTGGAAGAACAAATAAATATGATTTGGGTATTGGGAGCAAGTTTAAGAAATTTCCTACTTGCATCAAGAATATACCAAGAGAGATATCCTGTTAAATGACAACACACTACAATTAATAAACCTAAACGACACTTTACATGTAATAGTTATTTTTTTCAAAGGCTGCCTGATTTCCTGCTTGAACAAACATTTTCTATAAAATGCATCTTGTTGATCTGGCAGAATTCTGTTGATAGCGTATTATTGTAGGTTGTTATATCTTTAGTAAAAATTGTTATTGGATAAGTGTAGTTGATTGTTAATCAAAATGTATTAATTGTTTTATAATATTCTCCAATAGTAAGTTATTTTTAGTTATGTAAATTAAAACATTCATAAAATTTGAAGAAAATCAAAAATATCTCAGAAGGTAATGGATTTAGGTATAGGGAATGCTTAACAAAAATAAAAGGACACTTAATGAACTATCCATTGTAGCAATAAAATTGGTAGGGTGCCATTTAAAAAAAATTTTAAAAATTGCATTTTGCGAAACCTGACACACCCTGTATACTGGGAAGAAATTTCAAAAAAGTGATATTTACAAATATACTATGGTATATGGTAAAATTTTCTGCATCTTGAAAATTAACATAAGTTGTGTATTAGTGCAGTGGCATTGTATCCAATTGGGGTCATTTTTTCTAAAAACAGTTGAATATCTCAAAAACTAAAAGGAATAGACAGATACAATTTCATATCAAATTAAAGCTCTTTTCATGGGCTTTCCAAAAGTGTAATAATATATAGGGTGTTCCATTTATAAAAATATAAGTTTAATATGCCCTGGAATTATGAAACACCCTGTATGCTTCCGAATATTTTTAAAATGTGCACTTTAGGCGTACCTAGTATGCCTCCAAATTTGGTTTACGTAGCTTTTATAATAACGGAGTTATCGACCGTTGCCACACTAAAAACTCACCCTGTATATATATATATATATATATATATATAAATTTAGTTTTATGTGAATACTAGACTTTACGTTAAAAATTAGTTTGAGGAGTGTATTAATTATCTTTGCTAAGATTTTTGTACTGTGGATATGTTGGATAAATTTTGTTTTGTCAAGGGTTGGTTTTCCTTTTTATAATGTTTTTATTAAAGGTGATGTAAATAAATTTTCTCTTGAAGTTTTCTTTTTCCTTTTTGACCTACTCTCATTCTACGACTTTCCAGCTAGCATTACATTCTTTGGGTTCATTCTTTGTTGCGGTACTCGGTGTGAGCTATTTTCATTACCTATGTTGTTTTTTTTTGTTCTCACGGTATATCGTAACAAATCAAACAGAAAAGTAAAAAAATCAGGTGGTCCTGATACTTTACTGGGTTTTTGTAATAGAAATTATGACTCAACCTTTCAATATTTCAAAAGGCACCATAATTGTTAATAGTTTAAATTATGATAACATTAATTTCCTTAATAACCTAGTGTAAGGATTATGTAATACTTTAGCTAAGTTAAAATAAACAAAAAGTTTAAATAGTGGATTCTAAATAAACACATACCATCAAGCTCAGAACCTGCAACTATAATTGCATTATTTGCACCGAACCATTTTGTATAAAATCTCATATTGAATTCTACAGCTGGATTAAATTCTTTTGGAAGATCATAAACTTCTACAACATGTTCCAAATCAAAAATTGGAGTCTCATAGAAATTAAATCGTAAAGGTACTAGTACCAATGTTACTTCTGTTCCAAAATATTTTAGTATCTAAAACAACACTGAAAGTCTTGGGCGGTAGTTACTTATTTATTGAATTAAATCAATTTGATAGACAAAAAATTATTATAAAATTTATTATCATGTATTATAAAAAGTTAAAGACAAACCTTAGATAGCAATTCATCTCCATTCTGGTCCTTATTCCAATCAAAATAATATGCAGTTTTCTTATCTTCTAAATTATACACAAACTTTAAATTACCAAAATCAGTTTGAATTCCAACAGTGTCATTTTTAGCAGGCTCACTGAAATCTTTTTGGGATATAGATGACAACTGAAAGAAAATTATTTAATGCAATGTAATTGAAAGATATATTAAAATACTTCAGGTTAATATTTTATAAACATGTGACAAACCCATATTGCATAAACTAATTCAAGCTTTCCAATGATAATCAAATGTTCTATAAAATAACTACACATTACTGTTTTTAATCTAAACTAATATTCACAGCTATAAAAGCTACACACATGCACTACAAATGCAAGCATGTGCACATGCACATGTACATGCATACAAGAATGCACTTTATAAATCATATGCACTCATACACATGCCTGTGCACACATCCATGCATGTATAAAGTAATCATGTCTTACATACGCCCATACACACTTACACATGCAACCCCCCTCCTCCAAATCCGCCGCTTATCAGCATACGTTAACATACAAATGCATGCACATATAAAAGTGCAAATGCAAGTATACAAACTTTTGGATCCCACACAGCATGCATGGCATTCTCCTTATACATGTATGTATGTACTTATGCTCACCTACTCAAACATCAAAGCCCGGGTTAAGCCCATGCATGTAAGCAAACCTCAAAAAAATACCCACTGCATGAGCATTGCACAGTCAAATAAATTCCTGCACCCGAGCAAATATATAACCATGTAGCAATGCATGCCAACACTCATCCATGTGCCCATTCTATATCCACACACACCCAAATATGTGACATGTGTATACATACACACAATCACATGCATGCATACAAATTCCCAAGGACATTCATGCATGCAACCACACATGTCTTGCTCTCTCATTCAAACATGCATGTACACATCTCCACCCACACATGTATTAATGCGTGCATTCACATGTATGTAACCTCCCTCATGCACACAAACATACTATTTGTGTTTATCTCATATATTCCAGTAACAGACAACGTAAAATTAGCATGTGAACCATAACCAGTGACTCTTGTGTTTCAACATATTCTTCATCTTCATTACCAAAATTCTAGGATAATAAAAATATGATAAACGAATTTATTAAGTCTATTCATTGTAAATAATATCTTGTAAAAATATTTTCTATGATACATGCATATAAATAAATCAGTTTCTGCTCTGTGCAAGAATCGTCTCATTAAGCACACACATTTGTGTGACAGACTGCAATAGTTTTACAGCTGTCACAATTAGTCTAAATGTATTGTTCTTGCACTATCTAGGAATAAAAATTTAAGCTACCCCCGAATATAAGGGAAACAACAGAATGCTGTCATGTATGTTACTGACATCAAACACATTCATACTTCTAATAAACTACTGGAGAACCTGTTTGGACTTCTCTTCATCAAGCATTAGCATTTGTATAGCAGACTGTAATAGTTTTTCATTTGTTCCTGTTAGACTGGTTGATGAATCTTGTTTCTGCTCTAGCTGGGCATTGGAGTATGATGCTACCTCCAATTATAAGGTAAAGTGTTGACAACTGTGTTGCTGATTTCAAACAAACCAATGGCCATTAAACTATTCATGATAGTTCGCTTAATTTTTTGCCTTATCTGGCATTAGCACCTGTATAGCAGACTACGATAGTTTTTCAGATATTGCTGTTAGACTAGCCAATAAACTTATTTTTTGTGGCACTTGTGTGACAGATTACAATTGCCTTACAGCTATCACTGTTAAACTGGTTGAGGAATCGCGTCTCTGCCATAGCTAGGCATCGGAGTGGATGCATTCCAATTAAATCTTTATATTGAAACATATAAAAGGTTTCTTATTTCTAATATGATTCCTGAAAAGCATCGAGTTACTAGTTTTTGTATTGTAGTCTTATCTACCTATTCCACTTTGTTTTCTTTGTTTATGAATAACTTGTTCTTTTAATATGTTAGAAGTATTTGCTTTGTTAGTGTGGTTCTCTGTGTTACCTGTACCTGTGTTTGATTTTGTCAAATCCTGATAGACAAGTTCAGTAGTTCTATTGTCAATTCTGTTACGTAAAATTTCTGAAAACGAGTGATTACTGCATCCTACATAAAAATTTTAGTCTCTAATTACTTTGTTTACTTCGTATTAATAAACGCTTCCTACAAGTTCTAATTTAAGTGACGCCCCACTTTTATGCTTTTCCAATTCAAACAAATATTTAAAACCTCCTATAAAATTTCCTTATGCACTGAGTACGTGGAATATATTCTGAAACCGAGTTCAAAAATTTTCTGAAATATTTGATTATCATTAAAACAACCTCGCTACATAAATTCATGCAATTAAGAAAAGTAGCTGTTTATTATTTCCAGTAGCTTTTTTTTGAAACATGAAACAGCTGCATTGTAAAAATATAAAGGCTTTTAAAAGTTCAAGTTTTCAAGCAATACACCTTACCCCAATTTATTCCATTCTCTGTATTCCCAATCGATAAAATACAAATCACTATTCGTTATTATAACCTTTAGACAACCTGTTATACGTTTCGTTTCATTTGACTGTATGTAGGATTGCATAGGTACCGGATTCCTTAAAATAGACATTGCCTTTCTAAGTGGACAACAGATTTCAATGGAAATCATTATAGTATGTTTGTTTGCGTTAATTAGCTACAAGTTACGTTCACAGTGCACAAGCGATTATGTAATTATTCTCCAAGTCACAATTAGTTAAACCAAAGCATGCCTTAGAGCACATTTTACAGTTTACTTTTGTTTTTGTACATTAATGTTAACGTCAGCAACTTGCTTACCAAATTCTAAGTCAGAGTAAGTGGACACCTGGTTCATTTAAGCTAGGGTTATGTTATTTAAACTTACCATTATGTTTTTGGTTTATAAAGTGCACTTCCCAAAATAGGTACAAATTACTGAAAATATTATGTCTAATTATTTCTTATATATATTTAGAGCTGGAAACATTGTGTAAGTATATCTGTGTATATATGTATGTATGTATGTATGTATGTATGTATGTATGTATGTATATATCTATATATATATATATATATATCTATATATTATCGTGTATTTAAGGGTTCATTGGGACTACATAAGGGCATAGGTTAAGCTAGAAGTAGAGTTATAGGTTATTAGAAAATCAAATTAGTCATTTAGGAAATTAGAATATTTTAAACAATTATTTTAGAGCTTAGGTAACACATAATAATGAAGGGTTAATTTAGTTTAGTCATATTTAGCTAGGAATGATGTAATATAGTATTTATTTAAATATAGGGCATAAGAATTAATAATAATGGGGTAAAAGTATAGCATATTTAATTTATATTTAATATTATACAAGAATACAAAAGCGTTCAATATGTGTTAAAATAGCAGTTTTATTTTTCAAAGGTACAACCCAAACGTTTAAAAACAGCAAAATAACAAGGGGAGAAATATTTCTAGATAACATTTTTACAAACAAGCTTTAATAGGTTACATGAAAGCAGACGACCGTTGGAATTAACGTAGTCCATTCGCAACAGGGACAAAGCAAAACCACATAAATCCGACAAAGACACAGTATGTTTGTGAAGATATCGATTTTAATTCTGGAAAGAGTATAGGAGGGAGACAGAGATAACTGTCATAAAAGAACAAAGATGGAACAAAAACGTATGCATACAAGTGAGATGCATAGAGGTAATCACAGAGCTAGTATTGTAGGGAGATTTGAACAAATTTAGTTTAGCGTAGAAAGAAAATCAATAATTTCAAGGAATTTTATAAGCAGGCACGCGTCGGTTAAAAGCGGGAGAAAGGAGCCAAGTAAGGTGATTGGAGGATATAGATATGCGTGCGACAGGTTTAGAGTTAAGAAGGGCAAATATTCAGCTGTGGAGGCAAATACATGAAAGGAAGTTATAGGTACAAGCGAGATGAAAGATGTTTTGTTCTAGTTTAAGGCGTGAAAATAGTGGGAATGAACTGAACCGTTGAAGGCCGATTTTGGTGAAATCGAAGTGGCAGTTGACAGTTAGAGACGTTTTACCGAGTATTTGTGTGTTTTGTTATCAAAATTCACGTGAAACCAAAATCCGTTAGAGATTTTTCGCTAGAGTACGAAGCGGTTAACAAACAATTTTAAGAATTGAAGAAACGGGTACGAATTATACGTGCGATTTAGAAACGGGCGGGGGGGGGGGAGGTTGCAAATTCTTGGTTATTTAACCATTTTCGAACGGAAGCCTCTCGCTCTTTAATTTCATCAGTCATTCGCTACACATCCAGTTACTTTCAAGTGAATTAGTACAGTTTGATGAAAAGTTATTTAAGTGGAAGTTAATCTTGTATGTAAGTACAAACAAATTGTTATTGTGTTGTTGGAATGCACAAAATTAGTAAAGATTAAAGTTATTTGGATGATGAAAGCAGTGATTTTTGGGTATTAAATTTAATTTGAAATAAGAGGAGTTAAATTTGGAGATTGGACGTTTATGGTTGTATATTGTTTATGGAGAGATAGTTTGGAGTAGCGGCAGACATGGTGATTCGACCGAAGAGTTATTTGATGGACTGAGGACCTAATGCACGGCAACATCTCCGAGGGGCTAGTTGGTGGACAACATTCAGAAGGTAGCTACCAGATAGGTCATTATATTGAACATTGAGTGCTAAATATTTTCCACGGTTTTTGTGATTATTTTGATTTGTGTTTTGGTGTGTTTTCTACTGTTATACATTTTATGAACTGAAATTTAGGAGACTAAAATGAAATTGAAATTTAATTTTGAATATCAAGAATAATTAATTAATTTACAGATAACCATGTGATGCTGTAAAGAGGTATAGAGGGCTTATTTGATATTTGGTAGTGCAGTAAAGTTGTATGCACATTTATAGAGTTTTACTATGAGCTCATGATAAGACAAAGTGTTAACGTGAGGTATGAGGAACACCTTCTTGCTTTAATTAAAAATATGTGTTTAAAAGGGTTATCGATTTGAATTATTTTTATTATTATGAAATTATTGACAATACGAGTGTACATAAAGAAATGATACTTTTTGAAAATGTAATATTGATCTCACATTAATAGAGTGTGATATATTTTGGGAATTGAGTTATTTTTGAGTGTGTGAGTGTAGGGTGTGAATTTCTATTTAGGTTTCAGCATGGTGATATCGTGCGGGAGTTTTAGATTTAACAGGTTGTAACAAAATTTTTTGTTACGTTAAATATCTCTAAAGAAAAATATTACTAGCTGTTGTTATTTTACGAAATTGTCATTTAGCGTGAAATCGTTAAATAATTTAATGTACTATAAGGAAGAACACCTCTTTCCGTTTGCATTGTTTTCACCCATAGGGAGTATTTAATGGGGGACTCCTATACTTTCGATATCCGTGGATACCTTGAACGTAACTTGAATTACATACGCTACAGGCGTTCTGACGTCCACTAGTGCAATTGTTAAACACAACGCCTGCGCGAAAAGTGACGCGATAGTTAGGGTGTTGGCAAAGAAGGAACACAGCCATCTTGCAAGCAACTACGTGTACGTAGACTTCATTTTTGAAGATGGGAAGCTTTGCTTGTAAGTGGGAGCTAAGAATAGCTCTAGGATAGTGGAAGGGCTTTTTGGTTGCCGCGTGGAGGCTTCACGAAGGAGCTCTCGTGAAAGCTGCCCAGACAACTTAGAGCAACAGTTACGACACGTGGTGAGGAGGTCCATTATTGCACATTTAAGACACACGCTTGACAATGGAATTAGAATTTGGTGGTGTATTGTGAAATTGTTTGTTTTGAAGCTGTCCGAAGGATTGTAACTAATACAGGCATGTTTTGTATCTTTCTGAATTTCAAGGGGATGGAATGCTATGTGTCTTAGTTCATCTATTAAGTTCGTCAGCATCGCCGTTGTATAATTAAAACGAAATCAATCAGGTACTTATAAAACTATTTACTGAAAATTAATTTTACGTACTAAGTACGGTTAAAGCTTTGATTTAACATTTACTAAATCATAAGAAACTTTTGTTAAAGAATGTAAATTTCAAGTTTGTTTGCAAGATGTATTTATGCTCAAATCTCACGTAAAAATCAGTTTGAAAATTATACCCTAGAAATTTGATAGGTCAAATACTTTTTGTTCAGAACTAAATTTTTTTATAAGAGAAATTTTTGAACCTTTAGATAATTTAAAAGTTGTTATTCAAAGCACGTATATAATGCACATGTTAATTGATAAAAATATGTATAAAATCCACCTTTGATTGAAAGATGTTTTCTTGCAATATGTTGTGATTAGTAGAATACCTAAGCTGCTTCTAACATATGTTGAACTGACTTTTTTAATTTCATGCTTAAGCCATATGAACTGTTTATGTAACAAGTTCTTTAGATAAAATCTTGTAAGCCCGAACAGATCTGTTTTATGGATGTTTAAGAACCCAGACTGTATTAAATAATTTATAAATGCTAAGACCTCTCTAAGTAGAGAAGCAAATTCAGAGATTTTTCGAAACTTACCTTATGTTGATTATTTTGATTATAGAGAAACACATTAAGAAATTTTGAAACTTATTATATATTGATTATTAATTTTTTGTAAATAATTTTGCAACAAAAGAGAATTACACTTAAATTAAATTTTGAATTAATACCTTCGTCTTTTTATTTCACTAATTGAAATTAGCATTGTCTAAATTAGATCAGCAAAATTTTGAATGTAGAAAAAGTTGATACAGTACCAGGTAATAGAAATGGAATAAGTAATGTCCAGTAGAGTATTTTTTTATAGGTAAGGTGTTATTGAGATTTTGAATTCAGGCCAATCGATCTATAAAGGTCGAAATATTTTGTTGTTGTAAGGCACAAACAGTGTCTTATATATTATTTTTTTGTGTGACATTCTCTTGCAGGTCCGACATCGCAGAAGCTGGAGCAGAGGTCCTAGAGGTTTCCAGAGGTATTGTTTATTGTAATTTGTATGTTTTTTGGTAATCAATATATCCTATAGGTTTCTGCGTCTTCCTGTAGGATACTTTAGTTTTGTTTATTGTCTATATAGATGCAGTGGCGTCCATTTACGTTTTTTTGTTCTCGTTTGTAGTTGAGCCCACCCTATATCCATGCCCAAACTCATTGCTCACCCTTGGGGTAATTCCCAGACTAAGCCGCGAATATAGTAAAGCTCGTGGGTCCACCGAGGTTTTGTTCACTAATTGACTCACTCCATAATTAAATTAAATAAAGAAATATTATAAGTCCACTTAAAGTTACACTGGTAACCAATTAGAGAGAGAAAAAAAACAACTATGTTTCACTGACGCCCAACCAACGTGGGGCGTGCAGTAGAAGAAAAACACAAAGTTTAACTAAGTTTTACTGGCGCACAACGTGTGAGGCTCGATTTTGTTGGTGCTCGATTTGTAAAAATAAGTTATTTCACTATCCCTTAATGTGTTGGTTTAGTTAGTAAACTCAAAATTAATTTGGTTATAAATTTTCATAGGATTTATATCGTGTCTGGAACCTCAAGTCTTTTAAGCGTTAGTTATTTGAATGTCCCAACAGGTTTGATTCGCATTAAAGAAATTTTTTTGTCATATTGAGTTGGTCAAGAAATAAAATACCTTTAGGTTGTCATAATAAATTTTTTTAAAATGGCCGTTCCTTCTCAAAAGGCAGCCATTATGATTTGGTAGCAGAAAAATTATTTTAGTAAGAAAGATTGGTCAGATTGGTTCAGTGTAGTAAAAATTTTTAGTCATACTAATTCACAACCCAAGACTGATTCATTATTTATTGAAAAATCTGGTGATAATCGACCATGTGCGATAGTAAAGTTGTTTGATATAGATGGTATAGGTTTATTTGATTCTGGATGTACTATATCGATAGTAGGTTCATCTTCCATTCATATTAGTTATAATAGTTGTTTGTTTAATTTCTTGATTTAAGAAATAATGCTTTAAGAATTTGGTACACTGGTTTTTGCTGTTAAGGTATTGTTTGAAAATTTGCTCTTGTGCATCGGCACGTTTTTGATTTGATTTGGTAGCAATTTTTTTATTTTATATCCGCATTGCAACGCAGTATATTAAGTTGTTTGTATGTCTAAGCGAGACTTGTCGTAGTAGTTTGTCGGATAGCGGTATATTAGTCTAGACGGGACTCGTGGAGAGTTGGCCGCTCAGCATTACATTAGTCTAAACGAGACTCGTGGTAAGTTTGTCGCTCTAGCAGTTTTGTCATCATTATTGGAGGTTAGTTATGATGTAATTTTTTGTTTATTAGTCTAGTTGAGGCTCATAGAGGAGTTTGTCATTCTAGCAAGTTTATGCGTTGTGAAGCACTTTAGTTTTTCTTAACAGTTTGATTATGAGTAGTGTAAGAGTGTACCAAAATATTTAGTTATTGTTATTCTCAATGGAAGGTTGAAAGCAATTTAATATATAAATTTATTACGTCTAAAGTTATCATTGTTTGCGAAGTTCATAGAAGAAGTAGAGTTAATGTTGATCCTGATTGTCTTAGCCGTGCAGTTCCAGAAAAACATATCGTAAATTTAATAGAGGTCTAGCTTGATAATTTAGAAAATTTGTATGTGTCATTACGTGATAAAATTTTGATGTCACCTGAGAAATACCCTCAATGGAAAGTTGAGAACGAGTTTGTTTTTAAGTTTATTCCGTCAAACCTGCCTATGTCGTCAAATGTAGTAGAGTGGAAATATTTAGTGCCGAAAGTTCAAAGAGAAGAAGTCATCAGATCGTGTCATGACCCCTCAGTTGCAGGACATTTTGGGTTCTCGAAGACAATTGCTAGAGTCCAGGAACATTATTATTGGCCCAAGATGAATTTAGATGTGTTGAAATTTTGTCGTGCATGTTTAGTGTGTGGTGCGCAAAAATCTTCTAATGCAGGTCCTTTAGGTTTAATGGGAAAGGAAAAAGAGGCCAAGTTTCCATTTCAAATTATCGCGTTAGATCTTATGGGTCCATTCCCTCGCTCAAAATTAGGATTTAAATGGTTGTTGGTAGTAGGAGATTGGTTCTCAAAATATACAATCTTACATCCTCTACGCAGTGCAAAGTCACATGTTATTGAACAGTTTATGGAACAGAAAGTGTTTTTAATGTTTGGTGTGCCCCAATTTATTATTTGCGATAATGGTTCAAATTTAGCTGGTCGAATTTTAAGTCATTATGTAATAGGTTTGAAATTCAAAAGATATGGTATAATGCTGTTTATGCGCCACAATGTAATTTTGTTGAGAGGATTAATAGGACGGTAGGGACAGCTATTCGATCCTATCTCGAAGAACATGATACCTGGGATACTGAGTTAGCGCAGATTCAATTTGCTATTAATTCTGCTAAGCATGAGTCGACGGGTTATACTCGAATTTTTGGTTTTGGCCGACACGTCCCCATGTCCGGTAAATTTTACGGTAGTGGATTTATTCCTGAAGCTGATGTTGAAATCGTTCCTGGTAGTCGCCCATTATATGCTTCAGACCATCAAGGTATATTTAAGGTATTTGAAGACGTTCGTGCGAAGTTGCATGTAGCTTATCAAAAGTCGAGTAATCGATATAATCTAAGGAGAAGGAACATCTCTTTTGAGGTTGGCAATAAAGTATGGAGGGCCAATAAGGTGTTGTCGAGCGCAGCTAATAAATTTACCGTTAAACTGGCTCCAAAATTTATTTTGAGTGTAGTCAAGAAGAAGTGCTCGAATGTGGTGTACGACCTAATTAATTTAGATGGATCAAAGGCAGGCAGGTGGCATGTCAAGGATCTAAAACCCTATTCTGTCGTAGATCCAGAATATGTACCAGAGGACTGATTGGTTGTCTTTAGTATTTGTGTCGCAAAGGATATATTATAAATTTAGTTATGGGATAGAGTGGTGATGACCAATTGAAGGCTTTTACCAGTATTTCGTTGCTGGTAGAGATTGAAAAATTTCTCAAATAGTGTTGTTTTAAATGTGTATTAATGGAATATTTAGTAGTAGTAGATGAGAAAGACAAAAATGTCATTTTGCCCGTGTTGTTGTTATAGCCCGTAGTGGAGCGAAACAAATATTTGTTGTTTCATGTTTGTGGACGTATTTTGATCACGTCATGTGTTGTTATGCTTAGAGTAAGTGAGGAAGATAGGTGCTGTTTGTTTTGTTGGAGTAAGTTGAAGTAAGCTAGTTGGTGAGGCCATTATAGTATTGAGTAGCTTTTGGTTCGAGATGTTTGGTGTGGCCACGGTAGAGTTGAGGATTTTTTTTGAGACTGGAGTGTCCCAAAGAAAAGAGTAGCGATAGGGCTATGAATAGCTATAAGCTGAAGAAGCCAAGTATTCATTAGTAAGCTACAATGAGTATGGAATGTTGGCTTGATGAGCGGTTTATTTTTAGTAGTTTTGCTGAATGTGTTGAGCTGGAATTTTTGAGACCAGCGAATACGTAAACATTGTTGGAACATTATTGATATTTATGTATATAGATGTGAGTTTTCGATTTACTATTAATATTAGTAAGGGTATCGTGTCAAGGGTAATAGTAAGAAAGTAAATCTTTTTGTTGTTATTTTGTGATAGTTCGTGTCAGGCTTTTTGTTTGAATTTCAGTTTATATTTTGAAAAGTAGGTTAGTTTTTTAGTTTCCCCGTTTAGTTGCAACTCGAGTGTTAGACTACAATATTTTGACTTTCACCGATTATGACTTTTTACCGATTATGACTTACCGATATTGACTCCTGACGGATGTGTGGTACGCAGAGTTACCTACACGCTCATTTGGTTGCACCCCATTTTCCTCTTCTTAATTCAAAAGGTCACTCATGATTTTTTTGGCTAAGATATAAAAGTTCAAACTTACTTTGTTCTTACTTAGATTAGATATAATGCTTCTTTTTTGTATTTATCTTTTGGTTAAGGCGATAGTTTTCGTCTATAAAAAAAATCTTCTCGGTTATGTATAAATTAAGATATAATTAACCTCAAAGTTTTTTTCTTTTTGGTCGGAGGCAGTGTAACAAAATTTTTTGTTACGTTAAATATCTCTAAAGAAAAATATTACTAGCTGTTGTTATTTTACGAAATTGTCATTTAGCGTGAAATCGTTAAATAATTTAATGTACTATAAGGAAGAACACCTCTTTCCGTTTGCATTGTTTTCACCCATAGGGAGTATTTAATGGGGGACTCCTATACTTTCGATATCCGTGGATACCTTGAACGTAACTTGAATTACATACGCTACAGGCGTTCTGACGTCCACTAGTGCAATTGTTAAACACAACGCCTGCGCGAAAAGTGACGCGATAGTTAGGGTGTTGGCAAAGAAGGAACACAGCCATCTTGCAAGCAACTACGTGTACGTAGACTTCATTTTGAAGATGGGAAGCTTTGCTTGTAAGTGGGAGCTAAGAATAGCTCTAGGATAGTGGAAGGGCTTTTGGTTGCCGCGTGGAGGCTTCACGAAGGAGCTCTCGTGAAAGCTGCCCAGACAACTTAGAGCAACAGTTACGACACGTGGTGAGGAGGTCCATTATTGCACATTTAAGACACACGCTTGACAATGGAATTAGAATTTGGTGGTGTATTGTGAAATTGTTTGTTTTGAAGCTGTCCGAAGGATTGTAACTAATACAGGCATGTTTTGTATCTTTCTGAATTTCAAGGGATGGAATGCTATGTGTCTTAGTTCATCTATTAAGTTCGTCAGCATCGCCGTTGTATAATTAAAACGAAATCAATCAGGTACTTATAAAACTATTTACTGAAAATTAATTTTACGTACTAAGTACGGTTAAAGCTTTGATTTAACATTTACTAAATCATAAGAAACTTTTGTTAAAGAATGTAAATTTCAAGTTTGTTTGCAAGATGTATTTATGCTCAAATCTCACGTAAAAATCAGTTTGAAAATTATACCCTAGAAATTTGATAGGTCAAATACTTTTTGTTCAGAACTAAATTTTTTTATATAAGAGAAATTTTTGAACCTTTAGATAATTTAAAAGTTGTTATTCAAAGCACGTATATAATGCACATGTTAATTGATAAAAATATGTATAAAATCCACCTTTGATTGAAAGATGTTTTCTTGCAATATGTTGTGATTAGTAGAATACCTAAGCTGCTTCTAACATATGTTGAACCGACTTTTTTAATTTCATGCTTAAGCCATATGAACTGTTTATGTAACAAGTTCTTTAGATAAAATCTTGTAAGCCAGAACAGATCTGTTTTATGGATGTTTAAGAACCCAGACTGTATTAAATAATTTATAAATGCTAAGACCTCTCTAAGTAGAGAAGCAAATTCAGAGATTTTTCGAAACTTACCTTATGTTGATTATTTTGATTATAGAGAAACACATTAAGAAATTTTTGAAACTTATTATATATTGATTATTAATTTTTTTGTAAATAATTTTTGCAACAAAAGAGAATTACACTTAAATTAAATTTTGAATTAATACTTTCGTCTTTTTATTTCACTAATTGAAATTAGCATTGTCTAAATTAGATCAGCAAAATTTTGAATGTAGAAAAAGTTGATACAGTACCAGGTAATAGAAATGGAATAAGTAATGTCCAGTAGAGTATTTTTTTTATAGGTAAGGTGTTATTGAGATTTTGAATTCAGGCCAATCGATCTATAAAGGTCGAAATATTTTGTTGTTGTAAGGCACAAACAGTGTCTTATATATTATTTTTTTGTGTGACATTCTCTTGCAGGTCCGACATCGCAGAAGCTGGAGCAGAGGTCCTAGAGGTTTCCAGAGGTATTGTTTATTGTAATTTGTATGTTTTTTGGTAATCAATATATCCTATAGGTTTCTGCGTCTTCCTGTAGGATACTTTAGTTTTGTTTATTGTCTATATAGATGCAGTGGCGTCCATTTACGTTTTTTTGTTCTCGTTTGTAGTTGAGCCCACCCTATATCCACACCCAAACTCATTGCTCACCCTTGGGGTAATTCCCAGACTAAGCCGCGAATATAGTAAAGCTCGTGGGTCCACCGAGGTTTTGTTCACTAATTGACTCACTCCATAATTAAATTAAATAAAGAAATATTATAAGTCCTCATAAAGTTTTACTTAAGTTCACTGACGCCACCAACGTGGAGCGTGCATTAGAGAAAAGCTTTACTAAATACATTTCCCTGGTGCCCACGAGATACGTTTCAAGGTAGGTAGGTGTCTGTAAATTTTAAGAAATTTTAACCAGTAAAAAAGAAGTGTAGAACAGCTGAGGGCGTGTATACAGGTAAACCTCACAGTATTATGATGCCCAAAGTGTGGGGCACAAGTCAACAGGCAAACCTCACAATTTATGTCGACCCAACAGTGGGGCACGAATTAGAGAGCGAGTATACAGGCAACACCTCACAGCAATTTATATATATATATATATATATATATATATATATATATATAGTGATGTGATAAGTGGGTCATGAGAGGTTATTGAAACCCAAAGCATATAAATAAAGCCCACCCAAATGTAAAAGAAACAGGAAAGAAAAGATTTTCGAAGATTCATTGCTCCACCCAGTATATAAATAAAAACTTATTGCAAATATAAAGCCATTAAAATACAAAGCAAAACACACTTGCCATGTATTTAAAAGCCGCAATTTTAAATCAATAATACACGCCGTGTGGGTCTTATTAATTAGGTATGTAGATATAAAAGCAAATGCGATTAATTTCTCCGTGCATTACTAAAAATGAGTTTCAGTCTTTAAGGCATAAATCCATTTATTTTCATTTATTAATTATCATAAAAATATATTTCCGGTGAATAAAATATGTTATTGGATGGTATAGCAGGAACATGGTGGCAGGGTGTTAAAAAGACGCCTTTTGAGTGGAATGGTGCCGTTAGCTCATTAAAAAACGTATTTTCTAGGCAATTACCAGCTCATTTAATTTTTATAAAATTTTTCAGTTGCGAACACAGTGTTAATAAAACTACAAAAATTTTTTGTTTGTAATCAAAGGGTTTTGCTCTCACAGTTACCATACGATATGAATGAAACTACGGCTATTGACATTGTATATGGTTTATTTCGACGCGATATTAGAAAAAAACTTCCTCGGTTCGGAATGTTCGATTTTCAAGGATTTATTAACTCGTGCTTGTGGCATTGAGCAGTCCTTGCAAGAAGTTTCTCTTGCTGTCCATCGTATCCATAATCCTGTTAAAAACGATAGTCAAGAGGTAGTTTCACAACATGTTTTGCGTTCTCGTTGTTCATATTGTAAAACATATGGTCATGTTAAAAAAGATTGCTTTAAACTGAAATCTAAAGAATTAAAAATACATGTTTTAACTATAGCTACATCTTCAAGTATTAAATGTTTTGAATGTAGTGCGCCTGGCGAATTTCGCTCTAAGTGTACTAATTGCAATGACATAAACTTGACAGTATTAGAGTCGAAGTTAATTCAATTTTTGTTTAGCCACTACTGACGTACCTGTTTTGAATAAACCTATTTTAGGCATTAGTATAAACGATCCAAATGGTAATTGTACTTTGGACTCCTGTTCTACTGTTAGTTTAGCGAGTTATGACCTTTGCCAAATTCTTTTCAACGGTGGCCAGAATTTTTGAAAGTGTTTCGTTAAAATCTGCTTTGCGGATGGCATAGTTCGTGATGAAGAGGTGTTTAGTATGGAAGTACAGGTTACTCGTGAATATAAATATATCACTGTTACTGTCAGCATATTGCCGCATGCTCAAACCAAAGCTACGTTGCTTGGTATTAATTTTATCACCAGTGTCGGCTTTGTTTTAGATATTTCGAGTAATCAATGGTACTTTAACGATAGTCCTGCTAGAAAATTTAATTTTTATGGTAACTCTTAACTGAATGGTGAAAATATTAATTTTGAGTGTATGCACGAGGATGAAGGAGAATCCCTTTCTTCAGATCAGCGTTTGATTTTAGAGACAGTTTTGGAAGAACATTCCACTGTCTTTAAAATTGGGGAAGCCCCCCACCGACTTTGCGGTTCATAGGATAGCCTGCCGATCATGATCCGATTTCAGTTCCACCTTATCCTCTAAGTAGCTCAAAAAGACAATTTTTAAAGGAAGAAATATATATAGATTGCTCTCAGAGGAAATAATTAAAGAATGTGAGTCACCCTGGGGATTCACAGTGGTTCTTGTCCCTAAAAAGGATGGAAAGCCTACGTATGTATGCTGCTTATAGGTGTTTGAATGCTATTACTGTCCCGGGTACTTTCCCGTTACCTCGCATTGAACAGTTTCTGCATACTTCTAAATGGACTATGTATATGAGTACTATAGACTTAAAGTCTGGATTTTTGCAAGTTCCAATAACAGAGGAAGACAGGGACAAAACATGTGTGATTACTCCATTTGGTACGTTTTGCTAACTTCGAATGGGTTTTGGTCTTCGAAACGCTCTGGCTACTTTTCAGAGATTGGTGTCAAAATTTTGCAATGGCCACAGATCCGTTTATGCATATTTGGATGATATTTTAGTGATATCGGACAGTTTTCAAAAGCATATTGATGATTTACGTGCAGTTTTTGAAAGGCTTAAGTTATTTAAATTACATGCGCATCGTAAAATGTTACTTAGCACAGAAATCCGTCAAATACTTGGGTCACTCCTAAAGGTATTGAAGTTGACAGAGAAATGATTGCTGCAATAAAGAACATTAACGTTCCATGTTGTGTTAAAAATATTCTTAGTTTTGTACAAAAACGTTCCTGGTATAGGAAATTCATACCCCATTTTTCATCCATAGCTTGTCCACAAACTAACTTATTGAAGAAAAATAGTGCGTTTTGTTTTGGTGAATCTGAGCTACAAGCATTTAATGCGCTCGACAAAAAACTTAATTCAGCTCCCGTATTAATTCAAGCTGACCCAAACGTACCGTATTTCTTACAAACTGATTCTAGTAGTTTTGCTGTTGGAGCCGTCTTGTTGCAAAGTAATAGCAACGATATGATTCCTATTAAGTATGCAAGCAGACGTCTTATTCCAGCTGAGCAAAATTACTCTGCTGTAGAATGGGAAGCTTTGGCTGTTCTTTATGCAACCGAAAAATTCCAAACGTATTTGTAAGGGGCAGAAGTAAATGTAATTCCTGATTGTCAGCCATTGCAGTGGCTATTAACAATTGAAAACACCTATGGGTCGCTTAGCCCGTTGAGCCCTGATAATTCAGGGAATGAATATGAAAAGTTTTTATTCTCCGGTAAAAAAAATGTTGTGGCTGATATGTGGTCCAGACCAGGTTGTTTGAACCAAAATAATACCTGTGATGTCTGTTTTGTTAGTGTTGAAATGCCAAAAATTATTGCTGTGATCTTAGGGTTGCGCAACTGGACGATGCAGATTTGTCATTGATTGTTAAAGCGTTAGAAGATGAAAACATGCTTGATATGATTCGATGGTTAGATCATGGTTATACGTTAAACAATGAGATACTTTATCGAAGCAATCCTAACGAGGATGTGTAGAATCCACAATTAGTAGTTCCTGCAAGTTTGAGGCAAAATTTGCTAAATCGTTATCATGAATCAGCTACTAGTAGTCATTATGGAGTTGATAAGACTTATCAAAAGATGTCTGATAAATATTATTTTGTTGCTATGAGATTATGTAAAAGGTTGTATTGAATGTCAGCGTTATAAAGCTAGCAATACTAAACCTGCTGGTTTGTTGCAAACCCCAGCCTCTGCACAGCGCTTTGAAATCATAGCCGTTGATTTATTTGGCCCTCTACCAATAACTGAAAACAAAAATCAATGGATTTTAGTCTGTGAAGACACAGCTTCAAAATGGATTGAACTTTACTCGTTAAAATCAGCTAATACAGATGCCTGTGCAGAAATGCTTATCGAAGAGATATTTTTACATTTTGATACTCCGAGAAAAATATTATCTGACAACAGTGTTCAGTTTATTTCTGATATTATGCAAAAGGTGACACATTGTTTTGGCATACATACTTGTTTTATTCCACTGTACCATCCGGAAAGTAACCCAGTTGAAAGGAAAAATCAAGACTTGAAGACTCAGCTTTCAATTTTAGTTCAAAACTGTTACACAAAATGGGATATTCATCTCTCAGCAATACGTTTTGCTATTAATTCAACCATATGTGAGTCAACTGATCATACTCCTGCTTTTCTTACTTTCGGTCATGAATTACATGCTCCTCACGATACCATGTATATTCTAGAAACTGTGGTAAACACTGAAAATTTTGTTCCTCGGATTACTCCATATTTAAAGTGATTATCACAAAAGCTTTGTACGTCGCAAGAAATTTTACAACAAAGGCAAGACTTTCGTAAAGCATAAGTCGATAGGATAAGATGTGCTGAAAATTTTCAAGTGGGTGATCAAGTTCTGTTGAAAACTCACATACTTAGCAATGCCAATAAAGACATTACTTCTAAATTTGCTATCATAATGATATAATTTCGAAACAATCTCTGTATATGGCAAAAGTAAATAAAACCGCCATCAGGTGATAAAACACCAACACTACTAAGTGTGGAAGTACAGAATTGAATCGAAACTACATAATAAATTCTATAGATGGCTATAAAAGTACGTCTGGCCTTTGAGATTTGCAGAATGTTACGGCAAAATTTATTTGCAAACGTAACAAACCTTCTCGTGGCGACACCCGTTCATTATATACTATTTCTTATTGCGGACTGCAAATAACTTGTCCTTTTTTTATTTAAATTGCCTTTGGGGCATGAACCCGGGTGTTGCCACGAGAAGGTTTGTTACGTTTGCAAATAAATTTTGCTGTAACATTCTGCAAATCTCAAAAGCCAGTTTGAATTTAGGAAAGTGCGAATTTTTTCAAGATAAGGTTAAATTTTTAGGATATGGGATAGATAGTAAGAGTATAATTATAAAGCAAGGAACTAAGAAATATAAATTAAAAGGACCCAGATTTAAAAATAATAAGGGGGAAGTTAGAAATAAATTTAATTAACACCCATACAGAGGGACACAAATAAGTGAATAAAATGTAAAATAAATTTAGGTATAGGAATACATAGAATAGTAGAATAGGATACGGATATAAGAATAGGTATAGGTATGAATAGGGTATTAAAATAAGACATAGGTACAAGATTAGATAAATGTAAATAGGGGATTAATAAAGGAAGACTTAGATTTTTAAAAAGGAAATAAAAATATAAGGATTATAGGCCAATGTGAATTTAACTTCACGTTGGGTGTCAAAAAGATCATTGTTCTAAAATTTTATATTTTAATTTGGGGGAATAATGCAGTGATAAGGGGTTGTTTAAGGGTGTATTGTATAGCAAGGGTTGTGCAGTAACCATAAATTACGATAGTAAGCAGAAAACTGCATTTATTTAGTAGAAAATTTAACAATTCTTATATTATGTAAATAGTAAGCATTTAACACCCTGTATATAGAGCATAATTAGTTTTAAGCGACGCAAATGAACACATCTTACAATAATAGGACACATATTTAGCATAGAAATAGGTAATTCATACATTAGGCAAATAACAAGTATTTAACACTCGGTATATAGAGCTTTAGTAATTTTAAGTAACGCAAATGAGAATATCTTTCAGTAAAAGTACGCGCTTTCAAGAGAAAAGATAATACATGTAATGAAACACGCATTCAAAAGGCTTCTAATTAGTTATGATATAATACGGAGATAAGAGAGAAAACTTAACGAAGCTTTGTGTAAGTGCACAGAAACAATCAACATTTTTGATAAGAAAATGCAGTTCAAAGATGCATAAATAAATAAACATATACGAAAATCGAAATTGAAATTACATCATGTATTTTTGTATAATATGGAAAACGTCATATCTAAACAAAACAACGTATGGTTTAAATAACGAGGCATCTGTGGCAAACAATCATTACCCGGAAAGCCAAGTATATTACATCAGAAAACCACTTCAAGGTGTAGGATATACAAATACCTTATTGGTTAAGATAGCGACAGACTTGTTGGAACCCAACCCACATCCAAGTGAGATCAACCTATATATTAACAGCGAGCAATAACAGAGTTCAGTTTTAACTCAAGAGGGCAAAGCTGCAACGCTCTGAATCTAAAAGTCACGCGTAATTTAATATATAATAATATAATAGTGAAAATAGATAGTGACAAATGAGTGCTACAAATATGAAGATTCCTTTTGTCATTTAACGTGAGTAGAATTTGGGGTAATTTATTTAAACTAATAAGATAATAATAGGGCTCCGAGTGGATAGATAGAAGAATCCGAGTGGATAGATATAATAAATCCGAATTGGGGGATAACAATTCTTAATTGGTGTAGAATAATTTCAAATTTGGTTGATAATAAATCCTAATGGATGGTATAATAATTTAAATGCATGGAAAATTCTAATTGATGGTATAATATTTCAAATGTATGGATAATTCGAATATAGGGATATTTTAAATGGATTAATGTAATACTTCAATGCAGCGTCGACGATTTTGGTATAATTTTGAGTTGCGAGAATCAATAAAGAAGCAAGAAATAATTTATGGAGAACAAGGGGTTCAACTAAGCAGAGCAGGTCAGATATTATTAGTCTTAAGATATTTTTTTCTATTTTTAAATTTCATTACTCAATTTATTCAATTTATATAAACTTGCGTAACAAAGTCAACAACAAACTTTGCATACGTTAAAAGTACGTAATATAATAAAGGGATCTGAACGTTCGAGGTTTCTTTGGTAAAAAGAGTAGTTTTTGGTGACTTTAGATTGATTGCAAAGCATATAAATTTTGGGATAAATAAGACTTATGATATTGATTGATCGAGGAGTGTATTTTAATAACTTTCAAAACTTGTACATAATATTTCTTTTCATTATATGGAATTAATTGACTTCATTTTATAATTCAAACAAAGAGATAATCATAAAGGGGTAGAGAAGAGATAAATTGATCATCGTAACGTTGTGCACTCTGTGTAGAATAATAAAAACTAGCCGTGGCATAATAATAAAATTAATGAGATTTAAATTTGATTAGGAAAACACAGAGAGGTGGAGTTAAGTAGAAAACGTCCATTGACACCGAGTACGGCGTTATCATATCAATTTTTATTGAACGGCCCAACGTCGGGGCTCGATTGTTCCTGAAAATACATAGCAATATATATATATATATATATATAATTGCTATACTGCCAATGAGTCATAGCAGTAGATCATTATCAAGAAATGGCAATTCTAGTACAAAACGTTTCCAGTATCAAAAACTCTGAATGTAAAATATTTTATTCCTTTATAAAATGCCAACAAACAAACTTTACAAATACACAGTTATACAATTCTCAGTATTTATTAAATCTAGAAACGCAAAAAGAATAGCAACGTTTCCCTAGTCTAATTTATTAGGGACATTTTACACACTCGAGTACATAACCTGTGAGAATTCAATAAACACCGTATTTAAAAATTCATAGAAACGTTTTGATAAGGAGTGCTAGAGAGGTATTTTTGAACAGTGAATTTAAAGAAATAGTAATTTAAAATGCACGTTCTGAACCAATGTAGAGATGTGTAACAAGATTCCTGGATTTTGTCAATGCATATAATAGATAATAAATTAATAAAGTTGGAAAGACATCTGTGTATAGTGTCAATATTTCAACCAATAAATAGCAGTAAATTGATGCAATTGCTCTTTGGGCTGTTAAACTCTTTGATTTTGAATTTGATTTTGACTTGGGGCCTTAGTCCAAGCTGGCATATGAGTATTTATAATTATGAACACTCAGTTTTTTTAAATTAATAGCAAATATAAAAAATCTTTCATAAATTTATAAGCAAATTTTAGTTATTTTTCATATGAATTTAGAATATAAAACAGAATAAATTTTAATGGCATACGATGTTTAAACACTGTCAAGGAACTATTTAAATTAAGCAAATGTATACAAGAAAAAACAGCTGCAACATGGTCATTGCGTAGGTTAAAAATACACAGCCAGAGAAGACCATAGTGACAAGAGAGTTAATTCTTAGATGTGTTAGTGACTTTGCGTTATTTGTTAATTATTATAAACTATTTTAACTTGCCTGGGATGAAATATTTTTAGATAAATAGATTTTTGTTAAAATAAGATATTTTCCAGTAACTATAATTTAATTGCGACAAGGATAAATTACCAATTGCTTTTAAGAGTAAATTTTATTAATGTAAAATTTATAACATCATATTTTCCAATTACGTTATATATCATTTTGCAAATTGATCAATTACTTATAATGCGTTTAAAAAAATGTTGATCTTATAATATTTGTCATTGATATTGTAACAGTTTTAATCTCCATATACATAAAAATCTTATATAGATTTTGTTTCAATTCATTTTAGACACAACACTCTCTGTATTATGTTTGTTGATTTCCATTAAGTCGAAATTATAAGCTAATGTATATTGCAAAACAAATGTTCAGTTTTCATCCTTAAATGTATTAAAAACAAAGTACATAAACTTTTAACCGTGTAGCAAACACGATGCATTTCCAGCTATATATAGTCGCTTTCGTTCTATTATACTGTGATAAAACTTCATAAACAACATCTGGCACATGTTTTTTCTGTTCCAGTCTTGCGTTCCCAAGATTGTCGTTCCAATCCAGCAGTTACTTATTATCCTTTATCTAGTCAATATGGCAAAGAAATCAGTCATGAGCAACTTGATGCTAACTCTAAATATATTTTGTATGGGTGTCTGAAGGGATAGGTATGACATGTTGGAGCAGTCAAATAATGTGGTTAGTAATTTTCATTTAATTTAAATACATATAGTTTCTTCATTTTACAGCACAACTATGTTTAAATAACTGTCTGGATAATTACGCTTGATAGGTAACCACGTTTGAATAATCACGCTTATATTACTGTTTCAACTTTCAACTATCCATTAATATAAAATAAAAAGTAGTGTGCAGAAATTGTTATCTAAGTTTGGTATATGCTGGTTTAATTTATGACAAACAGCTGTTCGTTTGATGTAACTCGAAGAGATTTCATTACAAAATCGTGTAAGAGGATCTAGTGGTATTTTCTGTCAATGTTTGTAGATGTGAAGCTGACACAAGAACGACGGTGTTCATTTGAAGTTGTATAACCCTCCAAATACACTACACAGATTTTCTGGTAAATGGTGTCCTACAGTTTTAAGAATTTCCTTTCTTGTTTTGGTTTCTTCATGAATCTAAGGTTAATAAAGTTAGTTTGGATCAAATTAAATAACTTCACGTTCTAATACCATAAGAAACCTAAAGTATGTTATGATAAAAATATCTAGCCTTATTTGATGTTATACTAAAGTGTGGTTAATGTAGTAGTCTATAGATTCTAAAGATCTAATAAAATTATTATTGAAACCCTTCTTAATTAATAAATACAGTTAATGTAACATGTAATGCTTATAGTTCAAATTTGAAAGATACACAAATTTTTGCCAGCAATGGCTGCATGATTTTTAACTAACAAATCACTCTAAGTTGATAACAAAGCATAACTTATTTTCGTTCTAGTAAAAATATTTAATTTTTTTGTAAATATTTCAAAAGAAATATTAATAGTCATTATTTAAAGGTAAAGAGAAATATAATTTTCGTTATTCAACTTATGATTTCAGTAGGTAACTATGCTAAATGTATTATGAACACCTGTCTATAAGATTCCCAACAAAGGTTTACAATTTAATAATAAAGACGTTATACTAAAAGTGATGAGTAATTTTTCTCATAATAAATAGAGCGTCCATGTAGGTGTGAGCTCAAATATACCTGGTAAGTATATTCACATTTTATGTTCTTTTTCTTTTGTACTAATATCTTGTTATTTAAAATTTCTAGAATAAGGTTAATAAGCATATGAGTACCTTTTTCTTTCAAGTTCTTCAACGAGAGTATTGCAACTTAAGCATTTGTGTTTAGATCCGTTATTTACCGATTAGTTCTTACACTGTCTGAACGGTATTCTTGGTAAATACTCGTTAAGTTTTGTGACGCTTAAGGGTAATTCATAACGAACTCCCCTGTTAGCTTCGTCAAACTCCACTTAAGTTACAGTTCAGGAGAGGGTGGTTTGTTGAACCCATCTTTAAATACAACGGTACCCATATCGATTTCTTTCAAACCAGTGTCTAGTCTGCCGCAAAGAAATAAAATACTACATTGTCGTCCAATGCTTTGGGGCTCAAAATGAGTTACCATCTATGTACACCATCTATATATACATATATATATATATATATACATATAATATATATATATATATATAATATAATATATATATATATATATATACATATAATATATATATATATATATTGCTATGATAATAGGGTACTTTAAAGGTAGGTTAAGTCATGGGGGTTGTAGAATAAATGTAAACAACTTTCACTTTAAGAAAAGTACATAATTCCAGAAATCATAAAAGTAAAACGGTCACTCTACATATTGTTAATTGAGAGGACACTGTATATAAAATACACGGGATTAAATGCATGAGAACATAAAGATGTCTAAGTGTAGTTTACAAGTATAGATAAGATTTTAAAACGCAACAAATTGCATCAAAATTAAATCACCGGGAAGCATAGATAAATTGGCATTACAAATATTTAACAATTGCGTCGAAAATATCATCGTACACGCATTCTAAATAATTCATTATTAGAAAATCGTTACGTGACAGGAAGAAAACACATTTGTTCAGAAAACCAATATTCTGTAGAAATAAACAAGCACCAGGCAATTCAATTTAGACGATAAAATTTAACAAACATCCGAATACGTGAGTTAATAAAAGTAAAAAATTGGAAATTCTCGAATAATACCAAAATATGCGGGATGCGTAGGTGACAGACAAGGCATGCATTGAAAGATTTAAACTAAATAATTGGTAAAAATTCCAAGGTATGCGAGATAAAGTAGAAGTATCGCCCTAGAACGTCAACAAGTCAATGAAATCAATTGGTGATAGGGCTTACATATATGATAGTGACGAAGCGACAGGTTAGTCTATATTCAAACTGAGCAACGACTATGTTCAAAGGTGTCAAAAGCTTACGTAACCAGTAAAGTATAAACCAAAATAAATCAGAATTAAAAGTGCGAGAATTTGTGCAACAAAAATAAGCCTATTTATAAATAGACGTAAGTAAAACGACTTAATTAAATTCATTTCTAATATTAATAAAACGGCTTTTAATTCCAACATGTAATTTGGATTTTAATTACAACTTTAAATTGGACTGTAATTTAAGACATATTTGATTGAGATGGTTTTAATTTGGGATATTTAAGACGACTTTAATTTGGGACTTCTAACTTTGAACATACTCTAAATTTGGAGATAATTTTAAAAATGAAAGTATTTTAATTTGGACATATTCCGACTTGGTACGATTTTAATTGGAATCGATTTATGGGAGGCGATTCTTATATGGGGCCGGCATATAAATAAGCAAACCAAACACAGAAAGGAGATGCAGATCATAGACTAGGATGGAACTACAGAACCCATTCCAGGTTAGCAATCTTAATACACTTTATTACTGAAAACTGTTTTGATTTAATATTTGTCACATTGTATATTTGTAAGAGTCATCAAAAAGAGTCACTTAAAAATTTATGACAATGGAATAGGTATCTTAGAACGTTCAAAGGTCCCTGAATAAGTAAAAGATATTTTTGCTGGCTTCCAGAAAAACATAAATCTGGTATATGTAGATATTCTGTACAAAAAGGAAAATTTTGAGTGTTGTAAATATTATCAATGATTATATTGTGTATTATAGAATTGCTTTATTTGATTCAATAAGATCCATTCAGTAAGCTAGTCGGGGTAAAAATCATAATTCAACCTTTCATAACGTGGGGATAAATATTAATAAAATAGGCCAATATCACAGCAATTTTATACATACCCAATCGTGGGGCTCAAAATAACAATAGGCAACATCACAGCATTTAATTACGCCAAATCGTGGAGCGAAAATCGTAGCAAATTTAGGACGCCCATCGTAGGGGCTCGATTGTTCAAGGCCGATATCACAGCAATATATATTGCTATGATAAGGGGGTTATTTAGGAATATATTGAGTCGTGGTGGTCGCGCAATACAAGAAAATAGTACTAGGAATTAGAAAACTGCATTTAATTAGCATGAAAAATACGTCATTAGCATATTATGCAAAAAACAAACATTTAACACCCTGTATAAGGACCGCAATTAAGTTTAATCAATGCCAGTAAGCATGTCCTTCAATAATAAAAGTATATTCAGCAGAGAAATAATCATATACGCAATTAAACTAGTTCTAAATCAAAAAGCGTTCATAAATTATAAATAAATAGATACGCATGGAATTGTAAAGTGTAACGCTAAACTCCTTATTCATATAAGGTTAAGATTATTAGATTTACTAGTTTATAGGTAGTGTAGACACTGTAACATATATATAGACAGATAACCTATTTCGTGTGTAAAAAAAAAATTATGTTATGTTAAGAGCACATGGTAATTAATGAATAAAGTTTTAGTTTTGGAGGTTTTGTGTATTCTAAATTGAATTTCATTGTATTAAAATAACAGGTTATGGGCCCAGATTGGTGTCAATTAAAAGGTATAAAGTAAAATTTGAATATCATGGCTCAGGGTGGAAAAACGATGTACAATATTGAATTATTAACTGGTAGTAATTACATAAATTGGAAATTTAGAATGGAGATGATATTAGGTGAAAATGGGGTTAAAGAATGCATAGAGGAAAACAAAAACTTGGCCCAACTAAATGCAGATCAGAAAAAGGATTTTATGAAATGTGACAGCAAGGCAAAATCTTTGATTGTTCAGTGTGTTTCTGATGCACATTTGGAAAGTTTAAGAGAAAAGAAGACTGCATATGAAATGTGGAAAATATTAGAGGAGAAATTTGAAAAAAAAGGACTACCAGGTCAGTTATTTTTAAAGAAAAAGATGCTGTCCATGAAATTAAAAGGTGAATCGCTGGAAAATTTCATTGTTGAGTTTGATGAAATTCTTAGACAATTAAAATCTACAGGGGTAATGATTGACAAGAAAGACTTAATATGTAATCTATTATTGTCACTTCCAAAGTCTTATGAAACGGTAGTTACTATTATTGAAAATTTACCTGCTGAAATGTTGACCCTTGAAAATGTAAAAAGTAGATTGCTGAGCGAGGAAGAAAAACGGCAACTAAAAAAAAAAGGTAGTTATGGCGAAACTGCGGAACAAACAGCATTTAGTTCACAAACAGGATGTTATAGATGTGGTAAACCTGGCCACTTCAAGAGAGAATGTAGAACTCGTTTAACGAATGCTAGATACGGTGCACCACAAACTGGAAATAACAAGGAGTCCGGTAAACTTAGATATGAACATTATAGAGGAGGTTCGCTAAATAGAACATTTCTAAGAAATAGAGGCAGGGGAATACAAAGAGGTTATTTTAGAGGTGGTTATGGAGAAACAAGAGGTCGAGATCGGCGAGATATGGAAAATTTAAGTAACCTTACTGAACAAGGAGCACCAACCAGCGAGATGAGTGATTTAAGTGAAAATTTATCAAGTGTTAGCTTTATGTCGGATGTTAATGGTGAGAGTATGTCAAGTAATTATAACGATAAAGATTTTAGAGAGTTTGTTATAGACTCGGGTTGCACTGACCATCTAATAAATGAAAAGGATGTGTTTTCTGAAATTATTTTTTTAGATAATCCAATTAAAATAGTCACAGCTAAAAATAATAATTATTTACTTGCTACTGGCGTGGGAAATGTAAATGTAGTCAGTTCTGTGGGACAAAAAAAAATTAATTGTACTATAAAAAATGCTTTATACGTACCTAATTTACGAAAAAATTGTTGTCGGTTAAAAAATTAGAAATGTCAGGAATAAAACTAGTTTTCGCAGATGGTTTAGTTAAGTTAATAACTGGAGGTAACATTGTAGGTATTGGAACCAGGAATAATTTATATCAAATAAGTTTTGAGATTGTTAAAAGGAATGTCAAATTGTAAATGTTGATAAGAATGATTTTTGAAGTGGCATAAAGGTTTGCTCATTTGAATTTTCCAGCACTTAAAAGATTGATAAAAGATAAAGTAGTAGACGGCCTGGAAAATGTTAAAGTTTCCAATGTTGAGTTCTGTGAACCCTGCATTGCAGGAAAGTTATCAAAAAAACCGTTCGGTACAAGATATAGAAGTAAAAGGTTGTTACAAATTGTTCACACTGATATTTGTGGACCAATTACGCCCACAGCTTACGATGGCTCTAAATATTTTATTACATTCATCGATGATTTTTCCAATTTTACAATTGTTTATTTACTAAAACATAAAAGTGAGGTTTTTTTGAAATTTAAAGAATTTTACTTCATGTCAAAGGCTATGTTTGGGTTCTGTACATCTAAACTTAGGTGTGATAATGGGGTGAATATGTGACTGGTGAATTAAAAATTTCTGTCGGGATAATGGGATCATTTTAGATTACACGGTGCCTTATACGCCTCAACAAAATGGAAGGGCAGAAAGGAAAAATAGAACCTTAGTAGAAAGAGCAAGAACTATCATAAATGAATCAGGGTACCCAAACAATTATGGGAGAGGCTATTCAGTTTACAAATTATACCATAAATCGAAACCCAACGGAAGATTTGGACAACATAACTCCTGCTGAAATCTGGTATGAGCGGAAACCTAACGTCAGCAATTTAAAATTTTTTGGAAATATAGCTTATAGTCTTGTAAGGAAAGAAGCAAGAGAGAAGTTTGATTCTAAGGTAGAAAAGTGTGTTATGGTAGGCTACGCAAATACTGGTTATAGGTTATGGAATGCAGATAAGGGCAAAATAATTATTTCTAGAGATGTTAGGTTTCATGAAAGTCAATTTTTCTTTAAGGACAACAAAGTCTCAATAGAAATCGAGGATACAGAATTAGAACAAACCGAACCAGACGAAAGGAAACAGGAAGAAATAATTGAAACTAGAGAACATAATTTACAAGAAATGAAATTTGAGGAAACTAATTGTAGGGAAAATAAACGTAAAATTAAACCTCCGTCGAGGTATGACGATTATGAACTATACATGGCATTTGATGCAGAGGGATTTGTAGACGATGTACCCCAGAATTTTAATGAATTACAACACAGAGTGGATAAACAGTTGTGGGAGGATGCAATAAGAAAAGAGTTAGAATCTATAGAAAAAAATAACACTTGGAAGATTGTAGAAATGCCTATAAACAAAAGGATTATAGACACTAGGTGGGTTTTTACATTGAAGACAGCAGAAGAAATAGAAAAAGATAAATATAAAGCCAGATTGGTTGCAAGGGGGTTTGCACAGCGGGATATGTTAGATTATGAAGAGGTGTTTTCTCCTGTAGCTAAAATGACAACACTAAGAGTATTATTATGTATAGGAAATCAGTTAAAATATCATTTTAGGCAGCTACATGTAAGGAGTGCATTTCTAAATGCTAAATTAGATGAGGAAATTTATATCTACCCACCCCAGGGTTTAAAAATTGATACGGGACAGGTGTTACGGTTGGAAAAATCATTGTATGGACTAAAACAAAGTTCAAGATGTTGGAACGATGAAATAAATAATTACTTAATAAGTATTGAATTTAATAGGTCAGATAGTGATCACTGTTTATATATTTTAAGCCTGAAAAAGGAAAACATTTATTTGCTTCTATATGTTGATGATATTTTGATTACTGGATATGATTTAAAAAATATAGATAATGTCGTAAAAAATTTAACAATGAAATTTGAAATTAAGGATAAGGGAGAACTTAAACATTTTCTAGGTATAGAAATAAATTATAACAGAGAACTTGGTATTTTAAGGTTGAGTCAATCAAAATATATTGACAAAGTTTTAACTAAATTTAATATGAAAGAATGTAAAGGTAGTGAGATACCTATCGATCCAAAGTTAAAGATATACTTTTCCAATAGTGAAAATTTAACAAAGAAGCCTTTTAGGCAATTAGTTGGGTGTCTCATGTACTTAGTACAGGGAACGCGTTCAGATATTTGTTTTGCGTTAAATTTCTTTAGCAGATACCAAGACAAAGCGATAGAGGAAACTTGGATGTATTTGAAAAGAATGTTAAGATATTTAAGTAAAACTCCTCGTGTAGGATTAGAATTTGTAAGAGAAAAAAATACAAGTTTAATTTGTTATGTTGACGCAGATTGGGGAAATGACGTAATTGATCGTAAGTCAGTTACAGGTTTTTTATTTAAGGCATGTGGCAATATAGTGCATTGGGTGACAAGAAAGCAGAATTGTGTGACTCTATCAACAAGTGAAGCGGAATTAGTGGCGCTATGCAACGCAGTCAGTGAAGGTTTTTGGTTAAAGAAACTTTTGTTAGATTTAAACGTAGATGTAGGTCCTATAACGTATTTCGAAGACAACCAAGGATGTATTGCTGTTATAAAAAATCCAGCAAACAACCGTAGAATTAAACATCTAGATTTAAAATTTCATTTCATTTGTGACAACTTAAAAAAGGATAACATTGTTTTAAAATACTTAGATACTTCTTTACAGCAGGCAGATATCCTTACAAAAGGGTTGCCGTGCGCTACATTTATAAGGTTAAGGTTTGATTTAGGGCTTCGGGATTTTAGCGAGGAGGGGTGTAAAGTGTAACGCTAAACTCCTTATTCATATAAGGTTAAGATTATTAGATTTACTAGTTTATAGGTAGTGTAGACACTGTAACATATATATAGACAGATAACCTATTTCGTGTGTAAAAAAAAAATTATGTTATGTTAAGAGCACATGGTAATTAATGAATAAAGTTTTAGTTTTGGAGGTTTTGTGTATTCTAAATTGAATTTCATTGTATTAAAATAACAGGAATAAGGTAAAAGCTAGTAAATCATCACATAATATCTTTTAAAATTAAGCATGCGATAATGAAAGAAGATAGTAAAGCGCACTGATAAGAAACGCATTTTATTCATGAAATTCGTTCGATTCCCAAAAGCTTTATCTACACAAACAAGAGCCATAAGCGAAATTAAAGGCCAAGGTATATTAAAATTTCCAGTAATAATACCAAAACAAGTGGTCAAAGATCGACAAACAATAGAAATATTAGGAGAATACGTGATCACTGAATCGCTCCATCAGAAATAAACTTGTAAAATCCACAGAAATATATAAAACCTGTGGTTGGCTGCAAACTTTGAACGACAGTTCAGATAAACCAACGAATTTTAGATAGGGATAAGCTATATAACGCCCAGAGTTTGATAACAGTCTCAGTCTCAATTAGAACGACGTAGAAGCTGCATCACTGTTACTCAAAATTTCCGCGTCGAATTAATATTCAAATAATTAAAATTTGTGAAAAGTGGTGTTATACGATATTTTAAAATAAATTATAGTGAAAATAGATGAAAAATGTTTCGCCGTTTGCTGGAAAACGTGAGTAGAAATTTTATTAATTAATTTAGATTAAATATTTATAATGTAGGGCTCTAAGTTACGTCTAAGTTACCTCTAAGATACGACAAGAAAATTCTAAGTTTCGCCAAGCAAACTCCAAGTTTATCTAAATAAAACGCAGTGAATTTTGGAAACAAATTAATAATACTGAATGAAAATTATTGGTTCAAATTCACGTGAGGAAGCACAAGGCAGAACATTGTTTTAAAAAAAGCTACTTGATTGAAGATAATCAAGGAGTGTTGATCCACAACACGTAGCAGCAGATCAAAGGGAAAAACAAAGGACACAAGGGAAAAACAAAGAAGGACACACCAGGAAAACTGCAGGTCAGGGCTACCTAGTATAAGGCATTATTTCATATTTTTTTTTTAATTTAAACATTGACTATATTTTCTATATTTTGTAAAGAGTCAACAAAATATTTTATACGTAAAAATTTACGTAAAAAGGGGAAAGGTCTTGAACGTTCTGCATTTTCCAGTAAACGTGTCATATTTGGTGTCTTTAAATTAAAGAAAGGGAGATACAATTTTGGGGATAAATAATCTAAATATTATTAATTGATTCAAGGGTTTATTTGTCATATAGTAAAACTGTGAAGTGTAGATATTATTTTCTTCTCATTATACAAATATTGATCGACTTCGTTTTATCATTCTAAACAGGAAAAGTTTTAGGGAAAAGGGATAAATTATTTGATTATCGTAACGTTGTGCACTCTGTGTGAGTTAAACTGAGCTAGCCGTGGCATAATTAAAATTAGAATATTAGAGAGAGACACAGAGCAGTGGCGGACAGCAGAAAACTGGACGTTTATCACATCGGCGTACAGCGTTATCATATCAATATATAAATATATATATATATATATATATATATATATATATATACACGTATAATAAAATTTCTTTTGTTGCCGCAACAACTTGGGGCTGTATAAAAATGTTTCACTGGCACAGCAACGTGGGACTGTATAAAGTTCCTACACCTTAGAGAGCGAAAGTGTTACAATGGCACTTTGAACGTAAGGATCGAAAAAGTTTTTACACTTTACAGAGAAGTTTGTTGCTTTGGCACCGCAACGTGGAGCGAAATTGTTTTGTCTTATTTGATCAAGTTTGTGCATGTTAGTAGATTATTTTTGAGGGTAACTAGTGATAATTTAGGTACAATAGTTAAAAAGTTCTTTTAACGAATAATTATTTTCAGAAAATGAATTTAGTTCAAGTTTGTTCCAATTTTTATTTTTTCTTCAGATCCTTAAAAAATTTCTTTAGTGTTACAAAAATATTTAGTATATTGTAATGTGTTTACGAAAACTGAATTCTAAGCATTTAAAATTAGTTCTTTAAATTAAAAATTTAATAAAATTTTCATAATGGCTGAAACATTTAAAGCTGTTCATTTTTTAAAAGAAGAAATTAATTATGAATTACAAATTAGAGGCATACTCAATAATAGAGAAGTTGGTGAAAAACGAAAAATACTAGGTAGGCAATTGGCAAAAGAAAGTACGAAGTTTGATTGTCTTTTTAACTTAGAAAAATATCCAGAAAATTTTGAGAATGAAAGAGAAGAGAGAAATTGGATTATCTATTGGGTCAGTTAAAAGTGATTTGTCCAAAACTCGAAAGAAACCCTTTAAATTTTAGGTTTAAGGGAATTCTCTCGAGATTAGTTAATCTTACTGGTCGTATAAATCAAACGATAATTCCTGATGAAAATTCAGACTAAATTTCGGAATTTAGAATTAAGCTTTAGCTACAGTTTTTGTGCTTGAATCAGATCTTTTTAAAAAGGCTAATAAGGATAAAACAACAAGTGGTAATGATATTTTATCTTCAGTAGTAACTTAGTAAAATTATTCAGGTCAGTTGCAAATTTTAAAAAAACATTTGGCATATTTTTGATAATGAGAGAAATATTGATTATGTTTTATTAATATGGTATATCAAATTTTACTCTTGTTATAACGCTCGAGAACTGCTTTTGTGCAGCAAGCAGTTTTGTTTTGCAGCAGTTTTTTATTTTACATCGGCATTGCAATGCAGCATGTTTAGATCTATTTAGTCTAGGCGGGACGTCGTATTAGTTGGTCACTCAGCAGTGCATAAGTCTAGACGAGACTTGAGGTAAGTTTGTAGCACTAGCAGTCTTTACATCATTCTTTGGGTTTGTGATGTAAAATATTTTTTGTTTATTAGTCTAGGTGAGGTGTATAGAAGGGTCTGTCATTCTAGCAAATTTATGCATTATATGACAATTTTATTTGTTTTGGCGGTTTAGTTATAAGTAGAGCAAAGTGCTCGCCAGAGTGTTAAGGGGTGGTTAGCAATAGTAGCGATTAGTTTTTATGGAAAACTTGTTTAGTAAATTGCAGGTTATATCCTTTTTAAATTTTTCTTGTCTTACTCCAACTTTAGAAAACTTTTTAGTATTTGGTCAACATCAAAATCCATGATTCAGATAAGTGGTATGTGTCTTTGTGGTCAAAAATTTTAGCTTCACCCATAGATTATCCGCAATGAAAAAGCAAAGACAATCTAGTGTACAAATTTCTTCCGTCAAAATTTTTAGTAAAATCAAATAATGAGGAGAGGAAACATTTGGTCCCTAAAACACAAGAAAAAATAATTAATTCTTTTCATGAACCTCCTATTGCAACACTTTTTTGGATATTTTAAAACTATGGGTCATATCCAAGAATTTTGTTATTGGCCTAAAGTGCGTATAGATATACTAAAGCATCAAATACCAATCCTTTAGGATTGGTGGGAAATGAAAAAAGACAGAGTTCCCTTTTCAAATAATTGCTTTGGATCTTATGGGTCCATTTCCATGCTCTAAGCTTGGTCATAAAAGGTTATTGGTTGTAGGAGACTGGTTTTCAAAATATACCCTGCCTATCCACTTCATAAGGCTAAGGCTCCTGCTATATGTAAATTTTTGGAAAACAAGATTTTTTAGTTTATGAGGGCCATCAGTATGTAATATGTGACAACGGCTCACAACGGAATAGTCATATCTTTAAAACTTTATGTTCAGGTTACGAGATACAAAAGGTTGGGTATACAACCATTTACTTGTCACTATGTAATTACGTACAGCGAATAAATTGAACTGTTGGTATGGCAATTTGTTCGTATGTAAAAACTCTAGGTATTAAAATCATAAACAAGGCTAGTTTCAAGTCGTTTTGGAGACGACACGCCCAACACTATATTTGTTGCTTTCTATCATGTTAGAAAATTATAAGCTCATGCATACTGTGAAGCAAATGCGATGGTTTATTCATTAAATTTCTTGAAAACTGCTACGTACCTAGACGTAGCCGGACAAAAAGTAGATACCAGGCTAACTATCAACCGCGGAGAGTGAGGGGATTCGCCTACATACCAAAAAGAAACAAAAAAAAAATACATCACCTATGATTATAATAATAATAATAATATCGTCTTTATTGATAAGTTCTATAACAAAAAAATAAGAATGTAGTATAACAGGCAACGTTCAGCTGAACCACTTAACCTGCAACTAACAATACAATAAATATAAATTTACAAATAAGAATAAAAATATGTAAAAGAAGCCGGATGTTTATAATCCTGGTGTGAACGCCACTGCAAACAGTTTAACACTAACATTAAGTTGGTACTTTATGAGCCAACACTTATTTCTGCTAAAGAGTATGAGAACATATGAGAACATATAAATGTATAGACCAGTGAATTTATTGTGTTGAAAGTAAATACTTTTTAAATAATAGTATAAAACTTGATACCCATTTGGTTTTCATAGAGTTGTCAATTGAATTATATAATTTAACTGCAGTGTACTGGAATGACCTCTGAAAAAGGGTGGTTGAGTGCCGCTGTACATGTAGCAAGTCACGAGATCTCATCTGGACAGAATGACAACTGCTACGCGGTAGTAGCAGATTTTTTATATAAATTGGTGCCGATAGAGAATTTATAATTTTATGTGTAAAAGTTGCAAGATGCAGTAACCGCCTGTTTTCCATTTTTAACCAGCCCGACTGGCGCAACGATTCAGAAATGTGATCAAATTTCCTTAAATTGAAAATAAATCTAAGACAATCATTCTGTATTCTTTGAACCATTGCTGTAGTAATAGAGTCTACACAGGGGCCATAAACAACATCACCATAATCAAATGCAGACAAGATAAGTGACTCGCAAAGCATTTTACGAAGCTTTTGATTTAACAAATCTTTGTTAACATACAATTTACGCAGAATTATGTATGATCTTTTAATTAAATTAATTATATGACAATCAAATCGTAATTTAAAGTCAACCGTTAGTCCTAAGTTTTTAACATGATGTTGTATTTCAATTTTTTTGTCATTTACCACTGGATTTATGTTATCAACAACTATCTTCCTGTTTTTCTCAGGCCCAAAAATAATTGCTACCGATTTCTTAGGGTTACTAGCTAAGGAATGATTTGCTCCAAAATCAGAAAACTCCTTTAGATCTTCATAGATCTGTGCATTTGCAACTGGTAACTGATTAATTTTAAATGAGAAATATATTTGTAAATCGTCAGCGTAAAATCTAGATTGACAATTACGAAGTTTACTTGCGAAGTCAGCTGTACACAGCAAAAAAAGCAGAGGACCTAAGATTGAATCTTGAGGCCCTCCACTAGTTATATTTTTTGTTAGAGACGTTTTACCACTAACATTAACCAACTGCTTCCTATTACATAACTAAGACCGCATAAGATGTAGTGAGTTGTTGTCAAATCCGTAATATTTTAATTTAGCAAGAAATAAATTGTAGTCTATGGTGTCAAACGCCCTAGAGTAGTCCAACAACACTAGAACACTAATCAAATCCAAATCAGAAGACTGAAGAATATCGTTAGTAACTTTGATTAATGCACCGGTGGTACTATGGCCCATTCTAAAGCCAGATTGATTTGCAGGTATCATTTGTGCAAAAGAAGTGTATTCGTGGATTTGTTCATATATAATTTTTTCAAAAATTTTTGATAGAAGCGGAAGAATACTAATAGGTCTTAACTCAAACAAATTAATGACTTTATTAACTTCAGGTATAGGCGTAATGACAGCCAGTTTTCAACATTCTGGAAAATATCTTTTTATAATACAATTATTAATAATATTAGTGATGGGTTCAATAATTTTTTTTCCGCATAATTTTAACATAAAAATAGATATAGAGTCACTTCCAATAGCATTAGACTTAATGGATTTGAAAGCTTTCCGAACCTTATCAGTTATAGTAGTAGAAAATGAGAATAAGATATTGCTATTAAACTGATTGTTATTATAAAATTGAAACATGTTGTGGAGGGTTGGTTTTTAGCTTGTTTATGGAGTCTATGAAAAATGCATTTATTTGGTCCGGATCACATAGACTTTCTGGTATACAGTTTAGTTTAGATGTTACGATCTTAGAGGCCCTGAGAGCTTTCCAAGTAATATTAGCTGATTGTTTAGCAATAAAATCAAAGTAGTGCCTTTTTTTCGTCTTATAGAGCTTGTTACAGAATTTCTTAACTGTTTATAGTGCTCCCAATCTGAGTGTGTTCTGCTATGCTTAAATTTAATATGAGCTTTATTACGCAGTTTCATCATAATTGTGATTACGTTGGTAAGCCACGGAGCTTTTGCTTTGGTAATTCTATTCGTCCTTAATGGCGCATGTGTATCAAAAAGATTTATTAATATTTTGTTGAGTGTTCGTATTTGTGTACCTATATCATCAATATAAAAGATCTCTTCTACAGGGATATCCTCCAAGTGATTGTTGAAGGCCGTTAAATCAAAGTTTTTAAAATCTCGATGAGTGATGTATTTCGATATGCGTGCAGGATTTTCAAATTTGAGCTGTACAACTACTAGGCAATGATCAGATGAGTCATGTACACCTATGCAATCCACTGTATCAATTATACTTTCATTATCTAGAAGAATAACATCAATTAATATTGAACTATACTGGGTGATCCGTATAGGTTCAATTACGGCTTGTTTTAAATTATACATTTTAATAATAGAATTAAACCTTTCAACATTGGAATTTGTGAGATTAAACAAATTTAAGTTAATATCGCCTCCGCAAAAGATGTGATCAAATTGAGGACAAACTATTAACACATAAAAATAAATAAAGGATTCTGTACAAACAAGCAAAAGGAAAATAAATTAAGCATTACTATTTTACAGCCAACAATTGTATTCTACGGACAATTTAGAAATTTAGCTACGAAGTGTGCATCTCTTGTTTACACAAAATAAAATTAATCAGTATTGAATAAAAATTGTGAAAGCTTTTGTCAAGTGTTTTAAATTTTTCCCTAATAGTTTTTGTAAAGTAACTAATTAATAAAGCAAATAAACATGTGCGTTCTTTTGTCATGCATCTTTAAAAATAGTACATCGCACCTGTAGAGTGATAATATCAGATCGCAGCAACAAATAATAGTTCTACAATGTGACGTTTCTTGTCACGTAACTACACCAACCGTTGATACGAAATATGCCATTGACGCACACAAAAGAAAACAAGTTGCATACCTGTAGGTATCCTGATACTTAGCTCGCAAGCCGTCGGGGTTGAGTCAGCATAGAAACGCCATGGTCGTCAGCATACATTTACTCTGCTACCATATTGCAGCAGTAGTCTACGAACAAAAGTAGTCATTCTACGTAAAGAAAGAAGTTGTTTTACATAACAAAAGAAGTTGTTTTACATAACGAAAGAACCCATTTGGCCTCCAGCTAAAAAAAAGCTAAAAAGAGCATCTGATTAGAATGGGTACGCTCGAGGAAAGCTCACCGAATACACGCAGGACACCTCCTAGTTGTTGAACAGAAAGACGTGCATCGCTTTTTAAAATACAGTGACGAATAAAATGTAGAAGACCCTTTGACACACATGCTGCAGAATCAAACTCAACAATGGTTCAAACAACACGAATTCAATCTGCCAATTTCTAGCTTAGCGAAGTGCGTTAAAACTGGAAAACCCGGGTTTATATCGGATCGTGCGTGCTCTCATCTCAACAAGTAGTTACCTTGGAACAATAGAGACAACCATTATACGGCGATCGTAAGATATACCAAGATAGCGGGTACCTAAAAACCGGATATAACTATTTACTTTATAGAATAAATTTTCGTTTTAAAAGCACAAAGGGGTTTGAGTTGAGGAGTTTATTCGGGAGCGTGGTTATTATGAATTAGGTTGAAGGATTTAACAGATTTATGGTAAAATGGGCTTATGAAGTAACAAGTAAACTGTATAGGGGGTTGTTGAAGAATTTAAGAATTGAAACGGAATTTATTCGAATGAGTAATGAATTAACAAGGGAAAAATTTTAAAAACAAAATTGAAACGTAACAAATCCGCCCCAGCAAAATTAACAGATCGGGGTAGAAAAGCAAAAGTACGGGAGTGGGCAGAACCAAAAAACCAAAGAGAAAAAAAAGGAACAAAAACCCAAACAAAAAAATTCATTTAAGAACTAAAAGAAAACTCGTTACGAAACAAAACACAAAAGACAACAAAAAAACGCAAAATAAAAGAAGAACTCTCGTCCGGCTCGAAGGAACAATAACAGAAAGCGAGGAAAAAGGAAGGACAGAAGGGAAGCAAGCAACGAGGACTAAGATAGAACGAACTCAGCCCTGCGGAGTCGTCAACGGACGGATGTTTCGCACAAGAGAAATAGAGAAGGTTATCAACCTCACAAAGGAGAAACTAAACGAAGAAGAAAACCAACAGTGCCGACCAACACAGGACCCAAAGGTCAAGCCTCAAGTAAACAAAGGGACAACAAGAGAGAACGCGAGAGAGGAGGAACGCTGGTAAAAGGAAACGGTGTACTCTCAACTGTGGTACCAAAGAATCACAACGAATGAAAACCGAAGAGAAATGCTCACTAGTCCTAAAGTCGACCGAATTGTGATTTCTGAAGAAAGAAAAGCGAACTAGAAAGCACCTACCACAGGAGCGGATGGACGAAACACAATCGGTACAAGGACAGACAGCAAAGAAGACCAGCAAAAGGATAGCGAGAGGAAGGTGGAACGAAAGGAATGAGAAAAAAAGAAAAACAACAAAAAAAAATAACACCAACATCAAGTACAAAACCCAAAAAAGAAACTAAAACCGTACAAAAGAAAATAAAACAGAATCCCAGGGTAGTTATGTATGCGTGGGTGTGGGCGTGTGCATGCGTGTGAGTGTATGTGTGTGGGGGGGCATAAGAAGGGTGTGTGTATGTGTTACGCATGTACAAAGTGTGCATGTATATATGTGTTTGACCGCTGTGGTCGCCTCTTATGACAGGCAGGTCGTACCATGGGGCTATTCTATTCCCGGACCCACACGGGTTGCAAGGAGTACAAGGAGAAACGAAAGAAAGAAAAACCAAGAAGAGAATGGAAGAAAGTATAACCGAATAGAACTGTGTGTTTATGAGGCGTGTGCGTGTATGTGTGTGTATGTAGTGTGTGGTTATAGATTGGACGTGTATAAAGTGTGTGTCTGTGTGTGTGTGTGTGTGTGGATGTGTTAGACCGCTGTAGTCGCCTCTTACAACACGCAGGCCGTACCGTGGGACTATTCTATTCCCGGACCCACACGGGTGAAAAAAAATCAAGAAAACGAAAAAGAACCCAGCAAAATAGGAAAGTAAAATGAAATTGTAACGTCCAAAAATCAAGTCTGAAGGAGAGTAAAGTCGGCATAAGAATCTGGGGCGCGAGAACTAGATATTGAGCTTAAGGCGTTTACGCCGCCAGAAGGTGAATGAAACGAGATCAAGGACATTAGGATTTCGTCGACCAACATCTTCCGATACTGCATCAGTATAGACAAATTTCTGCCTCTTATGGGCAGTTGTCCGCAAAACAGGAACAACAGGGGGTGTAGTAATTGTAGCACGCGGTACAGGGGTTGGCAAGGGTAGTTTAGAAAACTCAAAACGTGTCCTAGAAGGAAATTGTTTGTTTTTAGAATTGGTGGTAAGAATGTCAATGGTCGATAAGAAAACATCATGGGTTGTCAAAATATCAACGGCAGAAAAAGAAAAAGTATTAGCTGTACGAGAATCAACCTTACGAAGAGAAACACAAGCAGAGCACGCGACAGTTAGGTTAAATAAAGGGACAAGGGACAGAAACAGATAAAATTTCATCGACGTTAGATAAAGGACTAGAAGTATCACAGTTAGGACAGAAACAGCATTGGCTGTAGGAATATCAACTTTAGGAAAAGGAGCAGAATCCGCTAACACTTCAATAACATTACATAAAGAAACAGAATCAGGTAGAACTTCATCAACCTTACAAAAACGAACAGCATTAGGAAGAACTTCAACAACAGTAGATAAAGGAACATCAACTAGAAGTTCATTAACCTTAGCTAAAAGAACAGAAGCAAGTAGAAGTTTGTCAGCATGAAATAAGGAAACACAATCAGAAAGAATTTTTTCAACATAAGAAAAATGAGCAAGAGCAGGTAATGTTTCATCAACGTCCGATAAAGGAGTAGAATCAAGTAAGACTGCATCACTGTTAGTCAACGGAGTAGGAACAGACAAAACTTCAGCCACAATAGGAACTGATTCCTTAACAATAGTAAGTAACTAAACAGGATCAGGTAAAACTTTGACGACGACAACAACAGGTATCACCGGAACGAGTTCACTAATTTCAACAGGACCTTCTCTATCCGTATTAGGAGTTATGGTCAGTTCAGATACAGCTGTTAATGCAGACATGACAGAAATTTCTTGAGTAGAACAATTTAAGAAAGCAGGAACATGTAAAATTTTGACAGCAACAGCAACAGACATTAAAGATACAAGTTCATGAACTTCAACAGGACCTTCGCTGACTAAATTAGAAATTATCGTCACTTCAGTGACATGTGTGCTTGCTGACACGACAGGAATTTCTTGGGTAGAATCATTTGAAAAAGTGGGAAGAAACTCTTGAGAAGCTAGCTGCAAGTCACTAATTTGAAGTATGGGTTTTAATGATGGTGGAGGCACAGTTTGGGGTGGAAGTGGAAACGTAGGATCCATTTGCTCATCTTTGGATTCGCGAAGAACAGAGGAAATTTGTTTCTTAGTAGGGGGTCGGTAAGTAGGGGCGTGGTAGCCGTAAAAATCAATATTATAGTTCAAAGGCTCATATGGCTGAAAAGGATACGAAGTGATGGTAGTAAGACAAGCAGTAGTAGGTGTAAAAAAGAACGTAGAACTAGAGACAGAAGAAATTTTATTCGAAGCTGTATTTACCGAAGGAGGGTATGTTGTGATAGTAGTAGCAGGATGACTTGGATGAGAGATAGAAGAGGACGTAGAATTATAAGCAGAAGAAGTTAGGCACCTAAAGGCGAGAACAGAAGTTGAAATATTATTTGAAGACCTATTAGTAGTAGGATGACAGTTTGGACCGTTGCGACGTGAAACTCCCTTATGTCCGCAACCATGACAATGGAGTACTTGAGGATGAGTACAACGTGTCGAAACATGACCAGTTTTTTGCAATTAAAGCATACGACCTGACGGGTAGAAGTACAATAAGGAGGAAGAACAGTAGAATGCACGAAAGAATTATCGGATCTCCTCGTAGGCGTCGGAGAAATCTTAACAACTCGGTCATGTAAAGCAAAAGTATTTTCCTCAGTAGTAGCAAACGTATAAGTAAAATCCAAGGGTTCAAAATGTTGAATCAGTAAATTAGACAACGACTTCCAGTCCGAAAACCTATGCCGAAAATCACAATACCAAAGTAACGCTTTCGACTCAAACAAATCCACTGCAGACTCAAATAACTGCAATTCCAACATGTGGCGAGTTGGTCGGAGTTTTTCAACTCGTCTCAAAAAATCATATGCGGTAAGAGTGTTCGAGACACCAGAAAATTTCAAGTTCCACTCCCACACAGGAAGACCTTGGTAGGAAGCTGAAAAAGAAGTTATTTTTAGTAATACTAAAAACGAAATTGGGAGACGTGACTAAATAAAGACTAACCGTAACTCGGTAGAAGCTCAAAAGAAAAAAAAATATTGCGAATACAGGACAATCTAAAACAGATCCGACGGATAAACTTTAGGGACACCAATGAAAGCAAAACAACAAAATAGAAATTAGAATAGGGCTGTAGAATAAAAGAAAAATCGGAGAAAAAAAACTAGCTCTAGACGTGACGGGGAGAACAAAATGTACCAAGAGGGAAGGAAAAAAAAGGAATAATCTTGGGCGCCACCGTTTTCAATGGACTAGAATTATTGGCGAAAACACAAGTCCAATAATCTGAAATTAACCAACCGATAATATCAAGCGATTAGGAAAGAAGCAAAACTAAAATTTAAGGAGATCGAACCGCATGTGGGGGACAGCAAAGAGCCGAAAGAAAAAATAAATAACAATCCGAACGTAAAGAAAGAGAAAAATAAGTAGCATCAGGCCAAGAAATGCGGGTAATGTAGAAACTTAGGCACTAACAATAAAAAAAAATCGAAGTTTAAAATTAACTAAAACAAACTCGGAGCAGAAAATAAGCGAAACAAAATCGAAGCGAACGCTAACCAAAACCAAAAACGAAGCAAAAGTTAAGCCAACATTACACAGAACAAAATCAGGGCACAAAAAATTAACTAAAACAAATTCGCAGCCGAATTTAATCACAAAAAGAATCACAGCCCCACGCCAGGGCGTCAGTAAATACGCTATTTACCTAGACGTAGCCGGATGAAAAGTAGATACCAGGCTAACTACCAACCATGAAGAGTGGGGGGATTCGCCTACATACCAAAAAGAAACAAAAAAAATAAAGTACATCGCCCACAATTATCTATTAACACAAAAATAAATAAAGGATTCTGTTCAAATAAGCAAAAGGAAAATAAATTAAGCATTACTATTTTACAGCCAACAATTATATTCTACGGACAATTTAGAAATCTGGCTACAAAGTGCGCATCTCGTATTTACACAAAATAAAATTAATCAGTATCAAATAAAAATTGTGAAAGCTTTGGTCAAGAGTTTTAAATTTTTCCCTAATAATTTTTGTAAAGTAACTAATTAATAAAGCGAATAAACATGTGCGTTCTTTTGTCACGCATCTTTAAAAATAGTACATCGCACCTGTAAAGTGATAATATCGGATCGCAGCAACAAATAATAGTTGTACAATGTGACGTTTCTTGTCACATAACTACACCAACCGTTGATACAAAATATGCCATTGACGCACACAAAAGAAAACAAGTTGCATACCTGTAGGTATCCTGATACTTAGCTCGCAATCCGTCGGGGTTGAGTCAGCATAGAAACGCCATGGTCGTCAGCATACATTTACTCTGCTACCATAATTGCAGCAGTAGTCTACGGACAAAAGTAGTCGTTCTACGTAAAGAAAGAAGTTGTTTTACATAACGAAAGAAGTTGTTTTACATAACGAAAGAACCCATTTGGCCTCCAGCTAAAAAGAGCATCTGATTAGAATGGGTAAGCGCGGGGAAAACTCACCGAATACATGCAGGACACCTCCTAGTTGTTGAACAGAAAAACGTGCATCGCTTTTTGAAATACAGGGACGAATAAAATGTAGAAGACCCTTTGACACACATGCTGCAGAATCAAACTCGACAATGGTTCAAATAACACAAATTCGAACTGTCAATTTTTAGCTTAGCGAAGCACGTTAAAACTGGAAAACCCGGGTTTATATCGGATCGTGCGCGATCTTATCTCAACAAGTCGTTACCTTGGAACAATAGAGAAAACCATTATACGACGATCGTAAGATATACCAAGATAGCGGGTACCTAAAAATAGGATATAACTATTTACTTTATAGAATAAATTTTCGTTTTAAAAGCACAAATGGGTTTGAGTTGAGCAGTTTATTCGGGAGCGTGTTTATTATGAATTAAGTTGAAGGATTTAACAGATTTATGGTAAAAAGGGTTTATGAAGTAACAAGTAAACTATATAGGGGATTGTTGAAGAATTTAAGAATTGAAACGGAATTTATTCGACTGAGTAATGAATTAACAAAGGAAAAATTTTAAAAACCAAAACTTGGAACGTAGCAAAACAGTTACATAAATCCTTAACCTTGTAATACGTATGAGTATTTATAGCTATTTTTAGTCGTTTTGAGAAAAACAAATTCCGTCGTAGGCTTTTCGACCCCTGGCTGTCGTTTCAATTACGGCAGTTGCTCATTACATTACATTACGTTTTCCGTTATAGAATTTTCATTCTCACTTTGTTTTCATCTTGAACTTAAGTCAGTAAAATAAACTATAAAATAATCTAAGGTATAGCACATAAACCTGTAGGCTATAAAAATCAGTTTTGAACATCTTCAATTAATTTCATGCTGCTATACAAAAAAAAAAAATTCTGTTATGAATCTAATCTCATTTGCTGTTATATTTATAGTTAATGTAGTATACTATAGATTTTAAAGTGTTACTAGTTTTTCTTTTAGTAATACCCTTTTTGATTAATAAAGAAAGCTAAATCCAACATGTAATGCTTATAATTAAGATCTGAAAGATACACAAATATTTGCTAAAAATGGTTGTAAGATTTTTGAACATAAATTCACTATAAGTTAATAACATATGCATAACATACTTCCATCAAACCAAAAATGCTTGACCTACTTTTATTATAAATACATTAAAACATTTATTTGAGTTTAATTGAAGAGAAATAGAAATATAATTTTCGTTATTGAATCTTATGATTTCAGTATGTAACAGTGCTAGAAATATTGAAAACAGATGTTGATAAAACTACCAACAAAAGTTTTAAAGTTAACGACAAAAACATTATATTAAAAGTGATGTGTAGTTAGTTATCCCTATAAGTAGAACGTTCATGTAGGTACAAGTTCAAGTATACGTGGTCAACATATTTACATTTTATATTCTTTTCCTTTAGACAAGTATCTTTTTATTTCAAACTTATAAAGTAGTGTATATATGCCTATGTACACCTTTTTTTTCAGGTTCCTCAACAAGAATATTTCAATTTAAGCATTTACGCTTAGATCCATTATTTAACATTTAGTTTCTACACTTTCTGGGTGTTACTCCTGTTTAACATTTGTTAAATGTAGTGGCGACCATGGGCAATCCGTAAACTCCTCCCCCTCCCAATGTTATTCTCACCAAACTTCACTGAAATTAGAGTTTAGAGTTAGTCCTGAAAAGTCCTCAAAGTCTTTTATCACAGATTAAAATTCATTTTTTTAATTGTGACTTTAAAAGAAGGTACGTTTGTCAAACCTATCTTTTAATACAATTGTACCCATACAAATTTTCGAACTGACGTCCAGCTTGTCACAAGGAAAATTGCAACGTTAGTGCCTAATGCCGGAGCTATGTAATGAAAAATAAAATTTGTTCAATATACAAATGTGTTTACTTATCTTATGAAGTCAGAACGTACCCTGCAACTATGTATTTTAATTAGCTGATTGCATTAACATGGGCCTATTTCAGAATCAGAAATCATTGTGTGAGATAGACAACTAAAAAAGCAAAATTATTTAATGCTACGTAATTAAAAGATATATTAAACTACTTCATGTTAATGTTTAAAAAAAATAGGACATCATAATATTTTGCAAGGTAATTTAAGCTTTCCTACAACAATCAAATGTTCTATGAAATAAATACACATTATGTATTGATTACTGATTTTAATCTAAACTGTTAATCACAACTATAAAAGCTACACACATGCACTATAAATGGACGTGTGCCCCTGCATGTACATACATTTATATGAAAACAGTATGCAACCACATGCAAATATCTTCACACTTGTACATTCTACCCATTCACATACATATGCACCCAATCAAACTCATGCATGTACCCCACACCCATACACATACATGCCCTACCCATAACTACGTGCTCATGTATGTGCACTCAAGGATGTTCGCCCTCAAGAATCACACCAACTCATACACATGCATGTGCACACATTTAAACATGTGCAAAGCAATCATGTACTTATATGCACCTATACCTACTCTTGTATGTATTATCCATAGGTTGCTTCTTGATTGCACACATACACACAAACACGGAGTGCATGTGCAAATGCCGCATATGCAATTGCAAATGCAAGTACACACACTTTTGCACCCACACAGCATGCGCAGGATTCTTCTTATACATGTATGCATGGGTTTATGCTCATCCACTCAAACATCAAAGCCCAGGTTAAGCCCACCCAAGAGTGCAAACCCCAAAAATATACCCACTGCATGAATTCATGCACTCAAGCAAACATATATATCCACATAGCAATACAAGCCAAAGCTATTGCACCTGCCCATGCTGTGTCCTCAAACTGTCAAATACGTGACATATGTTCACATGCATACAATCACATGCATGTGTACACATACCCAAGGATATATATGCATGCAACTACAAATACACATGCTGTACTCCCCCATTCAAGCATTCAAGCATTTATCTCTCTACATTCTTCCTCAAATTCTACCCTGTATATCGACAGATCTACTAAACAATCAGGTTTCCCTACTTCTTTCGCTAACAATCTACCTAGAATTTTTCTCTTTTCCATAACCGGCCTAGCACTTTCTATTCCACGGATTTTTAATTCATATTCCAGCTCTTCTTTGAGTAAATGAACAATTTGAAATGTTTCAGCCATTTTAAAAAATTTATTATGACAACCTAAAAGTATTTTATTTCTTGACCAACTCAATGTTGATATTACAAAATATTTCTTTAATGCGAATCAAACCTGTTGGGACATTCAAATAACTAACGCTTAAAAGACTTGAGGTTCCAGACACGATATAAATCCTATGAAAATTTATAACCAAATTAATTTTGAGTTTACCAACTAAACCAACACATTAAGTGATATTGAAATAACTTATTTTTACAAATCGAGCACCAACAAAATCGAGCCTCACACGTTGTGCACCAGTGAAACTAAATTTTTCTTTATTTAATTTAATTATGTCCTGACGTTGGGCATCAGTGAGACATATTAAATTTCTTTAAATGGGGAGTGAGTCAATTAGTGAACAAAACCTCGGTGGACCCACGGGCTTTACTATATTCGCGGCTTAGTCTGGGAATTACCCCAAGGGTAAGCAATGAGATTGGGCGTGGATATAAGGTGGGCTCGACTACAAACGGGAACAAAAAAAGGAAATGAGCGCCACTGCATCTATATAGACAATAAATAAAACTAAAGTATCCTTCAGGAAGACGCAGAAACCTATAGGATATAATGATTATCAAAAAGCATACAAATTAAAATAAACAATACCTCTGGAAACCTCTTGAACCTCTGCTCCAGCTTCTGCGATGTCAGACCTGCAAGCAAATGTCACACACAAAAAATAAAATATAAGACACTGTTTGTGTCTTACGACAACAAAATATTTCGGTCTTTATAGATCGACAGTCCCGAATTCAAAATCTCAACAACACCTTACCTATGAAAATGTACTCTACTGAAAATTACTTACTCTGTTTCTATTACCTAATGCTGTATCAACCTTTTTTTTTAAGTTCCACATTCAAAATTTTGTTTATCTAATTTGGATATTATTAATTTTAATTAGTTAAATAAAAAGACGAAAGTTTTAAATCAAAGTATAATCTAAATGTAATTCTCTTTGTTGCAAAAATTATATACAAAAAATCTGATAATCAGTATAAAATAAGTTTCAAAAATCTCTGAATTTGTTTCTCTACATAGAGAGATCTTAACATTTTTAAATTCTTTAGTACAGTCGGTTCTTAAACATCCATAAAACAGATCTGTTCTGGCTTACAAAATTTCTCTAACGAACTTATTATACAAAAAGTTCATATGACTCAAACATTATATGAAATTAAAGAAAGTTAGTTCGTCATATGTTAGAAGCAGCATTGATATTCTACTAATCATATGGCATATTGTAGTTAAACATCTTTCAATCAAAAGTGAACTTTATATATATATATATATATATATATATATATATATATATATAATTCTCTAACTGATTTTTATTTGGGATTTAAGCATAAACATGTCTTGCAAAAAAATTTAACATTAACATTCGTTTAACAAAAGTTTCTTATAATTTGGAAATCGTTAAATCAAAGCTTTGACCGTAATTAATACGTAAAATTAATTCTCTCAATAAATAGTTTTATAAGTACCTGGATAGTTTTGTTTTAACTGCTTGATGGTGATGCTGCAAAACGCTCTAGACCAACCAAAACAACATTATACTCCATCTTATTAAAGTTTAAAAAAGGTACGAAGTTGGCATTTACTAGATACAGCATTCTTACATGAATAGCCCCCGAGACAGCTTCAAAACGAGTGATTCCACAATACATAATTACGTTCCAATAACATTACATGGAATTCTGCTCGACATACAAACCACTTGAATTCTCAATTCTACCATTCTCAAACGTGCTTTCTTAAAATTTTATTCTTCAGACGAGCATACTTAGATGTGCCTACTTAAATGTGCTAAGGAAATTAAAGCATCTATTAGTTTTATATAAGGCAGTTTTATTACACAATCTCACCATTAACGGACTTCCACCAGCACGTGTTGTTACATTCTCCTCTTCATTGTCCGGGGCGGCTTTACACGAGCTCTTTTGCAAAGCCCCCCCCCCCCAGACAACCTTTACACCCTTTTTGATAGTAGGGCAATCCTAATGCCCCACTTGGAGCATGGGAAACTCCGCATCTTAAAACGAACCGTACCTGCTCGTTGTTGCTTGCAAGATGGCCGCGCTCTCGCTCGCCTTCCTGTCAACCAGCCAACACCCTACCTATAGCGTCACCTTACGCGCAGGCGTTGTGTCTGTCCAGCAATTACACAAGTGGGCTTAAGAATACCTGTAGCTTATGCAACACAAGTTACGTCCAGGGTATTTGCAGATATCAAAAGCGTAGGAGTCACTATTAAATGCTTTATATAGGTGAAGATAATGTAAAAAAGGAAAGAGGTGTTCTTCCTTATAATAAATTAAACTATTTAACGATTTCACGCTAAATGACAATTTCGTATGCTGTAGAATAACAATGGCTAGAAATGTTTTTCTTTAGAGATTTTAATATAACAAAAGTTTTTGTTACAACACACACACACACACACATATATATATATATATATATATATATATATATATATACAAACTTGTTAGCGTGTTCCTACATCTTGAAGTATCTAAGGTTTTCAAGTTGTTCCGACGTTTAGCGATAGATTGTCACTTTTCGTTTTTTAGTTGAACTGGAAGGTCGCTTGGTGTTGAAAAACACTCAAGATGTTCAGGAAAGTCAAGTTTTCCTGGCAGAGGCGTCGTAATAGACGGACAGTATTCTAAAAGTTGTCCATGACAACTAAAGTAGAAGTGTAGTGTGCAAATCCTCTTGGCGAATGGTTTGTTTAAAAAATGTAAGCATATAAAATTAATTATTTTATTACAGTGCAACTTTGATAACTCTGGAAATGTAGATAATTTCGTAATGATTTTGATGTAATTTCACGTAATTTCGATGCAGGCTTAGATCATCAGAAAATATTTTATTTGGTTTGGTTCAATTAAATTCTATGGAACTCGTTTAGAAAGTAAATGAGTAAGCAACCTTGTTCGGCACATGGCCGCTATGCAGTCGACGTGTTCATCTGATGTACATGCCATTTGAAGATTATAGATCATTGCCGCTATCGGTAAGAAAATAATAGTTCTAGAATAATGCTGACGTAACAAAGTTCATTACGTAAATTTTTCATGTAATTTCTTTTTGAAGCTTGTTTTACTTCAGGTTACTGTATGCAATTTATTATAACTTGTATGAATAATTGTGTTAATTAATTTTCAAAGGCTCATTTTGTAAAGTATAAAGTACAATGAGTACTACCACTTTTTGTAATTAATAGTGTGTTCAACCTAAGATATTATACTACACCGGTTGTACAGATGTAGACATAATAACGTCACCGTTATCTTGTTTATCACAAATTAAAATACTAATATGTTAATTTATAGGACCTAAGTCCTGTAAGATGAAATTTTTAACTTAGAGTATTTTATCAACTTATAATATTTGCCAAATTTGTATGTGTACTTTTAACCTACTAACAATTGTTATGTATATTTTTTTTATAAATCTATTCCACAATAAAATCGTGGTAGATTTAATATTACCTATCGAGAATTTTTATGTAAATGTAACAAGCCCAGGGTAAGGTTTGGATGGAAATTGGCTTATAGTTAAAGAACACTCTTAAGACTTTTAGCTAACTGAGTTTTGGCCACGGTTGCATGAGATTGGGTCAGTGGGTATATTTAGGTTGAAAGAAACAAAATAAAGGACGCCACCTAAATTTTTTATAAAGCAACTGATTAAATGAATTTGCTTAAAGGAAAATTTGGAAACCTAAGTAATCGCTAACCACTTTAAATACAAAGTTTGATTGTCACAAATGTCATCACATCTGATCGTCTTCTTCGCGATCTAACGATGAGTAGGGCGACTCTGAAACATAATTTCTACCAACATAGACACCCTATAAATTTTACGGATCAGTATGAATATGTAATTTTTGAATTAAGTTCAATTTGTTTCCATTATATCGTGGTACACCTTCGAGTAAGTTTACCTTGTAAATACTTAACAAAATTTGGAAAATTTAATGATTATTGAGAAATGAACTGAAGTCCAAAAATAACTCTATATTCTCTTTTAAGAAAAGTAAATAACATTATAATTTATAAGTGTATTAATAAATTTAATTCTTATGAGTGTAATTTTCAATCAGATATTTAATTATAGACATTATTTTTCATATTAGGTAGTCACGGTAGCGTACTTCGACCTCACAATGTTTAAAAATGTTTACTAATTTTTGGCAAATATTATAAGTTGATAAAATACTCTAAGTTCAAATTTCATCTTACAGGTGGTCCTATAAATTAACATATTAGTATTTTAATTTGTGATAAACAAGTTAACGGTGACGTTATTATGTCTATATCTGGACAGCCGGTGTAGTATAATATCTTAGGTTGAACATGCTATAATTACAAAAGTGGTAGTACTCATTTCTATACTTACAAAATGAGCCTTGAATAATTAACACACATTTCATTCAGTCATAAAACGTCACTAGTCACGAAGTAAAACAGTTCATGCAATTAACATGCAGACTTTAGGCATTATTGTACAAACTTTCTCGACATGCACGACCTATAACTTCAACGCGCATCAGATGACATGATTTTGATTGCAATGCGTTAATCGCGAACACCGTTATCATTATTAAACGTTCCAAGAACTTGAACCAAACCATAATAATTTTCGATGACGCATCGCGTGAAATCATCAAATCATATCGAATATCATCAGTTATCAGTTACGTAAAATACATCATATGTACATTTTTAAACAAACCGTGCCGAGTTTCACACACACTTTGTCATGGACAACTTGATACTGTCCGTCACGACGTCGCGAAAACTGACTTTCCTGAACATTAGTGTTATCAACAGACCTTCAGTTCAACAACAGTGCGAAGTCATGAACAATTGAAAACCCAGATACCGATGGAAACCAATAACGTACTATATATTCGATGTGTGTGCGTGTTGTTCAGTATGGAATATGTGTAGTGATGAATATTATTAATAATTGAAGGTGGTTTGAGTTTATCGGTTATTAAATATGCAATGATGACTGGATCAATTATATAATGTTGTTAGATAAGACAAACACTGCGAAAGTCAATGAATGCAAATTTACAGGAAATTTATATTACACAGCTTCGAAGAGGAAAATTCGAGGAAATAAAACAAACGTTAGAGACAAAGAATTATCCTTATAATCTCAAAAAATTATTTAACGATACATAAATATAGAGAATGAACATAAACACAGTACTGATCAAATTCTTTTGAAGCCAATAAAATAAGCAAAGATGAAACTAAGTGAGTTTCATCTTTGCTTATTTGTTTATTGGCTTCAAAAAAAAAGAATTTGATCAGTAGCTTTGTGTTTATGTTCATTCTCTAAGTTAGTTGTATAGTTAGTCGTTAAATAATTTTTTTTGGAGATTTATAAGGAATAATTCTTTGTCTCTAACGTTTTGTTTTATTTCCTCGAATTTTTCCTCTTGCGAAGGGGCTGTGTAACATATAAATTTCCTGTAAATTTATTCATTGACTTTACCGCAGTGTTTTAGTCTTTATCTAACAACATTTATATAATTGATCCAGTCATCATTGCATATTTAATAACCGATAAACTCCAAACCACTCTTCAATTTTAATTATAATTACAATCTACTACATACCACATATTCCATACTGATAACACACACACACACACACACACACATATATATATATATATATATATATATACAAACTTGTTAGCGTGTTCCTACATCTTGAAGTATCTAAGGTTTTCAAGTTGTTCCGACGTTTAGCGATAGATTGTCACTTTTCGTTTCTTAGTTGAACTGGAAGGTCGCTTAGTGTTGAAAAACACTCAAGATGTTCAGGAAAGTCAAGTTTTCCTGGCAGAGGCGTCGTAATAGACGGACAGTATTCTAAAAGTTGTCCATGACAACTAAAGTAGAAGTGTAGTGTGCAAATCCTCTTGGCGAACGGTTTGTTTAAAAAATGTAAGCATATAAAATTAATTATTTATTACAGTGCAACTTCGATAACTCTGGAAATGTAGATAATTTCGTAATGATTTTGATGTAATTTCACGTAATTTCGATGCAGGCTTAGATCATCAGAAAATATTTTATTTGGTTTGGTTCAATTAAATTCTATGGAACTCGTTTAGAAAGTAAATGAGTAAGCAACCTTGTTCGGCACATGGCCGCTATGCAGCCGACGTGTTCATCTGATGTACATGCCGTTTGAAGGTTATAGGTCATTGCCGCTATCGGTAAGAAAATAATAGTTCTAGAATAATGCTGACATAAAAAAGTTCATTACGTAAATTTTGCATGTAATAATTTCTTTTTGAAGCTTGTTTTACTTCAGGTTACTGTATGCAATTTATTATGACTTGTATGAATAATTGTGTTAATTAATTTTCAAAGGCTCATTTTGTAAAGTATAAAGTACAATGAGTACTACCACTTTTTGTAATTAATAGCGTGTTCAACCTAAGATATTATACTACACCGGCTGTCCAGATATAGACATAATAACGTCACCGTTAACTTGTTTATCACAAATTAAAATACTAATATGTTAATTTATAGGACCTACCTGTAAGATGAAATTTGAACTTAGAGTATTTTATCAACTTATAATATTTGCCAAAAATTAAGTAAACATTTTTTTAAACATTGTGAGGTCGAAGTAGCGCTACCGTGACTACCTAATATGAAAAATAATGTCTATAATTAAATATCTGATTGAAAAATTACACTCATAAGAATTAAATTTTATTAAGTACACTTATAAATTATAATGTTATTTACTTTTCTTAAAAGAGAATATAGAGTTATTTTTGGACTTCAGTTCATTTCTCAATAATCATTAAATTTTCCAAATTTTGTTAAGTATTTACAAGGTAAACTTACTCGAAGGTGTACCACGATATAATGGAAACAAATTGAACTTAATTCAAAAATTACATATTCATACTGATCCGTAAAATTTATAGGGTGTCTATGTTGGTAGAAATTATGTTTCAGAGTCGCCCTACTCATCGTTAGATCCTTGAAGAAGACGATCAGATGTAAGTATGACATTTGTGACAATCAAACTTTGTATTTAAAGTGGTTAGCGATTACTTAGGTTTCCAAATTTTCCTTTAAGCAAATTCATTTAATCAGTTGCTTTATAAAAAATTTAGGTGGCGTCCTTTATTTTGTTTCTTTCAACCTAAATATACCCACTGACCCAATCTCATGCAACCGTGGGCCAAAAACTCAGTTAGCTAAAAGTCTTAAGAGTGTTCTTTAACTATAAGCCAATTTCCATCCAAACCTTACCCTGGGCTTGTTACATTTACATAAAAATTCTCGATAGGTAATATTAAATCTACCACGATTTTATTGTGGAATAGATTTATAAAAAAAATATACATAACAATTGTTAGTAGGTTAAAAGTACACATACACATGCATTTGTGCATCCACATTCCTGCACCTTCCCCCTTGCACGCACATACACGCATGCATGCACACATACATGTATGTACTCACACAAGCATGTATGCATGCACTTGCACACACACACACACACTCACATACATACCAACTTGCACACACTATCTGTATTTACCTCTGCTTCAGTAGCCCACTGCATAAAATTAGTACTTGAACCATAACCAGTGGCATTAGGCTCTCTTGCTTCAGCATGTTGTTCAACTTCACTACCAAATTTCTATAACCCATAAAAATATGATAAACAAATTTATTAAGCCTATTTATTATAACTAATGTTATTGCAAAAATATAAGTTTCTGGTCTGGTAGGATTTGTCTCAACAGGCACAAACATTTGTGAGCCTGATTGCAATAACTTAACAGTTGTCGCCATAAGACTGAAGGTGCACATGCATGCATGAGTGTATTCACATGTGTGCATCCATCTCTTGGATGCACACATACACACACATACACACAAATGCACACACACAAACACACACACACACACACACACACTATCTGTATTTACCTCATATGTTTCAGTAGTTGACTGCCAAAAATTAGTATATGGACCATAACCAGTGGCATTTGACTCTCTTGCTTCAGCATATTGTTCATTTTCAATACCAAATTCCTAAAACCCATAAAAATTTGATAAATAAATTTATTAAACCTATATGTTGCAACTAATGTAATTGTAAATACATTTGTGAGACTGATTGTAATAACTATACAGTATTATGCTAGTAGGTTGAAAGTACACACATGCATGCATGAGCACATTCACATTTCTGCAACTTCCCCTTGCACGCACACATTCACACTGTAACAAAAGTTTTGTTACATTAAATATCTCTAAAGAAAAACATTTCTAGCCGTTGTTGTATTACGAATTTGTCATTTAGCGTGAAATCGTTAACTAGTTTAATTTACTATAAGGAAGAACACCTCTTTCCTATTTACATTATTTTCATCTATACGAAGTATTTAATAGTGACTCCTACGCCTTTGATATCTGCAAATACCCTGAACGTAACTTGAGTTGCATAAGCTACAGGCGTTCTGAAGTCCACTTGTGCAATTGCTAGACACAACGTCTGCGCGTAAGGTGACGCGATAACTAGGGTGTTGGCAAGGAAGCGAATGCGGCCATCTTGCAAGCAACTACGAAGAAGTACGCTTCGTTGGAAGATGAAGAGCCTTGTTTGCAGGTGGGAGCTGAGAATAGCTCTACCGTCGTTGAAGGGCTAGTGGTTGCCGCGCGGAGGCGTCACAATAGAGCTCTTGTGAGGCCGGCCAGACAACCAGAAGAGCCGTAACAACATGTGAAGATAGAGGTCCATTAGTGCACATTTAGGAAACACGCTTGACAATGAGATTGGAATTTGGTTGTGTATTGTGGAATTACTCATTTTGAAGCTGTCCGAGGGAATGCATTTAGTAAAGGCATATTTCGTACCTTTCTAAATTTCAAGGAGATGGAATGTTATGTGTTTTAGTTGGTCTACTACATTTATCAGCATCACCGTCGTTTAATTAAGACAAAACCAATCAGGTACTTATAAAACTATTTACTGAAAATTAATTTGACGTGCTAATTACGGTCAAAGCTTTGATTCAACGTTTACCAAATCATAAGAAACTTTTGTTAAAGAATGTAAATGTCAAATTTTTTTTTGCAAGATATGTTTAATCCCACGTAAAAATCAGTTTGAGAATTATACCCTAGAAATTTAATAGGTCAAATACCTTTTTTTTGTTCAGAACTAAATTTATTCATAAGAGGAATTTTTGAACTTTTAGATAATTTAAAAGTTGTTATTCAAAGCACGTACATAATGCACATGTTAATTGAGAAAAATAAGTATAAAGTTCACTTTTGATTGAAAGATGTTTACTTGCAATATGTTATGTGATTAGTAGAATATCTATGCTGCTTCTAACATATGTTGAACTGACTTTCTTTAATTTCATATAATGCTTAAGCCATATGAACTTTTATGTAATAAGTTCTTTAGAGAATTTTTGTAAGCCAGAACAGATCTGTTTTATGGATGTTTAAGAACCCGACTGTATTAAATAATTTATGAATGCTAAGACCTCTCTATGTAGAGAAACAAATTCAGAGATTTTTGAAACTTACTTTATGTTGATTATATTGGTTATAGATAAACACATTAAGAAATTTTTGAAACTTATTTTATATGGATTATTAAATTTTTTTATAAATAATTTTTGCAACAAAAGAGAATAACATTTAAATTATACTTTGATATAAAACTTTCGTCTTTTTATTTCACTAATTGAAATTAATAATACCCAAATTAGATAAACAAAATTTTGAATGTGGAACTTGAAAAAAGTTGATACAGTATTAGGTAATAGAAACAGAATAAGTAATTTCCAGTAGAGTATTTTTTCATAAGATGTTGAGATTTTGAATTCAGGCCAATCGATCTATAAAGATCGAAATATTTTGTTGTTATAAGGCACAAACAGTGTCTTATATTTTATTTTTTTTGTGTGACATTTTCTTGCAGGTCCGACATCGCAGAAGCTGGAGCAGAGGTCCAAGAGGTTTCCAGAGGTATTGCTTATTTTAATTTGTATGCTTTATGGTAATCATTATATCCTATAGGTTTCTGCGTCTTCCTGTAGGATACTTTAGTTTTGTTTATTGTCTATATAGATGCAGTGGCATCCATTTACGTTTTTTTTGTTCCCGTTTGTAGTCGAGCCCACCCTATATCCACGCCCAAACTCATTGCTCATCCTTGGGGTAATTCCCAGACTAAGCCGCGAATATAGTAAAGCTCGTGGGTCCACCGAGGTTTTGTTCACTAATTGACCCACTCCATAATTAAATTAAATAAAAGAAAAAAAGTAAGTTTCACTGGGGCCCACTTAAGTTTCAACACATGCATGCATGCACACACACACACACATGCATGTATGAACACATGCATACACACATGCAAGCATGGACACACGCATGAATGCATGCATGCACACACCCACCCATCCATCCACATACTATCAGTATTTCTGTTACAGAAGGTGGCTGCATATAATTAGTACTTGGACCATAACCAGCAGCATTAGACTCTTTTGTTTCACTATGCTTTTCAACTTCACTGCCAAATTTCTATAACCCATAACATTATGATAAACAAATTTATTAAACCTATTTATTGTAACTAATGTACCTTTCCCTTGCACGCACACATTCACACATGCATGCAAACACACACACCTATGCATGCATGCACACATGCACACATGCATGCACACATGCATGTACGGACACATGCATAAATGCACGCATGCATACACCCACCCATCCACCCGCACACTATCTGTATTTACCTCTTTTTCAGTAGCTGGCTGCATAAAATTAGTACTTGAACCATAACCAGTTTCATTAAACTCTCTTGTTTCAGCATGCTTTTCAACTTCACTACCAAATTTCTATAAGCCATAAAAATATGATAAATAAATTTATTAAACCCATTTATTGTAACTAATGTAATTGTAAAAATATCTTCTATGGCCTATGCATATAATTAAATCAGTTTCTGGACTGGTAGGATTTGTCTCATCAAGCACAACATTTGTGAGCCTGATTGCAATAACAATACAGCGGTTGCTATTAGACTGAAAGTGCACATGCATGCATGAGTGTATCCATATGTGTGCATCCATCTCTTGGATGCACACACACACATGCGCACACACACACAAACACTACCTGTATATACCTCATATGTTTCAGTAGTTGACTGCCAAAAATTAGTATATGGACCATAACCAGTGGCATTTGACTCTCTAGCTTCAGCATATTGGTCATCTTCAATACCAAATTCCTAAAATCCATAAAAACTTGATAAATAAATTTATTAACCTATATGTAGTAACTAATGTAATTGTAAATACATTTGCGAGACTGATTGTAATAACTATACAGTATTGCGCTAGTAGGTTGAAAGTACACACATGCATGCATGAGCGCATCCATATTTCTGCACCTTCCCCTTGCACACACACATTCACACATGCATGCATACACACACCCACGCATGCATACACACTTGCATACATGCATGCATACATGTATGCAAGGACACATGCATAAATGCATGTATGCATACACCCACCCACCCACACCCTATCTATATTTACCTCTATTTCAGTAGCTGGCTGCATAAAATTAGTACTTAAACCATAACCAGTGGCATTAGACTCTTTTGATTCAGCATGTTTTTCAACTTCACCACCAAATTTCTATAACCCATAAAAATATGATAAATAAATTTATTAAACCTATTTATTGTAACTAATGTTATTGTAAAAATATCTTCTATGGCATATGCATATAATTAAATCAGTTTCTGGCCTGTTAGGATTTGTCTCATCAAGCACAACATTTGTGAGCCTGATTGCAATAACTTTGCAGCTGTTGCTATTAGACTGAAAGTGCACATGCATGCATGAGTGTATCCATGTGTGCATCCATCTCTTGGATGCACACACACATGCGCACACACACACACAAACACTACCTGTATATACCTCATATGTTTCAGTAGTTGACTGCCAAAAATTAGTATATGGACCATAACCAGTGGCATTTGACTCTCTAGCTTCAGCATATTGGTCATCTTCAATACCAAATTCCTAAAATCCATAAAAACTTGATAAATAAATTTATTAACCTATATGTAGTAACTAATGTAATTGTAAATACATTTGCGAGACTGATTGTAATAACTATACAGTATTGTGCTAGTAGGTTGAAAGTACACACATGCATGCATGAGCGCATCCACACTTCTGTACCTTCCCCTTGCATGCACACATTCACACATGCATGCAAACACACACACACTTATGCATACATGCATGCATGCACACATGCATGTATGGACACATGCATGAATGCATGCATGCACACACCCACCCATCCACCCACACACTATCTGTATTTACCTCTTTTTCAGTAGCTGTCTGCATAAAATTAGTACTTGAACCATAACCAGTTTCATGAAACTCTCTTGTTTCAGCATGCTTTTCAACTTCACTACCAAACTTCTATAAGCCATAAAAATATGATAAATAAATTTATTAAACCCATTTATTGTAACTAATGTTATTGTAAAAATATCTTCTATGGAATATGCATATAATTAAATCAGTTTCTGGCCTGTTAGGATTTGTCTCATTAAGCACAACATTTGTGAGCCTGATTGCAATAACTTTGCAGCTGTTGCTATTAGACTGAAAGTGCACATGCATGCATGAGTGTATCCATGTGTGCATCCATCTCTTGGATGCACACACACATGTGCACACACACACACAAACACTACCTGTATATACCTCATATGTTTCAGTAGTTGACTGCCAAAAATTAGTATGCACACATGCATGTACGGACACATGCATGAATGCATGCATGCATACACCCACCCATCCACCCGCACACTATCTGTATTTACCTCTTTTTCAGTAGCTGGCTGCATAATATTAGTACTTGAACCATAACCAGTTTCATTAAACTCTCTTGTTTCAGCATGCTTTTCAACTTCACTACCAAATTTCTATAAGCCATAAAAATATGATAAATAAATTTATTAAACCCATTTATTGTAACTAATGTTATTGTAAAAATATCTTCTATGGAATATGCATATAATTAAATCAGTTTCTGGCCTGTTAGGATTTGTCTCATCAAGCACAACATTTGTGAGCCTGATTGCAATAACTTTGCAGCTGTTGCTATTAGACTGAAAGTGCACATGCATGCATGAGTGTATCCATGTGTGCATCCATCTCTTGGATGCACACACACATGTGCACACACACACACAAACACTACCTGTATATACCTCATATGTTTCAGTAGTTGACTGCCAAAAATTAGTATGCACACATGCATGTACGGACACATGCATGAATGCACGCATGCATACACCCACCCATCCACCCGCACACTATCTGTATTTACCTCTATTTCAGTAGCTGGCTGCATAAAATTAGTACTTGAACCATAACCAGTTTCATTAAACTCTCTTGTTTCAGCATGCTTTTCAACTTCACTACCAAATTTCTATAAGCCATAAAAATATGATAAATAAATTTATTAAACCCATTTATTGTAACTAATGTAATTGTAAAAATATCTTCTATGGCCTATGCATATAATTAAATCAGTTTCTGGACTGGTAGGATTTGTCTCATCAAGCACAACATTTGTGAGCCTGATTGCAATAACAATACAGCGGTTGCTATTAGACTGAAAGTGCACATGCATGCATGAGTGTATCTACATGTGTGTATCCATCTCTTGGATGCACACATACACACACACACACACACACACGTGCACACACACAAACATTATCTGGATATACCTCATATGTTTCAGTAGTTGACTGCCAAAAATTAGTATATGGACCATAACCAGTGGCATTTGACTCTCTTACTTCAGCATATTGTTCATTTTCAATACCAAATTCCTAAAACCCATAAAAATTTGATAAATAAATTTATTAAACCTGTATGTTGTAACTAATGTAATTGTAAATAGATTTGTGTGACCGATTGGAATAACTATACAATATTGCGCTAGTAGGTTGAAAGTACACACATGCATGCATGAGCGCATCCATATTTCTGCACCTTCCCCTTGCACACACACATTCACACATGCATGCATACACACACCCATACACACACCCACGCATGCATACACACTTGCATACATGTATGCAAGGACACATGCATGAATGCATGTATGCATACACCCACCCACCCACACCCTATCTATATTTACCTCTATTTCAGTAGCTGGCTGCATAAAATTAGTACTTAAACCATAACCAGTGGCATTAGACTCTTTTGATTCAGCATGTTTTTCAACTTCACCACCAAATTTCTATAACCCATAAAAATATGATCAATAAATTTATTAAACCTATTTATTGTAACTAATGTTATTGTAAAAATATCTTCTATGGCATATGCATATAATTAAATCAGTTTCTGGTCTGTTAGGATTTGTCTCATCAAGCACAACATTTGTGAGCCTGATTGCAATAACTTTGCAGCTGTTGCTATTAGACTGAAAGTGCACATGCATGCATGAGTGTATCCATTTGTGCATCCATCTCTTGGATGCACACACACATGTGCACACACACACAAACACTACCTGTATATACCTCATATGTTTCAGTAGTTGACTGCCAAAAATTAGTATATGGACCATAACCAGTGGCATTTGACTCTCTAGCTTCAGCATATTGGTCATCTTCAATACCAAATTCCTAAAATCCATAAAAATTTGATAAATAAATTTATTAACCTATATGTAGTAACTAATGTAATTGTAAATGCATTTGTGAGACTGATTGTAATAACTATACAGTATTGTGCTAGTAGGTTGAAAGTACACACATGCATGCATGAGCGCATCCACACTTCTGTACCTTCCCCTTGCATGCACACATTCACACATGCATGCAAACACACACACACACCTATGCATGCAGGCATGTGTGCATGCATGTTTGCACACATGCATGTATGGACACATGCATGAATGCACGCATGAACACACCCACCCATCCACCCACACACTATCTGTATTTACCTCTTTTTCAGTAGCTGGCTGCATAAAATTAGTACTTGAACCATAACCAGTTTCATTAAACTCTCTTGTTTCAGCATGCTTTTCAACTTCACTACCAAATTTCTATAAGCCATAAAAATATGATAAATAAATTTATTAAACCCATTTATTGTAACTAATGTAATTGTAAAAATATCTTCTATGGCATATGCATATAATTAAATCTGTTTCTGACCTGATAGGATTTGTCTCATCAGGCACAAACATTTGTTAGCCTGATTACAATAATTTTACAGCTGTTGCTATTATCTTACATGCACACATACACACACACTATCTGTATTTACCTCTGTTTCAGTAGTTGGTTGCATAAAATTAGTACTTGAACCATAACCAGCGGCAATAGACTCTTTTGTTTCAGCATGTTTTTCATCTTCACTACCAAATTGCTGAAACCCATAAAAATTTGATAAATAAATTTATTAAACCTATTTGTTGTAACTAATGTAATTGTAAAGATATCTTCTATGGTATATGCAAATAATTAAATCATCTTCTGGTCTGTTTAGATCGGTCTCATCAAGCATAAACATTTGTGAGACTGATTGTAATAACTATACAGCTATTGCTAGCAGGCTGAAAGTATACACACCCATGCATGAGTGCATCCACATGTCTGCACCTTCCTCTTGCACACACACACACACATGTGCAAACACACACGCATGTATGCACCCACATGCATGTATGCATGCACGTGCGCATGCACACACACACCTATACGGGTTTTTCAATACATGTGGTATGCCATACAGTATCCTCGATTGTGGAACTTTCAAGTTTAGGAGTGTCACGTGGTGGTGAAATCTAAGGTGGCTCCGTGACGTAGTGGTATGTGTGTGACTACTACACCTTGTTACGTTAATCGTGGCAGCCATGTTGGGCGCCAAATTTATGCTACGTTGGCTTGTAGCCGTGCGTAACACAAAGATATCACGGAATGACCAGGCTCAATCGGAGATTAGGGGGGGTTGTAGAAAGCAGACTGACATATAATGTATGCGGCGGTAAGGAGTTAGTGACAATACCTGCAAGAAAATTAGTTACAAACCTGAAAAAAGAATAAGCATAGCAGCAATGAAAAGTCTAAGTTATTCAGTACTTTGTAGAATGTAAATAAAACTGTTTAGATAAACTATATAATATAATAACGATAAAAGCATTACAAAATTTTTTATCACAAAGTGAGGTAATATTGGAGCGTAGCAGAAACGTTTCCTCACACACCAATTAAACATAAATCAGACAAAATGTTAACAAAAGATAAATAGGTAAGTCACAATTGATATGAGTAATTCAGTAGTATTGATTGTTTTTTTTCTTTCTTTTTTTTTCTTAATAGCAGGCAAGTCTATTGTAAAAGGTATCAGAACGACAAAGATATGGCAAAACAACGGATAGATATTTAAAGTAATAACAAGTAGGAAATAGTTCAACTTACAAAAAGTCCTTCAGTAACGCTTCCTTGCAATTGAAGTGTGGGATTCACGATGTCCTGCACTAACGAAGCACTTCACCCTTGACTGTGAGGGTGTTGATGGAATTTCTTACACTTTACACTAATCACACCTACGTATTTCACTAGTGTTAGCAGCAGACACTCTCATGCTGATGGAACTATGTAGCATTGATAAATTTCTTGTTAATTCTATTTCCTTAGACAATAATTTCGAAATATTTTGTAACACAAATCGAAAAAAATGGTACTAAAATTTAGAATCACGGGCCTTCAAGGCACGATGTAATGCATTAAACTAACAGTAACGTGAGGTGTTATATTTGCTACCTATGGTAACAAAGAAAAATCTAATGCTTTTGAATAACGAAATTTGCGCAAACAATGATCTATTTTAGATTCTTTGGGGTTAGAAAATTCAGAAACTACAGTATCAACTGTCTTTACATGTGAATGAGATACATGTTTATAAGAAGCAACCTTTTTTTCTACTAAACCTGCTACAACTGTATCATCGTTGTTTTTTTTTTTAGAAACACTCAAGCTTAAAACTGTATTTGGATAATCCAAAGTATGCACTACTCTGATAAAAAGGACCACGAAGACTAGATCGCACACACAGTTCAAATATAAAAAGACAAATCAACTAAAAAAACACAATCAATAAAGCAACGCGTATCACTAAGTCAATGTTCCGTAAAACGCACGTGCAGGTCGAGTACAAGTTCTACCACTTTTATTTCCAACAGAAAAGCAACAAAAAAAACCAATTAGTAAAGCAACGCGCATCACTAAGTCAATGTTCCGTAAAATGCACGACAAGTTCTACTACTTTTATTTTCAACAGAAAAGCAACAAAAAAAACAATTAGTAGAGCAACGCGCATCACTAAAATCGTCTGTCAATGACCTTACAACCGCACTTGTGGTCAATCAAACACGTTACCTATCAAGCATACTTCCTTCAAAATGTAATCAGAACTACACTCTAATCTGTTTATATAAACTAGTTGTTACCATAAACTCTTGTCGACTATTATCTCCTTCGCTAATAACATAAGGAACATCCAAAACGTGAATGCCGCAATCATATCTAATAATTAATTACAGCGGTTTATCATTTCCGATAAGTTGGAAAGTAATTTACGAATAATCCAATTTACAATTCATTCCTTGCAATTTATTTATTAATGAAAATCAATCTTCAAATTATCTACTTTTAAAGTAATACCCACGAGTTAAATTGCATACAAATCTGAATTATTCTGAAGTATTTCCTTTATACAAACAGCGATCCCAAAGAAACAATGTATTTTTAAGTACGCTAACATAAAGGGAGCGTAAAATGTTAAGCTATAAAAATGCACGTCACAAAAAATACCCCTTGTTCGGATGAGAGGTAAAATGGAGGTCCCGTGTGTGAGTGTTGTCACGCACGTTAAAGATCCCTACCTTGCTTGGAACAGCAAGGGTTCAACAAAGTTCAAAATTTTACAGGTAAAAAAAAAACTCGCTTCCTGGCCAGTGTAGTACCTTCGAGTGGAGCATCGGAAAATCACATGTAAGGTGGTGAAATTTATTAGAACATGATAGTACTAACCTATGTATCGATGCCCTCTGTTGTAAGGAACTAATCATTTTTAAGTTTGCCAAATGTTAAACATGTCAAAGCTGTAGAAATATTGGCACAATTTAATTTTACATCGTATGAAAGATTGTGGGAATATTAAAAAAATGAAAGATTTATGATGCCCTAATTCTCAAGGTAGTCAATTAATAGTACAACATTTAAAGGTGTCGTGATTGAAGTGTGTGAAGCTGAAATGGACGCCATCAATTTTCAAAAACATACATACAGTTCATTTGAGCTCCGTCTGTGCTGTGTAATGCCAATAATTCAGCACATGTGCTTGAAAGTTGCACAAGTTACACTTGATTTATTGAGGTCACACCAACCTAATAGGAACCTAGTATGCACACACATGAAAAACAGCTCTGTCTGTGCTGTGCTGAGCGAAACAGTTTCATTGTTTGTGCTCAAAAACTGCAAAACTTTCGTGATTTATAGTGACCATTCCAGCATAGGAAACAGAGTGAATACTAGGAAGAATTGAAATTTTTGTTTTTTATTTTTTTGTTTGTATCGTTCAGTACCAAACAACCTTGGATTTTGCACAAAAATTGAGCAAGGGATACGTGATTTAGAGTGGAAATCCAACTTCATGGGAAACTAATGAAAGCCATTCAGAATTAAAATTCTTCAACTTTTGAATTTTCTTCATTAGTGCTCCATTTGTGCCGTGCAGTGCAAAAATTCATCATTAATGCTCAAAAATTTTGCAAGCTATACGTGATTTAAAAGTGGCCAATTCAATATTACAAGTAACAAGAATGGACGTGTGCTATCCATTGTTTAGGATAGACAATGCAACTTCTGAAAAAATTGCAACAGAAATGATAAAGAATTTTCTTTCTTTTTCCTGCATTTGTGCTTTAAAACTGCGCAAGTTGTATGTGATTTAAAGTAGAAAATCTAACTTGACAGGATGCTGAAGTAACTGTCACGAGGAAAAGAAAATTTTTAACTTGCTTTATTTCCTTGGTGTGTGCCAATTGTACTAAAAAATTGGGCAAACTATAAGTGATTTAAAGAAAATTATCCAACTTCACAGGATGTAGGAATAGCTGCTATAATTTTTAACTTTCGTTAAATTCTTCATTTGTGTGTTGTTTGTGAAGTGTAAAAAAAGTTTGCTGTTTGTGCTCAAAAATTGATTACGTCCCACATAATTTAAAGTGGCTAATTCATCCACGGAGGAAAACAGAATGCCATCCTCCAACAATTGAATTACCTTTTTTTCATTTCCTTCGTTTGTGCTAAGCAGTTTCAAAAATTCAAGGTTTACAGTTAAACGCTGCACATCTTATACATGATTTAAAGAGCTAATCCAACTTCGGATAAAGTGGGAATTATCATCAGAGTAGACATTGTTTAAACTTTCCAGTTTTTTCTTTTACGTTCTGCTTGTGCTGTGCAATGGAAATAAAAAATATCAGCATTGTGCTTAAAATTTTTACAAGTTACTGTTTAGTAATAATTTTATATCACTTTCTTTATTCTGTTTGTCTGTGCTAAGATTTTTTTTATTAGATTCAGCTGCAAAAATTAGGTATCTACAAGGGTTTGCAAAATTATGTTTTTAAATTTGGGAGTGCTAGCAACGAATTTTTAGCAGTGCACGGCAAAACCAATTCTTTATGGTCCTTTGCTTTCTGTGAAGTTGGGTTTGTAACTTTATATCACGTATAAATTATGCAATTTTTGAGAACATGTGCTAGATAATTAGCACAATAAGTTTCAAACGGAGAACAAAGAAAGTAGACAAAATTTGAAACAATTTCAATTCTTCATGGTGGCCATTGCGGCTGATTGTGAAGTTAGATTAGCCACTTTAAATCACCTCTAAGTAGCACAATTCTTAAGCGGAAATACTGAATTAGTGGTAATATGTGGTAGAAACGGAGCACAAAATATTTCAAATGTAGCAACTTTTCATGATATCCATTACCGTTTGCTATGACGTTTGATTGGCCACATTTAATCATGCTGAACTAATAGCATGCACCAACGAAGGAAATAGTAAAAGGATTGACACCGCAATGCACAAATGAGATATATAAAAAAATTTATTCTTCATTCTGACTGTTGTAGCTCCCTGTGAAATTGAATTGTTCACTTTAAATCACGTATGATTTGCACAATTTTTAAACACAAACCCTGAATTGTTAGTACTGCATAGCACGAACTGAGCACAAAGGGAAGAAGTAAAATAGGTTCAAAATTTTTCATCTATATATTCATGTTGGCCATTTCGGCTTTCCGTGAAGTTGGGCTAACCATTTTAAGTTACGAAACTACTTGCATCATTTTTGAGCACTCATGCTGAACTTCTGTGACTGCACAGCACAGACTGAGCATAAAGGTAATAAAGTTTTTAATACATTTCAATTCTTCATGGTGTCCATTGCAGCTTGCTGTGAAGTTGGGTTTGGCATCTTATATCTGAATTGTTGACACATCAAGTGACAAATGAATAAAATAAACACTAAAAAAATTAATTCTTCATTCAGGCTATTCCAGCATCCTTTGAAGTTAAGTTGATCGTCTTAAGTAAGTTAAAATTTGCACACTTCTGGATCAAATTCTGGATTTTTGACATTTAATGGCACAAAAACGGGAATAAAAAAAATTCGGGCCTTCATCTTGGCATACCAGCATCCTGTTAAGCTAGCTTTGCCATACTTTAATCATTAATAACTTAGTGAATTCTTGAACTCTAACACAGAAGTTTTATACAGCAGACACAAACCGTGCACAAACAAAGGATATATAAATTTAGAAAATGTCCGTTCTTCATAACTTTCCAGATTCTTTTAACTTGTATCGAAACTTTAAATCATGTGTAGCACTATAGTGTGTGTAATTTTTGAGCACAAGCGTTAAACTGTTAGCTCAAGCGTTACAATGGTAATAAAACAAAATAAAATAATTAAAAATATCAATTGTTCCACTTGGTCTTTTCAGCTTTCTGTGAAGTTAGAGTGACCACTTTCAATCACCTATAAGGTGCACAGTTTTTTATTTCAAAGGTTCATTTGTGACACTGCATCGTTGCCTATTTTTTATTCAAATTTCAGGGTTTAGCAGCAAAGATTATAGAAAGTTTCTATAAATAATAATACATGAAAAATACACCCAAAATCATATGGGTAAAATAATATGTTTTAACAAAGTTGTCACTTAACTTTATTGGGGGAGCAGCATAAGCAAAATACGAAAAGTAATAACATTTCATTTGACACAAACAACTTCAAAAAATAATAAGGAATAACATTTTATGCTGACATCAATAATCTACACTACAAAGACATTTATTTTTATTCTAACTATAGGGATTGTAAATATCTTCAGTACTCCTTTTGACAATGGATTATGCTTAGTTAGCATATGTTTCCTTACATACATACTCTCCACAGTATGTATTAAATGCCACTGCTATAAGGTCTTGTTTTATTTTTATTCAAAAATGTCTCAATTCATGTTCAGTGTTGTGCAATGTGTCGCAACTGTAGGGATATTGACGTGATTTAATTTTATAACAGTAAATAATTATAAGCCTATTTCAGTTGGTAAAGTTTATTGATCGGCGAACTGTTAGTTGACAATTAATTTTTACATCACAGATTTGTAAGAAGGAACTAAACATGTTAACCCCTACTTCCACACAAAATTTATGAGTAACTCTAATCAAGAGACATTTAGTATATTATGTGATTAAACAAAGCGTAAACATTTTTAACTAAATATGCAATTTAAAAAAGTAAATTCCATAGTGCCACCATATTTTTGCAATTAGCAATACTTGAGAGGTTTGTGAAGTTGACCCCTATACTTTGAGATATGAAAATAGAAATTTATTAAAAATTAGAAACTAATGTGAGTATTTTTAAACCAAAAATTAAAATTCGTAAGCCACTCTTTGGCAAATTATTCGTCATCATGTTTTTAGAGGCTAACTTCTTGACAGCCCCAACTGTCAATTTTTAGATGTTTTTTAAATAAAAAATTAGTTAGTAATTTGTAAGTATTTGAAAGTCCAAAATGTGATGTTGTAGCTCTTATCTTAAGGGAATTATGTTATCCTAGTTTTAGAGACCAACTTTCGATAATCCTCAACTTTCAATTTTTGATATATTTTTGTGGGTAAAAAATAGTAGGTAAATTGTAAGTATTTGTAATCACAAAATTGGAATTTGTAAGTCAACCTTTAACTAGCTATTGAGCAATATATTTTGGGGGCTACTTCAAATACTGATTATCTTTGTAGCATCCTGTTGTTCACGAATTTCTTAAATAAACATTAATAAGTTGCTGTAAATATATGTAGTCCAAAATTCGAATCAGTAAGTCCCCTTAGAAAAATTTTCGGTATCCTATTTTTCTTGGTAATGCCGTTCGAGATCAAGATTCTCGTTTTCGTCTCGGGGCATTACTAATCTTTAGAAGCTAATTTCTACTTGCAGCCAGTAACATATCTCCTGAATTACTATGTATTTAAAATTAAATAATTATGTCTTAAATATAGCATGATACATTGTATAAAAGAATGTAATATAATAAATGTCAACCAAGTTCCTAATAAGAATAGAATAAAAAACGATTGCTTTGTAACACAGATGCAAGCTGATATAATAAGCTAAGGAACAATGAACTGCTACCAAGCAGACTTATTTATGTTTACTTAGAAAGAAAGACATTGTATGATTAACAAGAAATAGCAAAGATGTAATAATGTAGTTTCCCACAGAATGATGTGAGATCGGAGACTTCATGTTAAATGTAAGGTCATCAAGTCAGTTAGTCTTCGAACTTGTTTAACATTTTTAGGTGTTCAAGCTACTCATTCTTAATTATTAATTATTGATTAATTTAAATAAAAACTTGTAACATTTTTAATTGCATTCACTTTACGTTTAAAGAATATAAGCGTTCAAGTTCATTGTAAATGAAACAAGTAAATTTTGTAATTAATGAAATAAAATAAATTTAATAGCTGCCTTTTTGGAAATAAACTTTTTAAAAATAAGCTCCCAAGGACTTAAAATCTATCTGGCACAATGAGGACTGATTCCAGAAGGGCACTATAGGTTTCCAAAATCGAAAACTAGGACCAGTGAATTTAATTCTTTCCTGCAACAGAACACAAAAATTGGACAAAATATAACCTCGACCAAATCCAATACTGAAGGAAGGCTATGTAACAAGCAATCAAATTATTCTGAGTACCTATAGTTCATCTTCCTTTGCCATTTTTCAATTGGATATTGATTTTAGTAAATAAGAATTGACGATTAAAAAAATTTGTACGTACATTTTATTATTGCAACAATTATTCAATTAATGTCTGAATTTGATGAGATTTTAACAGAACTTAATATGTTAACTTTGTCCAAGGTTGAAGTAAAAGAATTAGTAAACAATTCTTTAAATAACTTTAGTGAAAATTTGACTAGAGAAACAAAGAATAATAGTTCAAACAAAATGAATTCAGATAATTTAAAGTTATATTTAGATTCAATTCCTACGCATGACTGTAATCAAGCATTGCTATGTATTTTTATTAGAGCTTGCAAAATATTTTTGAAAACTTTTTATAAAGAAGGGGAAATAGAAAAGAATATGTGGTTACTAAGGTTAATTTTAACTAAGTTAACGGAGTGAGCATTAACTTTAATAGCGAGGAGGGATGATTTAAATGACTAGGAAGATTATTAGAAAATATTGATTGCTTATTTTGGCGATCAAAGAAATATTAAATGTTTAGTTATAAATTTATTGATTTTGTGAATGGAAAGTAATCACTCACCTAACCAATTTGTTATGAAATGCTAAGACGTAAGAAGTTTGATTCTGGCCAAACTTAAGTTAGAAGAAGCAGATTCTAACGTATGTTTAATTAAAACAGAAATGTATTATGAGATGACTTTGGATACGTATACAAACGTGTTATCCAAGCGATTATCAGATAAAATTAGATTTAGAAATTCACAAAATGTAGAAGAGACTATGAATTTAATAAGAGAGGAAGAAAAACGTTATGTATTATAGGAACAAAATTTACAACTCAAACACTAACAAAACCTTTTAACTAATTAAGACTATACAAGCAACATGACCAATACCGACACAACCTAAATTTACATCATTTAACACACCTACAAATCGTTTTAGATTTAATAATTCAAATTTTAACAACAAATTTCGACAATTTCCAAAACTACATTTAATTTGACTTGTACAAAACCCTGGACGAACAACACATCTAAATTCATTCAGAACGCAAATCAAACATGGCCAACATTCAGCTTAAATCCTAACAGAAACTCACCTGTGACGAATAATAATAACAACTCCAATAATTACTACAAACCAAATCCTATGGACATGTCATCTGGCAACACTAGACACCACAGTAAGCTATCGCAAATTAAATCTGACAAAAACACAGAAACGAAACTTTACTTCCAAAGAGCTATTTCACAATGTAGAAGATTTTAATAATCAAGTTATACTTGAAGACACAAATAATTATGTAAACCCAAGTAAAGACAATGAGGCAAATTACAAATGTGATACCCGTTACAAAAATTACAAACAGAACCATGCAGAAAACACATACTCAAATTTTCAGTCAGACGTAATAAACTTAAATAATATTAATCAACACATTTTACCCTATATAGAAATATCACATCATCATTTTGTTTTCGACCTTACTTAAGGTCGGTTTGACGCAGCTCTAACTTCTTTTCTAATCTGTGCTAATCTAAAAAGCTCTACATACCCTTCACAACCTAAATTTCTAATAATTTGACTAATATAGTTTGGTCTAGGTCTTCCTATATCCTTCTATCTTTTTCCTATCCAGCTGACTCTACATAGATATTAGCAACCTGATGGTTGTTAAAGAAATCTAACATGTTTACATGATTACCATTTATAAGGAAATGAAATATAACCTGGTTATCCGCTTCAAAAAGGAAAAGTGTTAAATTATATGTTTTGGTAAGGCTTAAGCAACGAATCGCTGCCAACATGCCAGACCGCTACCTAATTGTGAGTTATGTCATGGTGACGTTTATTAAATTATATGTTATGGTAAGGCTTAAGCAACGAAACGCTACCAACATGCCAGACCGCTAACTAATTGTGAGTTATGTCATGGTGACATTTAGTTAACTGATTTTTATTTTGTTTTCGAACTTACTTAAAGTCGGTTTGACGCAGCTCTAAATTCTTTTCTATTCTGAGCTAGTCTAAAAAGGTCTACATAGCCTTCACAACCTAAATCTCTAATAATTTGACTAATATAGCTTTGTCTAGGCCTTCCTACTCTATTTTTATTTGATAGTCTATAATCTAAGACTTTACTAAATAGTCCCTCATGTCTTAACTGGTGCCCTATCATTCTATCTCTCTTGACCTTCAATTGTTTCCACATACAGGGATCCTCACCTATTCTTCTATAAACTTCCTCGTTTGTTACTCTATCTGTCCAACTAATCTTTAACATTCTCCTATAACACCAAGTTTCAAAAGCTTCTATCTTTTCTTATCTACTTCTTTAATTGTCCAAGTCTCACTACCGTATAGTAGAACGCTCCATACGTACGACTTTAAGAAACTTTTCTATTATCTAAACTAATACTATTAGCTATTAGTAAGTTTTTCTTTTTTAAAAACATTTTTCTAGCTTGAGCTATTCTAGCTACTATATCCCTTCTGCTACGTCCATCCTTTGTAATTATACTACCTAAATAGCAAAATTCATCTACCTCCTCTAACTCGGTATTACCTATTTTTAATTTTGGTTTAGAACTAGGCTGTAACTCACTTGTCATTATCTTTGTCTTTACTGAGTTAATTCTCATACTATAGTTACTCCGTAGTATCTCATCTAAAATATTTAAAAACTCTCCTAACTCTTTTCTAGACTCTGCTATAATGGCTATATCATCTGCAAAACGTAACATGTCTATTTTCTGTCCCTGTACACTAATACCTATCTCTTTTCTCTCTCTGGCTAAGTTTAAAGCTTCCTCAATATAAACATTAAAAATCAAGGGAGACAGTATACAACCCTGCCTAACACCATTTCTAATCTTAGCTTCCTTATCTATTTCATCAAATCTAATTACTACGCTTTGGTTTTTATATAGACTGTAAATAATTTTTCTATCCCTATGAGAGATTCCTATTTTTTGCAAAACCCTGAACATAACAATCCAATTAACCCTATCAAATGCTTTTTCTAAATCTACAAACGCGAAATGAGTCTTTTTATTTTTTTGTAACCTTTTTTCGATAATTACCCTAATCATTAGTATCGGTTCTCTAGTCCCTCTGTCTTTACGAAAACCATATTGGTCTTCGCCTAAATAATTCTCAGTCAAAGCTTCTACTCTATTTTTAATTATTATTGTTAGTATTTTGGAAGCATGAGAAGTTAAACTAACAGTTCTAAAATTCTCACACCTATCAGCTCCTGACTTTTTTGGGATTGGGATAATAATATTTTTTTCGAAATCTATTGGAACCTCACCTGTGTCATATATTACATTCACTAGTTCATATAATCTGTCTAAAGTTTTCTGACTTGCATATTTTATTAATTCTGCGGGAATATCGTCTATCCCTGGCGCTTTATTTAATTTAAGATTCTGAACAGCTCTATCAAATTCCTCTCTTAATATTGAGAACCCTATTTCTACATCCTCGTCTTGGTCGTTCTCTAACTCATCCATATCGTCTCCCTTATATAAATCTTCTAAATATCTTTTCCATCTATCAGCTACCTCAACTTTATTTATTAGAAGTTCATTATTCTCGTCTCTAATACCATTATATTTTTTCCTATCTTCCCCAAAAAACTTTTTAACTGCTCTGTAAGCCCTGTCTGTCTTACCTACTCTCAAATCATCTTGTATTCCCTTACAATTCTCCTCCATCCATTTATTTCTAGCTTTTCTACACTCATGTACTATCTTATTTCTAACTGTATTATACATTTGCTTACTTTCACTATCCACTTCTCTGAAAGGTTTAAGCTTTCTTCTATTCTCTATTAAATCTAATATCTCCTTTGTTACCCACGGTTTTCTCGCTTCTATTTTTTTCTTACCTATAGTCTGTATTGCTGTATCATGTACAGTTAGTTTTATTTCTTTCCATCTATTTTCTACGTTCCCTCCTACAGCTATCTCTTTGCTCTTATTATCTAATACTTGTATATATTCCTCTTTTACCCTACTATCATTAAGCTTACCTACATCCCATCCCTCTCTTTTAACCTTTCTCAATTTTTTGAATTTTAGTTTACACTTCATTTTAACTAAGTTTTTATATTCTTACGATGACGAGCTCCAAGTACCCCCTCCCGGAGATCCGAATGAGGGAGTATTTAGCTCCGGACAAGAATTTTACTTGTGAGCTCTCCATCATATGATTTCGTGTTTTAGGCCACGCACACCTGGGAAATATTGTGGTAGGCTCCCATATCTTTCCACACCGCAGTTTTTAAAAATTTTAGCAAAAAGCCGTATCCATCACAGCCAACCCCCAACAAGCTTGTAAATTATTGAGGATCGCCCGAGACCAACCGACCCTCCTCCAATATCTTTTAGCCAGCAAGGCTGCTGCCCCTTGCTGCGCCTTTTAATCGCCTTTTACGATAAGCAGGCTTACTATAGTAGTATTCTTTATCCCCTACTATAGGGATAAATACCACATGCTAAAATTAAATTATTAATCGATACAGGATCATGAAAAACTTTAATTATCCCAAAAACCATACAGAAACATTATTCAAATTTTGTAGAAAGAGAATCTTTTAAAATCAAGACAGCACACAAAACGACACTACGCCAATTTATTGCTAATATACCCTTACTAAAAACTTTTAATGTAATAAAACACAAATTTTGTATTTTTAAAATTAACAATAAATATGATGCATTGGTCGCATGGAGCACTTAAAAAGATTAGGAGCAGATATTATATAAGAAAAATCGGTTATTAAGAACAAAACACGTACAAACACCAAATAATATCAAAACAGTAATCTTCAAACCGATTAAAATACACCATCGAACCTAGGACAGAAACACAGGTAAACGTCTTATAAATTCAAAAAGTAATGTAGGAATAATAAATCACGTCATTTCAACGGAAAGCTGAAATACCTACCGCGCTAGTCCATATAAAAGATAATTACGCCACTACGGCAATTTTGAACACAAACGTCTACCCCATAGAAGTATCTTTAACGACACCAATAGAAGTGGAAGAATTAAACTTTAGTAAGATGGAAATCAACAAGGATTCTGAACGTTATTCCAATTCCACAGATTATGATAAAATGCTAAAAGAAAATTTAATTAACATTCGTTTCAATGATAATATTAATACCGAAAAAGAGAGAGCAATAAAAGATTTATGTTTTGCATACAGAGATATATTCCATTGTGAACGAATACAGTCAACACAGTCAAACATAGTATTTAAGTAACATGAGAAATCAGTTTTCACAAAAGCATATAGACTACCTCAAGCGAGTCAAGAAGAAGCAGATAGATAGGTAGCAGACTTATTATACCAAAACGTTATTCAACACTCAGATTCACCAAGTAGCAGCCTTGTACTAATCCTACCAAAAAAATTAGATGCCTCAGCCAACCGCAAATACAGAATGGTTATCAATTACAGGAGACTCGATGATAAGACAATAGACAATAAGTACCCATTACCAAATATCACAGAGATATTGGACAAGCTAGGAAAATACCAATACTTTTCAATGTTAGACCTCGCCTCAGGTCATCAACAGGTGGAAATGGATGAGAAAAACATGACCAAATCAGCTTTCGGTACTCCCAGAGGACACTATGAATACAAACGCATGTCGTTTGGTTTAAAGAACACACCCACCACTTTTCAGAGAGTTATGAACAATATTTTGAAAGAGATACGCACTGAGAAATGTCTGGTGTATCTTAACAATATAATTGTATATTCAATGTAACATTGAGCACATTGAGAGACTAGGAAAAGTTTTTTATTTCCCATAATAATATGTATTTAAAATTAAATGTTATAATTATGTCTTAGATATAGCATGATACATTGTATAAAAGAATGTAATATAATAAATGTCAAGCGAGTTTATACTAGGGATAGAATAAAAAACGCTTGCTTTGTAACACAGACAAAAACTAATACAACCAGCTAAGGAATAATGAACTGCTACTAAGCAGATTTATTTATATTTACTGAGAAAGGAAGACATTGTATGATTAACAAGAAACAGCATTGAAGCAACAATGGCAGTTTCCCACAGAACGATGTGAGACCAAAGACCTCATGATAAATGTAAGAAGCTCGTCTAGTCAGTTAGTTTTCAAACTTCATAACTTTAACATTGTTAGGTGTTGAAGCTACTAATCCTTAATTGTTAATTATTGATTAATTTAAATATCTACTTGTAATATTTTTAATTGCATTCACTTTATGTTTAAAGAATATAAGCTTTCGAGTTCTTTGTAAATGGAACAAGTCATTTTTGTAATCAATAAAATAAAATACATGTGATAGTTGTTGTGTTTTTGGAAATGAACTTTTTAAAAAGAAGCTCCCAAGGGCTAAAAATCTATTTTGCCCTACTTCAAATTTTCGATGTACATTAGTGGCAAAAATTAGTAAGTAATTTGTACGTATTTGTAAACCTAAAAGTAGAACTTGCAAGACAACTTAAAGTAGTTATTGAACCATATATTTTGGGGGATAACTTCACGGAATACTGATTACACCCATAGCTTACTATTATTCACATTTTTCTTGAACTAAAAATTAGTAAGTCGTTTATAGGCATTTGTTAACCCTGTTACGGTATTCCATGCAGACAAGAAGGAAAACTAAAGTAAGCAAAAAAAATCGTGGTGCTCCAAATCCTACTACCAGGGTCTGGACTTCCACCAAAGGAAGTTACTTCGTAGAACCATTTTCGTATCAGCATCTACTGCTGAACCCAAGCCAAACACGGCCCACCGAGTCGGGATGTGCGAGGCGTCCGTGACCCCTCGTCTTCGCCACCCACCATTACTGTATCATACATAGCGGCTTGGACGTGTGAATACCACACCCCGCACCAGTTCCGACACCTACTAGAAAGAATCCACCATCGTTAGTGACGTTCCACGCCTCGTGTCGCCGATAAAGAAACCTGCACAATTTACGGCACCTGCATTTATTAACCTGCCACATCTAGCACCATATACAGGCTTCGATCCAACAAAACTTCTACGTGAAGATCCCAGATCTGTGAGTAATACTCCTGCGCTAATCCATTTTAGCATAGGCTTCTTTTTGAGTCGCGTTTCTTCACAGAAACGGGCATAAAAGTTCAAAATTAATTCAGTACGCAAATTTCATTTTTTGTGTACAAACATTTCACCTAATTATATGTATTTCTTACAGCCGATGGTTAATTCTAAATCTGTAAATAAATTGTACATATTTGTTGTCTCCATGCATTAACGAAACAAACGGTGATCCCACAAAACACACACAGACACACAACACACACACACATAACTCTATGCATTTTAGGGGTTTAAATGATTAGAGAAGTCAGTTGGTAATTTATGGCAGGTTACCGCATGTAAATAAAAGTATTCAAACATTTAAGACGCTTTTCAAAAACTTTAGTATAGGAATTAATAATTTAGAGTAAATGGTGTGGTTAAGGTTGCTTCATTTTGCAAGTGTAAATATTGACAAAGATCTGTATATACTAGGTACGAGGATAAGGTAAAAAGTTCTCGGCCTACAATGAAAGACTGCAATTTTCAGTAAAAAAAAAAAAGATTTTATTTTTCGACATAATCCCCTTAATTTCAACACACTTGGTCCAGCGTTTCTCCAACATCACTATTCCTTCCCGGGAGTGAGAGTCTGGAAGGCTGTGAAAATACTCGTCTATGGCCCTCTCAACTTCTTCATTGGACATGAAGCTTTTCCCAGAAACAAATTTCTTCAAGTTTGGGAACAGATAGAAGTCTGATGGCGCCAAATCAGGGGAATAGGGGATGGCCGAGCAAGTTGTACCCCAAATCCGTTAATTTTCCCATCGCCAACACACCCTTGTGTGCAGGTGCGTTGTCTTGGTGAAAGATGATTTTTCTTCTTCAAGCCAGGCCTCTTCTTACGAATTTTGGCATCCAGCTGGTCAAGAAGGGTGGAGTAATATTGGCCTGTAATTGTTCTGCCTTTTTCAAGGTAATCTATTAACAGAATCTTTTTTGTATCCCAAAACACGCTGGCCATAATCTTTCCGGCAGATGCGATCAACTTCGCTTTCTTTGGCACTGAACAATCGGCTTCCACCCACTGCTTAGACTGCTGTTTCGTTTCTGGCGTGTAATGGTGGACCCACGTCTCATCCATAGTGACAAATCGCCGCACAAAATCGCTCGGATCCTTATTGAACCGAGACAAACATTGCTGCGAAACTCGTTTTCGCATTTGCTTTTGATCGGCATTCAGCAAATGCGGCACCCATCTTGCGCAGAGCTTTCGCATCCCTAACTTTTTGTGTAAGATGTTTCGCACCCTTTCGTCCGATATCCCTACAGCCTCAGCTATCTCCTTCACTTTCAGTCGCCTATCGTCCAACACGATATCATGCACTTTTTCGATCGCTTCCGGTGTGGTTGCGGTTTTTGGTCGGCCTTCACATGGGTCATCTTCGAGAGACGTGCGACCACGTTTAAATTCGGCTGCCCACTTTTTAACGGTTGACAGGGAAGGGGCAAAGTCTCCGTAAACTTTTGTCAACTTCGAATGAATTTCCTGAAGGGTTAATCCGTCCAAAACGAAGAATTGTATGACCGCACGATATTAAAGTTTATCCATCTTAACGAAACACGCATAAGACGTCTGCTTGAAAAAATTCGTGTAAACAAACTACTTGAGATAGCAAGTTTAAACTTGTCATACAAACTAATGACATATACGCGCACGCGGAAAGCACAAATTTTTGCTGATTGGAACGCCATCTCTGTGTCAGGCCGAGAACTTTTCACCTTACTCTCGTAGCATGTAGGTACATTAATTAAAAAGCATTTCAGTTTATTAAACATAGAAATCGACAACAGTAAGGTCATAATCAATTAAGTTGTAATATTAATTAATCAATCTTGGCATGTGTAAATAGTCCTAGCGTATAATCTATCATAAGTTTCGTTATAGCAAACGCAATGGTTTCTAACATATAGGTTGAAAGCATTCCAGGTATTAATTTACAGGGGAAAAATATATAGCTGAAAGTTAACTAAAACGAATCAATAAAATATAGGGAAAGACTGTTTTGCAGGCGTTAGCAGGGGATGAAAGATATCACATGTTGAGTTCGTTTGACTTTAAAACCATCGGTGGGACAAAGACAAATTAGAGGGTATTAGCAAGAGTGAGATGCAGCATGTTTGCATAAAACGTCAGTTTGAAAATGGAATGAGAAGTATTGTAAACGGCTATAGACTAGTCGTTAAGACAAAGAAAGAATAATAAATTGCGCATTTATGGGAAGAGGATGAATATAGGGTTTATAATATTTAAGAGTGGTTGACATCTTCAAGGACCAATGTAGCTTGCATGTGATAGACAGAGTAAGATTGTTAGACGTAGTATATAAAGAGAGACAGATGATAGTGTTAGGTTGTTAGGGTAGAATAGAACGTGCAAACTGGGGGTGAAAAAAGAGAGAAGATAAGAATATAGGTTGGACTGAGATAGGGAGAACTGATTGTAGGATAGAAAGGATATATTGTAAGAATTGGAGAATTTTTGTATATAGGATACAGTGAGATGCCTCAAATACACGTATTTGGAAGGCGTGCTTTAAATACTAAATGATTGGCGGTTCAAACAAAAATTCAAGGAACAAAAATATCGGTTGGAAAGTTAGAGTGGGTTTTCATTAGAAATGTTTATGGATATCGTTCGAAATTCTCAGACTTAAAAGGCGGTTGTGTACGGAAGCTTAAAATACGTTGAATTAGTGAAGGTTAACGGTGATATTTTCGGAATCCGTGGCAGTTACAAGTTTGTTTGTGTGAAAGTTGCTTGAAGGGAAGTTGTTTTGGGATGGTGTGTTGTGAGAAGTGACTACGAGAGAGAGGCGATTTGGTCTATAAATACACTTTGGAGCAGTGATAGGCTCTCTCTCTTTTACTTCCTGATCATCAAAGCATCTTCAACTAGTAGTGAACAAAGTAAATTACAAGTGGGTTTAATAAGTAAAGTTAATTGCACAAGTTAGTGTAATTGTCACGGGCAGTCTGAAAATTGTATGAAACCATTTGAAAATGTAACATGTTAATTAAGAAATGAAAGTACAGCCTGTGCTATATTTTGGTTGTGAGTACCAGCGATGCACATACATGGTGTAGAGTAGATGGATGGAGTTGAAGGTGTACATATGGTAAATGGAGCAGTAGGGAAAGCGTGGAAGGTTGGATATACTATCCATTGGAGAAATTTAAGTGGCTGATTACCTCCATGGATGGTGATCTACAGCTTAGAGAAGTGCAGCAACCTGCCGTCTTTGCAAGGGACAGCAGTCATCAATGGCAGGATTGGTGATGCTTTCCAGGTAACTGATTTTGGAAACTCTGATTCCTTATTGTGTGCTTATTTGATGATTTTGTGAAACTTTTATGTGGTTATTTAATGTATTATGACGATGTGGTGCCTTATGGGTAAATTTATGAACTTTATGAACCAAAGCATTGTCTAACAAATATTTTTATTATTGATTATTTGAAAATAATTTCATATAGAGATTTATATTTGTAGAATAATTTTCTAATATTGGTTAATGTGAAAAGTAAAGGGGACTATTTGATATTTGCAGTGCGAAAATTAGCACTAATATTTACAGGTTTTATGTGTGTTCGTATTAAACCAAGGTTTAACATAAGGGTAGGGTTAAGCCCGGTTACTTTAAACTGTTTATTGTTGGTTAACGCTTTTCATGAAATATTCAAAATACTATGTAGTACTTCAACTCAAGGATGTATGTAATGTTGAGAATATATGAAACAATGATTAAAAAGGATTTTGTAGAAATTTTCTGTTTGAATAAAACCAGGTGCATTTTGTAGTCGAGTTTTCTTGTATGAAACAGTAGGGTAGTAGTTTTCACATAGTAGCTAAGCAGCTGTGGCGAACTTCATTGAAGAAGCTGAGTTTCTTTTATTATAATAGCAAAAAGCGGACAGTATTGATGCAACTCAGGCGAAGAGCTTCATTCCAGGTAACCCGCAGCATTTATAGCAGCCCAATTGGTGGGCCCTCGAATTGTTTTAGAGTTTTACCAGAGGATAACTTGCAACTATATATAAATATATATATATATATATATATATATATATAATGCTATGATAAAGGGGTTATTTAGGGGTATATTGAGTCATAATGGTTATGCAATACATGTAAATAGTACTAAGAGACAGAAAACCACATTTATCACCCTGTATAAGGATCGCAGTTGACTTTCATTAATGCCGGAAAGCATATCATTCAACAATAAACACACATTCAGCAAAAGAAATAACTCTACATGCAATCAAACTTGTCCTATACCAAAAGTATTCATAAATTGTAAATCAATACGCGTTAAAAGCAGTAGAAAGCTAGAAAATCATAATACAATTCACATTAAACATGCGATAGTGAAAGCAGATATCATAGTGTCCTGATAAGAAATGCATTCTTTAAAATAAATACGCAAAAATGTAAACAGAAATACGTCACTTTGGATATGTGATTTTCTACATGGAGTTAATACAAATCCCAAAGTATTATCTTGACAAACAAAGCCACAAGTGAAATTACGTTCCAGGGCGAATTAGAAATTCCTGTATCAACATCAAAACAGACGGTACAAAATAAATACAAACTAGAAATCCACTGGTACCTACGTGATCAAGGAATCGTTACAACAAGGTATTATCAGAGATAAATCTGTAAAAGCCCAAAAATATCCAAAACAACTAATGGTTGGTCGTAAACTTTGAACAAGAGCTAAGATAAACCAATGAATCTTTAGATGGGGCATAGACTATATAATGCACAAGTATGATAAGCAGTCGGTCTTAGTTTGAACCAAACACAAGCTGAATCACTGGTACTCAAGAATTTACGCGTCGAGTAAATATTCAAATTAAACAATAAAATTTTTGTGAAAAGTGATGTTATAAAATATTTTAAATAAATTATAGTAAAAATATATGAGACAAGTTTAGCCGTTTGCTGGAAAACAGCTCTAAGTGACAGTACGAAATCTAAGTCTAAGTACGAAATCTAAGTCAGGTTACAAAAATTCTGAGTGACATTACGTACATTGAAGAGACATTATGAAAATTCAAAGGACATTACGACTTTATGAAAATTTAAGGGAGATCACATTAAACGAGGTAAAACTTGGAGACTAAATAAATTAAATGGAGCAACTCAACTGAATATAATATTGGGGTACTGATCCACAGCACGCAGCAGAAAGACATACAAAGAAAACTACAGGTCAGAACTATCTAGCATAAGCCATTATTTTCTATTTATTATTTTTGAACATTGATCATATTTTATACTTGAATATTTTATGTAAAGAGTCATAAAAAATTTATTTTATACATGAAAAATTTCGTAAACAAGAGGAAAATCTTGAACGTTCAGAGAAATTTCCAGTAGAGTACAATGTCATTTTGCTGGCTTTAAAATAAGGAAAGGGAGCTTGAATTTTGGAGATAAATAATTTAAAATTTATTGTTATTTGATTCAGGGGCTAATTTTATTATACAGTCAAACAGATTAAGCTGTGAAGTGTATATGATTTTTCTTTTCTCATTATACAAATATTAATCGTCTTCGTTTTATCATTCAAAGCAGGAAAAGTTTGAGAGAAAAAGGGGTAAATTATTTGATTATCGTAACGGTGTGCACTCTGTGTGAATTAAACTGGGTTAGCCGTAGCATATTTGAATTTGAGGGTATTAAAATACACAGAGCGGTGGTGATCAGAAGGAGACTGAGAATATAATTACATCGACGTGCAGTGTTATCATATCAATATATATATATATATATATATATATATATATATTGTAGTGGTTTTAAAGGGCTAAATCTACGTATAAACAAAGTAATTTCAAAACACCCTGTATAAAGAAAACAACCAGAATTTATGTGCGAAATTTATTCCAGTTAGTTCATTTTTAAGTAACAGGTATTAACAAAATTTTACAAATAATGATTAAAATTTAGTAGGTTTGCAAAGGAAATAAATTGTAGAAGCCAATGCCATTAATTTATTAATTTAATTGTGTTTAATTGAACGGTTATTTACGTCTAATACGCATAAAAGCGTGTAAAAATCAATAAATCCAAGGCTAATAGCGTTCGTTATAACAAACAAATAAATCGGTTGGGTTGAAATACCATGAAAAGAAGCTCCTAGAAATGTTGTGTTAAAACGTCGATTAATTAAACACCTGCATGTTTCTAAATGTCAAGTTCCACTTATTTTTATAGATAACAAACAAGTTTCAAAGAATATCGGGTAAACGGTCGAATGTTTTCGCATTAAACGCTAATAAGGGGTTATTTAAAGCACGTATTTTGGGGTCCACATGGAGTTGTAGAACGCGGACGGGAATATCGTTTTCTACCACTCAAACAAGGTTAGAAAGAGACGTAGAATATGCACAAGCAAGGGACAGCGTTAGTATAGGCGGGATTTGTAAGACGTCAATGCATAGACTAATGGTCGATATCGTTAGTTGTACATCAGACAAGACACGGGAATATTGAATATTAATTTTCAGAAAATATCGTAACGACGCGCTGAATTTCGAGGATTTAGAAATCGGTTGAACCCAAAATTTTGAGAAATATTATTGTAAATGAAGGACTTCGGGTGAAATGCGGCCGAGAGGTGGCATCGTAAATGTATAAATATCTTTTGAAAATATAATAAAAGCCTATAGTATTTTGATCCCTTACGACTACGTACGAAAGTTACCACGAGCTTGTAAGTATAGAAAATTATTTTAAATTATATAGCACGGTGTTAGCATCATAATTTGTACGCGAATTGTGCCGAGTTTAAAATTTATTGAGGTGTCACATATATTTTTTTAACAAGCTGGTGTAGTGACGTTATGTAACGTGGATTAAAATAAACAATTATGAAGGAAGTATAATTAATTTGGATTTGGAAATTGGATACACCGTGAAGGCAGCGCAAGCAGCACAACTTAAATGGGGTTCTTCTACTAATAGCTAGAAGCGGCCTGCAGAGCAGAAGGAAGCAAATATACGGCCTCGTCAATGAAGCAGAGATCTAGAATTTCCAGGTAACGCTTTAAAATTGTTGTTGTTATGAACTATGAATATTGAGTGACGTGTGAGAGTGAATTTTGAAGGTATTGTGCATTATTTTGCGTATTGAAAATAATACGTATAACTAACTTTATTATGGTATTTAAATAGAAATCTGAAGGTGTATATAAAGCTTTTAACGCTCCATCAGGAATTTAAATTTTGTAAAGAGTACATGGGTTTGTTTTTTTTTTGTTTGTTGTAAGAGTATGCGAAGGATAAGGGCATACATTATTCATAATTAACTTGGTTATCATGAGCTCACCATACTCCAGAGTTTACGTAGATTTAAAATAAATTATAAAGAAAGAATGAGAAATAAGATATTATTCAGAGCCCATTTACTCCGGGTACATTCTGTGTGTTTGATAATTTAAATTAAAATACAGGACATTACAAAATAGGATTTATTGAGGTGTAACTTGATCACTGAAATGTGGATAATATTGAATTTTATTTGTAAATAGTGATAAATAAAAGATTGTATGATTGTTGTATTTTGTGGTTTTATTGAGAGTGTGTGTGAACGATGCAAAGCATAATAGTGAATCTAGGTATCCAAGAGGAGGCCCAACTGAGCTAGCCGGAAGCAGTTGAAAAAAGCAATTCAACCGAGGGAGACTGGAATCGGGGTAAGAAATTTATTAAATTTTGAATTTTTTTATTTTTGGTGAAATTTTCGATTTTTGTATAATTTAATTTTCGAATCTACTAAGATCCCGTGAGTTCCACGGCAAAATTATGGCGACCCAAAAGTGAGGCTCAAGTTCCAGATAAAATTTTAAAAATTTTATTCCAGGAAACTGGCGATCTGAGAGAGAGTTTCTGTTTTGTATAAATTTAAGAATATTTTGAGTGTGTGTGGGTGTGATTTGAACGTATGCAGAGAAAGAAGTGGTTAAGGAGCCAAGGAGTGGAAATTGGAAGTGACGATAGTGCCTTGTGTGATAAAAATTTGAAAATGAAGGAAACTGGAGGTAGTAGGGATCAGTCGAAGACGGAATCGGGAGAAGCGAGAAATGAATTAATTTTGAGAATGCTAAAAATGATGAATGAAGAATCAAATAGAAAATTTGATCAGATGAGTGCAGAGTCGAATAAGAAATTGGAGCAAATTAGTCAGAAAATTGACAATTCGACGAAAGAATTTTCAAAATTTAAGAATAGTTTGATGGTAAAAATAGGGGAAGTTGAAAATAAGGTAGATAAAAATGAGCGTGATATTAGAGGTTTAAATCAGGATATGGGACAATTAAGGACATATGTAAGGATTTTCTGTGAGGACGAGATTAATGCTAAAATGACTGAGGTAACGGACTCGTGTAAGGATCAGTTAGGTCGGGTTGAGAGAGAAGTGACAGGGATTAAGCATAATGTAGCGACTTTAATGGGGGATGGTCCAAGGTTTGTAACAGGTAATGTGTCTTTAGAGCAGCAAATGAAATTTTATGGGGATAGTAGAGTTAACCCTCAGATATTTATTAATAACGTTAGAGGTTTAATAAATAACGCATACGATGAACAGGACAAAGTTAAATGTTGTAAAAGCTTTACTAAAAGATCATGCTGAAGCTTGGTATAATTTAATAGGACAGGAAATTGACACATACACGGACTTTAAGGACAGATTTTTAAAGCATTATTGGAGTGACCACAGACAGGACCAAGTACGAGACGATTTGATCACGGGTAAATTTAAGGGAGAATTTTTAGGAAGTAGGGAGCAATATGCTATACGAAGGTATAGCATTGCGAAACAACTAAACCCACCACTGACGGACCGACAGATTATAAAATATTTGTCGTGACATTTCGAGGTTGAGGTAAGACAGCACGTAGCACTACAAAACATTGTGGACAGAGAATTGTTTCTGGAGTACCTGCAGAGGTACGATGACGTAAGCAGTGGACGACCTCGGGAACATAGGGAAAGACAGATAAACACGGTTAGATTCGACAGCAGACGGGACAATTACGCTAAACGGGGGAATAATGATCAATATCAGCAACAAAATTGAGAACCACGAAGGACCTTTTATAGAAGCAACAGTTTAGGAAGGGGACCTGCACCGAGACCGGGACCTACAAGACAGAACAGTTCACTGGACATGAGGGGGACTTCAAATACAAACACGGAACGAGTGGAAACGCCTAGGACATACGCTGAAGTGACAGCTAGACCAGGACCGAATAGGGAAAACAGAACTGAACAGAATTTTTAAAGAAGGACAAACCACTAGACATCACTGTGTACAAATATGAACATCCTAGGGAATTTTTGAAAATAGAGGAAGAAATTGAGCCAGAAATAGTAGAAAAATTTTGCTTTCCCATAATTGAAATTAAAATTTTTGAGAAAAATTTAAAAGCGTTATTAGATTCAGGAGCTGAGGCGAGTTTGGTATCGGAGGAATTCGTCAATAAAATTAAAAATAAAGTGTGTGACAGGATAATGCCAATAAAAAGAAGTCATCTGGTTGCGCCGGATAAAAAACGATTTGCTGTTGTGAATAGCGTGGTTATTTTGAAAGTAGAGTTAGGTTCAGTAAGCTGTGAACAAGAATTTATAATTGTACCTGGGTGAAAGTTTAAAGGGATATTAGGGTCGATTGCATGACAAAGACAGCATTATGTGACACACAAGAAGTAAAAGTAGGCATAAGTGAGTTGAGGGGCAAAGATAATTTTGGTAATTTGAATTTGAATTTAAAAGATTTGTATAGAGGGAAAGATAGAGATGTTGAAGTAGTATCGTTTGGTTTGTCGGCAGAAAAGGAAATAATAATAAATGAAAAACAGACAAGTATAGGGAATGAAGAAGAAATATTTAAGACTCAGGATAATAGAGATAAGTTTATTTTATGTGAAGTAACAGGGATGATAAGTATAGAAATAGAAGGAGCAGAAATAGGGATGAAGAGTATTAGGATAGTTAGAAGAAAGACTTGGAGGGTCAAGAAGAGAGTTAGATTTAAATAAGAAGATGAAACTTGATCAACAAAAGATAAAGATAGATGAATTTTAGTGTAGAAGTTGAATAGTTAGAGATAGAAATAGGTATATAGAAAAGTAGAAGTAGAAATAGGAAAGAAATATGAAGGTGTATATAAAAAAGTAGAAATAGGTGTATAATAGAGTAAAATTTAAATAGATAGGGATAGAAATAGGTGTATATAGAAAATTAGAAGTAAGTAGTTATAGAAAATAAAACTAGAGATAGGATAAATATGGGAGATAGTTAGATATAGGTATACAATTAGGTAGGTTGAGTTAGGATAAGAATAGATAGTGATAATAGGTGAGGTTAAAAGTTATGAAGACTGAAAATAAAGAGAAAAGTACAAGAGAGGTACGTAAAGAGTCAATAAAGGACTAAAGGATGAAATAAAAAAAGAAAATAAAATGAAATAAGAGGGTGAAGAGTTAATAATAGATAAAAATAGTTAGGTAAAAGATAGTGATAGGTGTGAATAAGTAATTATAAATAAAGATAGGTGTAGATAGATAGAAATAAGTAGAGATAGGTGTAGAAATAGATAGAAATAGGTAGATAAGTAGTGATAGGTTGGATAAATAGGTATAGGTAGTGTTAGGTGAGTAGATAGGTGTATAGAAATAGCAGATAAGATTAAATTAGAATGTAGGTATTTAAATTCAGAAAAACAGGGAAGGGTTTTTCTTAGAATTGAAATAAGGGGATTATATAGTGGTTTTAAAGGGTTAAAGGTAAATATAAACGAAGCAATTTCAAAACACCCTGTATAAAGGAAACAGTCAGAAATTACGTGCGAAATTTATTCCGGTTAGTTCATTTTTAAGTAACAGGTATTAACAAAATTTTACAAATAATGATTAAAATTTAGTAGGTTTGCAAAGAAAATAAATGGTAGAAGCCAATGCAATTAATTTATTAATTTAACTGAGTTTAATTAAACGGTTATTTACGTATAATGTGCATAAAAACATGAAAAATCAATAAATCCAAGGCAAATAGAGTTCGTTATAACAAATAAATATATCGGTTGGGTTGAAATACCATAAAAAGAAGCTCCTAGAAATGTTAGTTAAAACGTTCGTTTAAAATTAAACACCTGCGTATTTTCTAAGTGTCAAGTTCCACTTATTTTTATAGGTAACAAACAAGTTCAAAGAATATCGGGTAAACGGTCGAATGTGTTCGCAGTAAACACTAATGAGGGGTTATTTAAAGCACCTATATTTTGGGATTCACATGGAGTTGTAGAACGCGAACAGAAATATCGATTTTCTACCACTCAAGCAAGGTTAGAAAGAGACGTAGAAAATGCATAAGCAAGGGACAGCGTTAGATAGGCGGGATTTGTAGGACGTCAATGGATAGACGATTGGTCGATATTGTTAGTTGGACATAAGACAAATACGAGAATAGTGTATATTAATTTTCAGAAAAGATCGTAACGGTGCGCTGAATTTCGTGGACTTAGAAATCGGTTGGGCTCAAAATTTTAAGAACGTGTTGTTGTAGATGAAGGACTTCGGATGAAATGCGGCCAGGAGGTGGCAGCGTAAATTGTATAAATACTTTTCAAAAATATAATAAAAGCCCTTAATATTTCGATCGCTTCAGACTACGTATGAAAGTTACCACGAGTTTGTAAGTATAATAAAATTATTTTAAATTATATTGCACGGTGTTAGCCTCATAATTTGTACGCGGGTTGTGCCGAGTTTAGATTTTATTGAGATATCACCTATATTTTTTTAACAAACTCGTGTAGTGACGTTATGTAACGTGGATTAAATTAAATAATTATGAAAGAAGTATAATTAATTGGGATTTGGAAATTGGATACACCGTGAAGGCAACGCTAGCAGTTCAACTTAAATGGGGTTCTTCTTCTAATAGCTAGAAACGGCCTGCAGACCAGAAAGAAGCAAATACACGGCATCGTCAACGTAGCAGAGATCTTCTAGAATTTCCAGGTAACGCTTTAAAATTGTGTTGTTATAAACCATAAACTATGAATATTGGGTGACGTATGAGAGTGAATTGTGAAGGTAGTTTGCATTATTTTGCGTATTGAACATAATACGTATAACTAACTTTATTATGGTATTTAAATAGAAATCTGAAGGTGTATATAAAGCTTATTAATGTTCCATCAGGAAGTTAAATTTTGTAAAGAGTACATAGGTTTGTTTTTTTGTTTGTTGTAAGAGTATGCGAAGGATAAGCGCATACATTATTCATAATTAACTGGGTTATCATGAGCTCACCATACTCCAGAGTTTACGTAGATTTAAAATAAATTATAAAGAAAGAATGAGAAATAAGATATTATTCAGGGCCCATTTACTCCGGGTACATTCTATGTGTTTGATAATTTAAATTAAAATACAGGACATTACAAAATAGGATTTATTGAGGTGTAACTTGATCACTGAAATGTGGATAATATTGAATTTTATTTGTAAATAGTGATAAATAAAAGATTGTATGATTGTTGTATTTTGTGGTTTTATTGAGAGTGTGCGTGAACGATGCAAAGCATAATAGTAAATCTAGGTATCCAAGAGGAGGCCCAACTGAGCTAGCCGGAAGCAGTTGAAGAAAGCAATTCAACCGAGGAGACTGGAATCGGGGTAAGAAATTTATTAAATTTTGAATTTTTTTATTTTTGGTGAAATTTTCGATTTTTGTATAATTTAATTTTCGAATCTACTAAGATCCCGTGAGTTCCACGGCAAAATTATGGCGACCCAAAAGTGAGGCTCAAGTTCCAGATAAAATTTTAAAAATTTTATTCCAGGAAACTGGCGATCTGAGAGAGAGTTTCTGTTTTGTATAAATTTAAGAATATTTTGAGTGTGTGTGGGTGTGATTTGAACGTATGCAGAGAAAGGAGTGGTTAAGGAGCCAAGGAGTGGAAATTGGAAGTGACGATAGTGCCTTGTGTGATAAAAATTTGAAAATGGAGGAAGCTGGAGATAGTAGGGATCAGTCGAAGACGGAATCGGGAGAAGCGGGAAATGAATTAATTTTGAGAATGCTAGAAATGATGAATGAAGAATCAAATAGAAAATTTGATCTGATGAGTGCAGAGTCGAATAAGAAATTGGAGCAAATTAGCCAGAAAATTGACAATTCGACGAAAGAATTTTCAAAATTTAAGAATAGTTTGACGGTAAAAATAGGGGAAGTTGAAAATAGGGTAGATAAAAATGAGCGTGATATTAGAGGTTTAAATCAGGATATGGGACAATTAAAGACATATGTAAGGATTTTCTGTGAGGACGAGATTAATGCTAAAATGACTGAGGTAACGGACTCGTGTAAGGATCAGTTAGGTCGGGTTGAGAGAGAAGTGACAGGGATTAAGCATAATGTAGCGACTTTAATGGGGGATGGTCCAAGGTTTGTAACAGGTAATGTGTCTTTAGAGCAGCAAATGAAATTTTATGGGGATAGTAGAGTTAACCCTCAGATATTTATTAATAACGTTAGAGGTTTAATAAATAACGCATACGATGAACAGGCAAAATTAAATGTTGTAAAAGCTTTACTAAAAGATCATGCCGAAGCTTGGTATAATTTAATAGGACAGGAAATTGACACATACACGGACTTTGAGGACAGATTTTTAAAGCATTATTGGAGTGACCACAGACAGGACCAGGTACGAGACGATTTGATCACGAGTAAATTTAAGGAAGAATTTTTAGGAAGTAGGGAGCAATATGCTATACGAAGGTATAGCATTGCGAAACAACTAAACCCACCACTGACGGACCGACAGATTATAAAATATTTGTCGCAACATTTCGAGGTTGAGGTAAGACAGCACGTAGCACTACAAAACATTGTGGACAGAGAAATGTTTCTGGAGTACCTGCAGAGGTACGATGACGTAAGCAGTGGACGACCTCGGGAACATAGGGAAAGACAGATAAACACGGTTAGATTCGACAGCAGACGGGACAATTACGCTAGACGGGAGAATAATTATCAATATCAGCAACAAAATTGGGAACCGCGAAGGACCTTTTATAGAAGCAACAGTTTAGGAAGGGGACCTGCACCGAGACCGGGACCTACAAGACAGAACAGTTCACCGGACATGAGGGGGACTTCAAATACAAACACGGAACGAGTGGAAACGCCTAGGACATACGCTGAAGTGACAGCTAGACCAGGACCGAATAGGAAAACAGAACTGGACAGAATTTTTAAAGAAGGACAAGCCACTAGACATCACTGTGTACAAATATGAACATCCTAGGGAATTTTTAAAAATAGAGGAAGAAATTGAGCCAGAAATAGTAGAAAAATTTTGTTTGCCCATAATTGAAATTAAAATTTTTGAGAAAAATTTAAAAGCGTTATTAGATTCAGGAGCTGAGGCGAGTTTGGTATCGGAGAATCCGTCAATAAAATTAAAAATAAAGTGTGTGACAGGATAATGCCAATAAAAAGAAGTCATCTGGTTGCGCCGGATAAAAAACGATTTGCTGTTGTGAATAGCGTGGTTATTTTGAAAGTAGAGTTAGGTTCAGTAAGCTGTGAACAAGAATTTATAATTGTACCTGGGTTAAAGTTTAAAGGGATATTAGGGGTCGATTGCATGACAAAGTTAGAGGTTATAATAGATATGGAGAGGAAAATAGTTAGGATTGGGGATAGGATATTGCCCTGGAAGGCAAGTTATGATTTCCCAGTAGATGACATGGGGTTATGTATTAATAGTATAGAGGAAGATGATGAAGAAGTGAGAGAGATCGACTCAGGGGAATATAGTGAGGAAAAGTTAGATGAGGTACAAGTAATAGTGAAAGAAGAAGCTGAACAAGTAGAGGTAGAGTCAGGCGCAGAATTAATAGTGGATAACGAGTCAGAATTAAAAAGATTAGAAGTAAAGACAGCATTATGTGACACACAAGAAGTAAAAGTAGGCATAAGTGAGTTGAGGGGCAAAGATAATTTTGGTAATTTGAATTTGAATTTAAAAGATTTGTATAAAGGGAAAGATAGAGATGTTGAAGTAGTATCGTTTGGTTTGTCGGCAGAAAAGGAAATAATAATAAATGAAAAACAGACAAGTATAGGGAATGAAGAAGAAATATTTCAGACTCAGGATAATAGGGATAAGTTTATTTTATGTGAAGTAACAGGGATGATAAGTATAGAAATAGAAGGAGCAGAAATAGGAATGAAGAGTATTAGGATAGTTAGAAGAAAGACTTGGAGGGTCAAGAAGAGAGTTATATTTAAACAAGAAGATGAAACTTGATGAACAAAAGATAGAAATAGATGAATTTTAGTGTAGAAGTTGAATAGTTAGAGATAGAAATAGGTATATAGAAAAGTAGAAGTAGAAATAGAAAAGAAATATGAAGGTGTATATAAAAAAGTAGAAATAGGTGTATAATAGAGTAAAATTTCAATAGATAGGGATAGAAATAGGTGTATATAGGAGATTAGAAGTAAGTAGTTATAGAAAATAAAACTAGAGATAGGATAAATATGGGAGATAGTTAGATATCGGTATACAATTAGGTAGGTTGAGTTAGGATAAGAATAGATAGTGATAATAGGTGAGGTTAAAAGTTATGAAGACTGAAAATAAAGAGAAAAGTACAAGAGAGGTACGTAAAGAGTCAATAAAGGACTAAAGGGTGAAATAAAAGAAGAAAATAAAATGAAATAAGAGGGTGAAGAGTTAATAATAGATAAAAATAGTTAGGTAAAAGATAGTGATAGGTGTGAATAAGTAATTATAAATAAAGATAGGTGTAGATAGATAGAAATAAGTAGAGATAGGTGTAGAAATAGATAGAAATAGGTAGATAAGTAGTGATAGGTTGGATAAATAGGTATAGGTAGTGTTAGGTGAGTAGATAGGTGTATAGAAATAGCAGATAAGATTAAATTAGAATGTAGGTATTTAAATTCAGAAAAACAGGGAAGGGTTTTTCTTAGAATTGAAATAAGGGGATTATATAGTGGTTTTAAAGGGTTAAAGGTAAATATAAACGAAGCAATTTCAAAACACCCTGTATAAAGGAAACAGTCAGAAATTACGTGCGAAATTTATTCCGGTTAGTTCATTTTTAAGTAACAGGTATTAACAAAATTTTACAAATAATGATTAAAATTTAGTAGGTTTGCAAAGAAAATAAATGGTAGAAGCCAATGCAATTAATTTATTAATTTAACTGAGTTTAATTAAACGGTTATTTACGTATAATGTGCATAAAAGCATGAAAAATCAATAAATCCAAGGCGAATAGCGTTCGTTATAACAAATAAATATATCGGTTGGGTTGAAATACCATAAAAAGAAGCTCCTAGAAATGTTAGTTAAAACGTTCGTTTAAAATTAAACACCTGCGTATTTTCTAGGTGTCAAGTTCCACTTATTTTTATAGGTAACAAACAAGTTCAAAAAATATCGGGTAAACGGTCGAATGTGTTCGCAGTAAACACTAATGAGGGGTTATTTAAAGCACCTATATTTTGGGATCCACATGGAGTTGTAGAAGGCGAACAGAAATATCGATTTTCTACCACTCAAGCAAGGTTAGAAAGAGACGTAGAAAATGCATAAGCGAGGGACAGCGTTAGATAGGCGGGATTTGTAGGACGTCAATGGATAGACGATTGGTCGATATTGTTAGTTGGACATAAGACAAACACGAGAATAGTGTATATTAATTTTCAGAAAAGATCGTAACGGTGCGCTGAATTTCGTGGACTTAGAAATCGGTTGGGCTCAAAATTTTAAGAACGTGTTGTTGTAGATGAAGGACTTCGGATGAAATGCGGCCAGGAGGTGGCAGCGTAAATTGTATAAATACTTTTCAAAAATATAATGAAAGCCCTTAATATTTCGATCGCTTAAGACTACGTATGAAAGTTACCACGAGTTTGTAAGTATAATAAAATTATTTTAAATTATATTGCACGGTGTTAGCCTCATAATTTGTACGCGGGTTGTGCCGAGTTTAGATTTTATTGAGATATCACCTATATTTTTTTAACAAACTCGTGTAGTGATGTTATGTAACGTGGATTAAATTAAATAATTATGAAAGAAGTATAATTAATTTAGATTTGGAAATTGGATACACCGTGAAGGGAACGCTAGCAGTTCAACTTAAATGGGGTTCTTCTTTTAATAGCTAGAAACGGCCTGCAGACCAGAAAGAAGCAAATACACGGCATCGTCAACGTAGCAGAGATCTTCTAGAATTTCCAGGTAACTCTTTAAAATTGTGTTGTTATAAACCATAAACTATGAATATTGGGTGACGTATGAGAGTGAATTTTGAAGGTAGTTTGCATTATTTTGCGTATTGAACATAATACGTATAACTAACTTTATTATGGTATTTAAATAGAAATCTAAAGGTGTATATAAAGCTTATTAACGTTCCATCAGGAAGTTAAATTTTGCAAAGAGTACATAGGTTTGTTTTTTTGTTTGTTGTAAGAGTATACGAAGGATAAGCGCATACATTATTCATAATTAACTGGGTTATCATGAGCTCACCATACTCCAGAGTTTACGTAGATTTAAAATAAATTATAAAGAAAGAATGAGAAATAAGATATTATTCAGGGCCCATTTACTCCGGGTACATTCTATGTGTTTGATAATTTAAATTAAAATACAGGATATTACAAAATAGGATTTATTGCGGTGTAACTTGATCACTGAAATGTGGACAATATTGAATTTTATTTGTAAATAGTGATAAATAAAAGATTGTATGATTGTTGTATTTTGTGGTTTTATTGAGAGTGTGCGTGAACGATGCAAAGCATAATAGTGAATCTAGGTATCCAAGAGGAGGCCCAACTGAGCTAGCCGGAAGCAGTTGAAAAAGCAATTCAACCGAGGGAGACTGGAATCGGGGTAAGAAATTTATTAAATTTTGAATTTTTTTATTTTTGGTGAAATTTTCGATTTTTGTATAATTTAATTTTCGAATCTACTGAGATCCCGAGAGATCCACGGCAATATATATATATATATATATATATATATATATAGGGAGAGAAAGCACCAGATGGTATCGTTTTCCTTTCAAAAATATTTCCTATCAACAAAACAACCATCTGCAAAATATTCTCAAAACACCATCAATAGATAAGCGCAATTAAGAAAACAGATGGCCTCAATACAACATAAAGAATTCAATAAAGCATGTCTACATGAGAACCCTACCTGGTAGTATTGAAACAATGTTAGTTCAATCTGTTAGGTATATTTATAACCAACAAACAGAATTATATTGGCTAAGTGTATGATGGGTGGCCTATATCCTGTATAGATATATTATTTCTATTAATAATACCGAGAAAAGATAAGCAGATGAACAATTCCAAATATTTAACGTTGTAACTAAATACTTAATGAGCTTTTATAGGATGCTTGAATAAGTAATCATTTCAATTTGAAAGCTAATCGAACTTGTTAATAAAAATTGGTACGATAGTGAAAACAATAAAAAATGCGAGATCAATCAGAAATTCTACGATGCAGAAGCTGTACATAACAAGCCAAAATAGGAACTGTAAGTCGCTCTTTGCCAACTTATTCCTTATCATATTTTTGGAGTTTCCAAAGTTTAATTTTCTAAATATTTTTTTTTGTTGTTAAAACCAAACATATCAGAAACATAAATTTTAGATACGAAGTGGGATGCATAAACGCGAAGGCGTTACAAAGGATCATAAAGTTGAGAACGTGTTAACACAATAATGGCACAAAAATTCAAATACTTAGCTCTAGAAGTTTGTATTGACAGAATTCGGGGTTCGTCGGTAATATTGCATATTTTTATGTTCATTTTATTTTGAGAGACTTTTTTATTACAACAAAGTTTTGTCGTAACATTAATATTCGACGACTTTTTAAAAATCAAGTTCATGTATATCATTAAGTAATAAAAACCTATAATGTTCGCATGTTACTTAAGTACACATTACGTGTAGAAATAAATTTGTATAATTTAGTTAGTTTAATGAAAGTTAGTAAAAAAATCAGCCCGAAAAATTTGTAGAAGCTTGGTGGTTTACATTTTATGAAAGGGTAATTTCAAAATAATATTAAATTAGAAGAATTACTAATAAAAACTGCAGACATTGCCATTCACAATAATATTTGTATACATCCACATAGGGTTCAGGATACAACAGAAACATAAAATGTCATAAAATTAATGTGTTCACACCAACTGATGACATTGAACCCGGCCATAAAACAGCTGTAGATGCACTAAGTGTGAGAACAAAATCTTTAAAAGGGAGGAAAATTTAAATATAGGACTAGGTTTAAAAAAGTTGGTAAATTAAGTTAGAAAGAAAGGATGGTGAAGTAGCAATGAAAGTGCAGACCGTAGGCAGGTCCCTCAATGAGATGCCTGGTGTTGATTTGTTTTGAACTTTTGTGGATAAGCAGGCCAGGAAGTTTACACACATAGCATTCTACAATTTATATTCGCGTCGGTTGAGCATTGGTAATGAATAGATTACACTCTTTTAGCAAATGCTGAAATTTAAATAGATGAAATCAGGTGATCTAATGTGTCGGAAGTTAATAAACAGGTAAATTATTGGTGTTTCTAGATGTGCTTAATTTAATTCAGAAAAATCAAGGAATGGAATTTAACTCAGTGTACCGGTTGTGCTTCTTCTTATTGTGTATGTTTAATAAATATGTGCACCCGAACTTCTAACTATAAATTGTAATCTATTTGTGGAGAGATGGAATTAGTTTGCTTACATTTAAGCATAATATTATTGGAAAGGAAGTTTGAAACTTTTGAAACGCTTAAGTGTGAGTAATAATTCAAACCCAAGCTTTATTTGAAGAATGTAATTGCCATTAATTTCTTTGTGTAAACGAAATGGCAAATGCAGAAGTTGGTATTGTGTAATTTTTCTATGTGTTGTTTTTAAGGGCATTCTCAAATTAATGGAACTTAGTATGTCCTATTACTCAATTTAGGAAACTAGAATAATGAAATGATAGTATTATTTTAGAATAAATGTCTTTTAAGGAGTTCTGTTAATAATGTCTGGCAAGTTGAATGTTATATAAGGTTTGTTTCTGATTCTTAGGTTAATGTGTGTAGATTTCAGGAGTTACTGCTAACAGAGCTTAAGCTTAAATGGATATTTATTTGGAGTTACGCATAAGATATTTACAGGTGATCATTGTGAAAAGATATCCAGGTTTTATCGTAACATTTTATTATACCTTAAGTTTTTAGGTTAAATCACAAATGCTTAGTATCCATCGTTTATTATAGTGTCTTAAGGATTTTATTTTACCGACTTATTATGTAACCATGATTGGTTAATTACCTTTTTTCTCGAAAATTTCTTGGAGACCTTATCGTACCTTATCTAACGCTTTAACCCATAGATGGTAAGGTGTTTATCGTTATCTTTGCCATTATCTCTGAGATGTAACCTTTACCTTGCTTTAACAATAAGTCAATTATCGATATCTTTTTTGAAATAAAATACCTTGAGAAATCACTTTATTAATTTATTGTTTTGAACCCTGGGTATTCATGACCAGAGATAGGACTTATGATTAATGGATGAAGGAGCAAACTCGCACATTAGATTGTACTTGATAGGATAGTGTTAAGGAATTAAGTATTATAAATGCGGTAGCATTGCCAATTTGTTAACTTAACATTGTAGCGGCCGCATTATAATCTGCTTTATTTTGCTGAAACTATTTTAAATTTGTTTAACTTTTGAAAATATCTAACAAGACAGATGAGATTTGCACGCATCCATAAATAAATGTGCAAGCAAAATTTTTGTAATTATCTTTACAGTGTAGTAATAAATTACTTACAAAAGAACAAAAGAGTACTCATGGTTAGATTAAAACCTAAACCATTAAACACAGTAATAATACAAGTATACATGTCCACATCTAGCTACACTGATAAAGAGATAAAAGCGATCTACAAAGATATTGAAGACATACTAAGATATGTAAAAGGAGATGAAAATTTAATAATTACGGAAGAATTTTAATGCAGTAGCAGGTGAGGGTAGGGAGAAATAGGCTGGTAGAATTTTGCGACAAGAACAATTTAAACATAACAAACACATTATTTCAAAATCATGCTACAAGATGATACACGTGGAAGATGCCAGGAGATATAGGAAGATATCAAATAGATTACATTCTTGTTAGATAGCGGTTTAGGAATCAAGTAAAAGCCTGTAGAAGCTACCTAGAACAAGATATAGACACTGACCACAACATTGTAATTATGAAGGCCGCACTTAAATTAAAAAATTTGAAAAAAAGAAACGGAAAAAGGCATTTTGACTTTGAGAAACTAAGCGATAAAGATATTCAGGAAAGAATCGAAAAAGTCAAATGAATTGCTGAAAGATATCTGGAAAATATCTAATACTAAAGAAGTAGAAGCAGAATGGAATAACATTAAATTCAGCTTAGACATGGCGGCCAGAGATATTCTGAGGTATACACAAAAAAAGAAACCATGGATAACAAAGGATATCCTGAATTTAATAGAAGAAAGACGAAAATACAAAAATAAATCAGACGAAGCAGGAAAACTGAGATACAAAGCCAAAAAATGGGAAATTATTCCCAAATGCAGGAAAGCTGAAAAACAATGGATTGATGAAAAGTGCAAAGAGGCACAAACTAAGATGGAAATTGGAAAGACAGATGAAGCATACAAACTAATTAGAATCAATTTTAGGGATATAAAACCGTATAGTAAAATTATACAGAACGCGGGAGGAAACGTCATTATAGAAAATGTAGAGAAAGTGGACAGATGACAAGAATATATAGGAATTTATATGCAGGAGAAGAACTAACAGAATTAGAACAGGAATCAGATATTGAAAATGTGACTTGGGATATCCTTTACTTAGAGATGAGTTTGAATTAGCATTAAAGAGTCTGAAAAATGGTAAGGCGCCCGGGTACAGATAAGGTGCAAGCAGAAATTCTAAAAGCCGTTAAACAAGCAGTAACAGAACGTCTCTTCCAACTTGTAAGCTATATGTATGACACAGGCAAGATACTCAAAGATTTCAAACGTAATATCATAGTACTATACCAAAAAAGAGAGGCGGGGATAGATGTGAAAATTTTCGAACAATAAATTTGACAGCACACACGTCAAAAATATTAACTAGAATTGTACAAAGACGAATGGAAAAATGATCTGAAAAAATATTAGGAGAAGATCAATTTGGGTTTAGGATAAACAGGGGAACACGGGAGGCTATCTTAGCTCTGAGAGTGATAATGGAAAAAACAATCAAAAAGGGGAAAGCGTGTATATAGGATTTGTAGATCTGGAAAAAGCATTCGACAATGTAAAATGGAAAAAAATCTCGAAATACTAAAAAAGATTGGAATGAGTTATAGGGATAGACGAATAGTACATAGCTTATACAAAGAGCAAACAGCGGTAATAGAATTAGAGCAGGAACGTAGAGAAGTAAACATTAGAAAAGCTGTAAAACAGGGATGTGCCCTATTCCCATTAATTTTTAACATGTACATTGAAAAGGTAATGAATACTATCAAATGCAGGAAGACATTTGAAATTACTATGCAGGGACAAAAATTGATATGTATAGATTTGCAGATGATATGGCGGTATTAGCATCTAGCAGGGAAGAGTTATAAGCTGCTCTTAATGAAATGGAAACAGTTCTAACAGAGAGATACTGCATGAAAATTAACAAAAATAAAACTAAAGTTCTAGTATGAAAAGGAGGGGAAAATAAATCAAAAACAAGAATACGAATAGGTAACAAGAACTTACAAGAGGTTTAGGATTTCTGCTACCTAGGAAGCCAAATATCGCTAGATGGGAAGAGTGCAAAAGATATAAAACAAAGATTAGCACAAGGTCGTGCTACATTTAACAATAAAAAGCAACTGCTGTGTTCAAAGACAACAAACATAGAAACAAGGAAAAGATTGCTTAAAACATATGTGTGGAGCACAGCACTGTATGGCTGTGAAACCTTGACAGTAGGAAAAGCGAATAAGAAAAAGGTAAAAGCCTTTGAAATGTGGTGCTACAGACGTATGATGAAAATATTATGGACAGACAAAGTTAAGAACAAAGAGGTACTAAAAATGGTAGGGGAAGAAAGAAATATGTGGAAAACGGTAAAAAATAGGAGAGATAGGATGATAGGCCACATACTACGGCATGAGGGAATAGTGCGGAATATATTAGAAGCAGAAATATAAAAAACGAGAAGTAGAGGTAGACCTAGGTTAGACTATTGCACACAGATGGTGAAAGATGAACGCTGTAGGAACTTCACGGAATTGTGTAGGCTAGCTCAGAATAGAAATCAATGTAGGTACGCATCCAACCAGTCCCAAGATGCATAAACTAATGACGCAAAAATAACTGTACTTAAACATGATGATTATTATAAGCAATTACAGGTATTGGTTGTGCAATATTCTCGAATAATGTTAATTGTGTGAAAGGATTTACTGGAAAACTACTAATTCGGCAAATGTCAAAGTGTAGGGGGATATGGCAGCCACAGACTGCTTAACCCCCTTCATATGCCACTGAATCTCGGGAAATAGGGCATATAATTAGAAAACAATAGAAGGGGAACCGGGCTGTATATAGGCTGTGTGGGAATTTCAGGGAACTGTGTAGTCTAACTTAGAATATAAATAATGGAAGTACGTGTCCAACCAGTTTTGGGACGGAAAACCTAATGACGAAAAAATAAACACTGATAAATCTGATGATTATTATAAACACCCGGTGTTGGTTGTAAAATATCTGCAAATGTTGACTATGCAAAATGATATATTGGAAAAAGTATTAAATCGGTAAATGTTCAAGTGCTTGGGAACTTGGCAGCCATAGGCTGCTTACCTCCCTTCACAACCACTGAATGTCGGAGAAATAGGGTATATAATTGTAAAACAATAGAAGGGGACCGAACTGCATCTAACAAGAAAGAACACCGTCTATGATCAAAGACAATAAACATAGAAACAAGAAGAAAATTGTTGAAAGCATATGTGTGGAACACAGCACAGTATGCCTATGTAATACGGGCAGTAGGAAAAGCAGACAGAAAAAGGGTATCAGCCTTTGGGAATGTTGTGCTTTCGATGTATGAGGGTGATAGCTTGAATAGACAAAGTTAATAACAAATAGGTTGTAGAAATAGTAGAGGAATAAAGAAATCTGTGAAAAAAATAATAGGAGAAATAGGAGGGCAGAATAAGTTGTAAGTCATTTTTGGAGAATAGTATGAGATATATTACAAGCAGAGATAGGAAAAAGAAGGTAGATGTAGCATTGGCTAAGTTTGTTCGTATTATGTATATTATTGTATATGTTGTGGATTTTATTTTTGATTAATGGCTTAAAGAATTGTTTTGGCTAAGCGTTATTTTTTAATACGGTTTTTACTTTAAAAAATAACGCCTACCCAAAACAATTTATTTTTCAAAATATTTTTCAGTAGTGTCAAGTCAGTAACATAATTTTTTAATAATTTATACTTTTTCTTAAGCTTACCTCAAAGGGTGCAACATTAAATTTACTGTATAAGTACTTAGAGCCATCGTTATAGTCTACAGAATATACTTCAAAACCTGGTAAACTGGCAGATTCCTTTTCAAAGTGTACCAGTAAATATTTCTCCGTTGAAGAAATAATTTGACATTTTCCTTCCGCAAATGTTTCTGCTGTTAATAAAAGTTAATAGTTATGATTCTTTAGGCAATTGATACGTACCATCTATAAATGGTATGGAGGTAATGTTCTCTAAAACAGGGAAAACTGCTTTTGTCTCCGGTATAAATTCCACTTTGCCCTTCAATGTTTCTATGCTTTTGGACGCCTCTCCACTATGTAGAAAACACCCAGAAGACTTTGTCTGCATATTTGAGTTATCATAAGGTGTTGCTACTTCTGCAGGTTCGGAAAATAATATTTCTCTATTAGCAACAATTTCACTTTCAGTTGTTGCTTTAGCAGTATGTTCCTCGGCAATATTTTCGTCTTTGGCTTTGGTTTCATTACTTGCTTCAGAACTATATCCTTCAAAAGCAGCTTCATAATCAGTTTCAGGATCATTATTTGCAGGAGTATATTCCTGAACAGTATCTTCATCACCTTCAACTCCATTACTTGCTTTAGTACTATATTCTTCAACAATATCTTCATAGTAAGTTTTGGATTCATTATTTGTTACAGATGTATGTTTCTGAACAATATACTCATCATCAACTCCAGCTGCATTACTTGCTTCAAAACAATGTTTTTCAACCATATCATCACCATAAGATTCTCCATTACGTAATTCGGCAGCTTCTTGCTGAACAATATGTTCCTCAACAATACCTTCATTATCAACTTTATCAGATGTATGGTTTTCAATAATGTCTTCAGAAAGAAATAGAGCTTCGTTATTTATTTCAACAGCAAGTTCTTGAACAATATTGTCTTCAGCAGCTTCAGTTTCATTATTTGTTCCAGAAGCATTCTCTTGAATAATACCATCAGCGTTACTTCTGACTCCAGGAGCATTTCCTGAAGAATCATAGGTCTGGATGTTGCATTTACTTTATCGATAATTCTTTTCATTATATTAACTTGCTTGTTATATCTAAAAAGAAAAAAGTAAAACATATTAATATATCTAATACTAATTTCAAAATATATAATACAAATTGATACATACATTAAATTGTGATACGTGTGAGTGTTTGCATGCATGCATGTTTCTCTGTTTGTCTGCCTACCTGCTTATGTATACAAGTGTGCTTGTGTGGTGTGCATGTGTGCATACACACATGCATGCATGTGCATGTGCATGTGTGTAACTTAGCGAGAAGAGTAAAGTGGCAGATGCGATCGAACGCCTTAGAAAAGTCAGTATAGACCACGTCAACTTGAGTATGGCGATCCAAAGAATTAGCTATAAACTGCATAATACAAAACAAATTGGTGGTGGTGGATCTACCTTTGACAAAACCATGTTAATAAATGTTTAACCTATTTTTTACTTGTTCTGATAGGAAAACATGAAGAATGATTTCGAGAACTTTACAGAAGTTAGATATAATGGCAATTGGCCGGTAGTTATTTATGCCACTCTTATCTCCGCTTTTGTGAACAGGAGTAATTCTAGATAGCTTCCACATTTCTGGAAAAGTCTGCTTTTGAATTATCAGACTGAATAAAAAGGTCAATGGCCTTAATAATATGTGTTTACAATCTCGTAGAAAGAATGTAGGTATGATATCTGGACCCATTGCCATATTCGGCTTAATGTTTTTAATAGCCTGTAGTACGTCATGTTCAAAAATAACTGTCATATTAAAAGGATCGTTAGTGGTAATCTGAATGTATTTTGTAAATTATAGTTGTAGCAGGTAGAAAAGCAGTCTGCAAATGCATTCACCATTTTTGGGCCAGTGTTGACTGCAGTTCCATTGAAGATCATGTGAGATGGAAGAGAAGCGTGCCCACTTTTATATGACATGTATGACCAGAATTGTTTTGGGTTATGCTTTTGATATTTATTTCCACATTTTGTAAGAAGTCTTTATATGATATAGCAATGCCTTGTTTAGTTTGAGATCTTAGTTCACTGAACTGCTGATATATATGTAGGTCGTTTGTTTTTTTGTAAAGCTTCCATAGCGAATATTTCTTTTTTTATATTCTTAATAATTGACATAGTACACCAAGGCGGATAACCATTTTGTTTTGGAACTGTTTTCGGAATATTTTTGTCGAATACAATATATAAAATACTATAGAAATAATCACAAGCTTTATTTATATCAGTGTGGGTATAAAGTGCTTCCCAATCAAATACAATAAGCTTATTGTATAAGCCTTTAAGATTGGCTTTACTAAAGCTGTAAGCTGGGATATAAGAATGCAATAAACTAGAATCTATTATTTTTGTCCATGAAGCGTGAAATTGTTAGCGTTGGATGATAACAGTTTTCAGTGAGTATTGTGTTTTCTGATTTACAAACTGTGCATGGTGTCGATGAGAAAACCAGATCCAGTAGTCTTCCATTGATGTTAGCTATTTGATTATATTAACGTAAGTTGTAAATGCTGCAGAAACTTGAGGTATATGTTATTGTGAAACTAGTAGTGTTGCTTTTATTAATGTAATCTGGTATATTGAAATTTCCAATAAATATTATATCTATACCATAGTTATGGTCCATTGAGATAAGGGTCTCAAACAGCAGCTGGTATTCATTTGACGGAAGAGATGGTGGTATATATGGGACAAAGACAATTGGATGTTTATTATTTACTGATATTTTTACACCAACCACATCCACTGACAGATTTACAAGAAAGTCAAGATCTGTATTTATTTTAGATGATACTATTTTATTGTTTATAGCAAGCAAAACTCCACCCCCTCTCCTTGCTTGAATTATGGAGAGGTTTCTGTTAGACCGATAAACCTGAGAGCTACTGGGAATAGTTCAATATTTTTTATACTATTGTTAAGCTAAGTTTCTGTGAAAGCAAACATATGGAACTCATCGCCGTTAAGTAGTATGCAATTAAAAAGAACGTGGGTTTTGGTATTCAAACCACAAACATTGTTTTACATGCATATGTATGCATGTACATGTATGTGCATGTATGTGTGTGTGTATTATATGTGTGTGCGCATGCATACAAACATGAATATGTATACATGCATGATGTGCACAAACATGCATGCACATCTGCCAGTCAGTGTTAAAAAAAGCTTTGCATGATTGTTGCTTTATAAGCTTTAAACTTAAGAAAATTGATTTACTTAATGTTGCTATTGGGTCTATTATAAATTTGGATTTCCATACACAAATGGCTAAAAATGTTAGAGTAGAAACAGTTTGCCACTAAATTTAGTACTCCGACCATGAGTAGAAAAGTTTATTGAAAATATTTTCAGATTTTGTAAATAAATTGTAAACGATAAAATGCAAAGGCATGGTAGTGGCATAATTTTAAGCTGAAGGAAAAAGAATTTACATGAACCTAACATACAGACATTATCTGTAATATAGTAATTCATTTCTAAATAGTAAGCACCAAACGTACATATAAGAAAATAAGGTAATTAATTAAAACAATTTCAACAAAATAAAAGCTTATAGAGGAGTGATCATTCAGGATGGGTCAGTCCAATCTAATTCGATAGCAAACAGAACTGATTTTGATACAGCAGTGTAATATTTTTATTCGGAAGAAGGTGTCAACATAAACCCTAAAGAATTTTGCACAGTAAACTTATGTGTGCAAGTTTTTGTAAAGATCAAGTTGTTACGTTCTATCTCTGTAATTAAATAATCTGGTGCATAGTTAATTTAAAATTGCATATCCAGCATTGTTTCCACGCTTAGTTTGCATGATAGTAGTGGGTTTGTTCGCCTTTCAATTTTTAATCAAACATTTGTCTAAACATTCGGTAGGATTTTATTAAATAGTCAGTTACAAAGTTAAATATGTTGAATCTATTTTATTTTGATAAGGTGCTAAACCTAGTGTTTTACTATTAAAAAGTAGAGAAATTTGCTTTCGTTATCAAATGCTAAAAATTCTTGCATTATGGTTTTGCTGAAATAAGTTTAGAACATATTGTTTGTCAAATCATTTGCTTCAGAAACCTGCTAATAAGGGGGAAATCTGTTTAAACACCTGCATCTCTTAAATAAATTACAAACATATGGATTGGAAATACATTTAATTTGTTACCATGGAACATGGGTTTGGGATCAAGAAAGATTAAAAATGCTTGCAGATGTGTTTGCTTAATATGAGAAAATGTTGATTATCAAAGCAGTTACTTCAAAAATACTATTATCAAGTTAAAACATGGTATTCCATTATCAAACATGTGTTTACGGACACAGATTACAAACAATGGAAATTTCCACCTGCTTATTTTTTCAAGGTTTTATTAATCGAAATATTAAATTTTTATGGTTTTATACAGGATGTAGGCCACGTGTTATACACTTAACTATATAATTCTGAATTGTTGGTTGCAGATATGCCTAACAGATTGAAAAGATGTTTTGGTACTACCAGGCAGGGTTTTTAGGCAGACATGATTCGTGGAATTCTTCATGTTGTATCAAGGCCATTCACTTTCTTATTCTCGCTTATCTGCAGGTGGTGTTTTGAGAATACTTTCCAGGTGGTTATGGGGTCGATAGAAAATGTTTAGCTTCGTTGTTATAAAGTCAAAATTAGTCAATGTTTTGTAACCAGTAACTGAGTGAAATTGTTTCATAGGAGTGCCCGATCTATTAACAGTTGTAAGTACGCACTTTCAGATCTATGCTACTAGAGACAGGCTAGTGATGTACAATAGGGAACATATTGCAGATAAGCAAATGGTTTCCTCAAAATGCAATTATTCCTCTTTGGCACACAAATTGACTTAAGATAGAAATACTTCGTTCTTTTGCTGATGCTTTATATGAAACCCAGTTAATTTTTTTTATGGCTGATAACAATGCCAGAGCTCTAGTTTTTCATACGCATGGTTATTACACGAATAAATTGTAGACTCCAGTTCTAAATTAACTATCAAATGTTAGTACAAAAGGTTATTATTACGTAATTGCTTTTTAAAGTCACTTTAAGAAAAACATAAGCTCGCATAGAAACAATTTGGAAACTTACTTTAACTTAAAATTTAAGAAATGCTAACATCAACAACTTGTTTACTATTATATGCTAGGATAAGTTTAGTACTTGGTTATCCATAAAACTTACCTTCAGTTAAGGGTTATGCTCTTACTTGTAGGTTTTGTTCCGAAATGCATTTTGGTAAGTAGCAGGTAAACAGCTTTGTATTACTGAATACATTATGTCTAATTTTCTTCTGGTATTTATTTAAAACTAGGAACATTATGTAAGTATACTTGCAGCTGTTATTTATATTTTATGAATTTATGTGACTGGAAAATAATCCCTAATAGATATTTGTTTAAAGTTTATGTATATTTTGGGTTATATGTAAGTTAACGTTTTCGTTTATATCATGCTTTAACAGGATGTTGAATAAATATTTATTTTGGTTTTTGTAAATATTCATTTTGATACCATGTTTGTTAACTAAAGGTTTATAATGAAACTACTTCCTGAGGTTGCCATTTTTTTTTCTGTGTGATCCACTTTACTTTTCAGCTAGTATGGCACTAATTCTTTGGATTTCTCTTGTTTTGTTGCAGTATCTGGTGCGGATGATTTGCTTTGCTTACTTTACCCTTCTTTCTTGCTTGTACAGAATACCGTAACCGTAATACCGGATTATTCTCTGATGTTATTAGAGCTGCGTTCTTTCCAAAAAAGAAGAGGCCATTGTGTTTTCCGCGATAGAAGGAATCCAAGTTAAAAATTTATGTCATTGAAGTCGGCAAGATTGTTGAACCAGAGAATATTTTATTTGCTTCTATAATGTCAAAAAGCAGAGTATGCATTTATTAAGCAAATAAAGAAATGGCTACTTCCGTAGTAGTTTTCCACAGTGGTATTAACTTCGAAGATATTTTCATAACAGTAAGAAAATACATCAACATTCAAACAAATCGTGTTGTCCAATGTATCGCCATGTATTCTGCATAATATAATTGAAAAAATCTTGAAAGAAAAAATCTCAAACTAATGTCATTATCTTTCATAGGCACAGGTATGAGGCTCATCAAATACAAAAGTCATGAGTTTCAGATGGCAAGTTTTAATTTCCAATAACAAACATGACGCGCTTCCGAAAACCCTTAATTATTGAGGAGGAAGAATATAGGATTTTCATAACTGATGAAAAAGTTAAATGCTTTATTTGCAGCGAAATCAATCACATTTCTTCTAAATGTCCTAGTACTCCTACAATAACAGATGTAAGTAACCAAGAAACAGAACAAGTCCGAACTAACAAAAGACCACTGAGTTCTGTAACCGGTACTGAAGACTGAGATTCCAGCTCAGTGTCACAAACCAAAACAGCAATGGCAGTACGTACTACTCAAACGACATTCAATTAGTCACTAATGGAAGCGAAACCGAAACAAACAATAGTGATATCGTCAACTCCGAGACACCTATCACACAAAAGGAAGTTTGAAAAGGCATACAAATAAAAAATCAAAAATGGATCCTCCACCAAAGGTTGACAATTATGACGATATAGAACTATTGTGGTCAGCCACCGATTATTCTCTTGATTTTATTCATTTTAGACATTTTTTAAAAAAGGTAAGAGGCAATGATAAGCGTTTATAAATCGACAAAAAATATACTAGTGATATAAGCAAAATAAAACAAATACTTAAGGAATCGTCTGTTTGCTTTTTTAGTCTGGGGCTCTTAAAGAAAGGCGCAAAGAGTTGATTGTATCAATTAAAATTGCTTTACTTGAAGAAGGTGTAATCAACGTATTGGTTTGCAGATATCACTAGATAGGCCACACTCCAAAGAAAGTATATAAAACAAACACCAAAATACTGCAAACAAAATATCAGGAATTAATATAAACCAATACACAATAAAAATACTTACACTTAATACAAAAAGTATTAAGAGCAAAACAAATGCTTCCAGCTTGCAGAGTTTTTAGAAGTTACAAACACCAAAATTGCACTCCTACAAGAAACTAATGTTCAAGACATCTCTGCCTTGAAAACTAAAAACAAATACAACCTTTGGTCAACCCAGCAAATGAAACTTATACAGGAACAGCATTGCTAATAGAGGAAATTGATAATATAAAAATTCTGCAACACAGTCTTACATCAATCCTATCTTACAGTATGCTTTTGTTTCAATAAAAGAAACCATAGTCGATATAATAAATATATACCACCCGCATAACTTTCAGAGGACTTGTCAAGTTTTGTCAATACTTGAAGATCATCTTATCAAATCAACAAAACTAAATAGCAGACAAAAGATTGTAGTTGCAGGAGATTTCAATTGCACATTAAATTCTGCTTTTGACCGTGTAGGGTCAACAGAAAGTCAGCCCGCACTATCAAAAAACTCGAAAAGATAATTAAAAAAACACGATCTACACGATTGCTGAAATTTATGTAACCGCAATCAAAGAGGTTTTACATTCAGATCAAAAGGTAAACGAAGTCAAGGAAAGTTGTCAAGGTAGGTTTAAAACATTCAAAACAGACTTAGGAAATTTTGAAAATAAGTTTGAAAATTTAGAAGATAGGGTTAAAAATATTCATGTTGAAGAACCTATGAGATGAACTCCAACTAGGATTTTTAGTAATACACAAATCAAACGACAAAATTATAAAATTCATTAAATATGAACATGCACGTGAATTTATAAAACTTTATTTGGAAAATGATGTGAAAAATGATTTACTACTTATAATAAAATTACTAGTAGAAAGTAAAGAGATTAAATTACTTTTAGACACGGGAGCTGAAGCAACATTAGTAAGTGAAGGTTTTATAAAACATAATTTAGAGGAATTAATGCAGAAAGTTATACCTATTGAAAGAAATAGTTTAGTATCGCCGAATAACAACAAGTTTAGAGTAATCAACATGATCGTAATTCTGAAAGTTTTGGGAAGGATTGAGCTTGAACAAGAATTTTTGGTAGTGGCAGTTATTCTGGGAATGGATTTTATTAGTAAGATGAAAGGGATAATAGACGCAGAGAATAAAGTAGTAATTATGGGAGATGAAAGGGTTAAATGGGACGAGGAAGTCCATATAGAAATAGAAGGTGATTGTATGAATTTGGTAGGCGATCTAATCACCAATGTGTCTAAAAATGGAATGCTTTGGCCAACTTCTTTTTCATATGTAAATAACCAAATTAGAGTTGTAGCTGTTGAAAATGTACACTGTATCAAATGCTCAGGCACGGAACATAAGATGTCATCCACATATTTGAGAATAAAGGGAATGTCAAAATAAATTCATGACAGACTCTAGTAAAGAACCCGTGACGACTTTTACTTTTGTGTAGAGATAGCCATACTAATAGAAAGATTTGTGATAATTAGATTCTCTAAAAATAATTTTAGTGTCTGTGTAGTTCATGGAATGTCCAGTCTCAATTACATGAGTGGTAAGAGCACAAGAGTTAATTTTCCTCCTACAATCACTTTTGTGTGAACTAATTCTGGCTGAATGCCATCTTGCTGTTTGTCGAACATAACAGGTTTGACAATTGTGACAAGGTATTTCATAAACTAAACAAAACTTCTGTAATTTTTGAATAAACTATATAGACACTAAAATTATTTTTAGAGAATCTAATTATCACAAACAGTTATTTTTAGAAATGATTTCAATATCAATAAAACCCAACACACTAAACAAGAAAACAGATACACAAAATTTGATCAATATTTATTCTTATCTAATATCCCTTATTAGAAGTAATAAACATCCACTTTAAATTTTTCAAAAATTAATTTAAATTTATTTATAATTTTGAATTGTATACATATTGATAAACACATTGAGATATGTAAATTTTCCTGCATCGATTAATTATTTTACATAGTCAGGAACTGTTACAACATGTCAATGTCTTTCAAATTTTCATAATTTCATAACTTGTACATTTTCGACATATTTAGTTATATGTATATATAAAACTCATAACCGTAAGCAATGTTAAACAACTATTACCAAAAATTAATTTTATATGTATTAGATTCCTGACGAAGATAATAAATTTATTGAAAGCTTGAATGATTAAAAGAGTATTTTATTAATCCATCAAGTTTGACTGCTTTTCATAATTATTCAACCAGTTGAGATATCTTAAGTACATATATATATATATATATATATATATATATAGCTATAATTATAGGGTTAATTTAGGGGTAGGTTAAGTCATAGGGGTCGTAGAACAAACAAAAAAAACTTACAAATATCAAAAGCACATAATTACAGATATTATAAGAGTAAATAGGTCACTATACATATTGTTAGTTAAGCGCACACTGTATATAACAGTACAAGAGATTAAATGCATATCCAAGAGTAGCTACGAGCAAAGATAAGATTTAATAATGTAATGAAATGCATCGAAATTAAATCAATGGAAAACCTATATGAATTGGCTAGATAAATATTCAACAAGTGCATTAATATATCATAATATACGCAGGAAAAATTATGCATTATAAATTGTACGTGACAGAAAGCATTACATTTGTTCAAAAATCCAATTTAACTAGGAAATAAACAAACACCAAATTTATTTCTGTTTAGATTAGAATAAGCAAATAACAATCAATAGGTGATTTAATGAACGAAAATTTCTGGGATTTCTAAATTAAATGCAATGGTATGTAAACGAATACGTGATGATTTAAGTGTTCTTCCAAGTATTTGAACTAAACAATTGATAAGACAAATGGTGTCGCCCAACACGTAAAACAATGAATAGCAAACAAAGGGGCAAGGCCTATAAATATGATAAAAATTGAGCAACGAGTTAGTATACATTTTAATCTGGGCTGTCACGATACTCAAAAGTGCTAAATTATTCACGTAACCAGTTAAACAAATGTAAAGTGAAAAGTATTTTATAAATTTATGAAATTTGTGCCGATCTATTATAGACGTAAGTAAACCAGATTTAGTAAAATTATACAATTTCTAAAATAAATGAAACAGGGCTCTGGAGACTGCTCTGGAGACTGTTCTGGAAACGATTCTGGAGATTACCTCCTGTTAAATTAATTTTGATAATCACTAACATGGTAAATGTTCTATTACTGTTTTGTTAATTACGGAGATGGAAAACCTTTTATTGGATTAACTTATGGGATTTTGAATAACGATTGGGATAGTATTTTGGTTTTGATGTCGACTTCCAAATTCGACTCTAAACATTCAGACTGGACACGAAAACTCTTGGGATGCAGAAAAACTACGGACCCACTCCAGGTAAGATATTTTGATATAATTTATTTCTGTAAACTGTTTAATTCAATAATTTTTAAATTAATGTAAGAGTCAACAAAACCGGGGTTGATAAATTTATGAAAGGCAATAGGCATCTTGAAACGTTTCAAAAGGTCTCTAAATATAACAAAAGGCTCGTTTTGCTGGCTTCAATTTCTGAAATCTGGCATATGTAAATATTCTGAAAAAGGGGAAGATTTTAAAAAGGTTGTAAATATTTAATCATTGTATTGTGTATGTTAGAATTGATTTATTTAATTGAATCAGCTGGTTAAGGCAAAGAGATCTATAACTTAACATTTTACAAGTCTGCCCAACCGTGGGGTGGAAAATAACACAGCATTTTATCTACGCCCAAGCGTAGGGGCAAAAATAACAGCATTTTATTGCGCCCAATTCGTGGGGCGAGAATAACAAAGGTTTTTATTTTTCCTACAGAAAGATAACACATTTTATGACATGCACAACCGTGGGGCGAAAATAACACAGCATTTTATGGCAAAGTCAAAGTTAAGAACAACAGATTTCACAACAATCTGAAATCATGTCTATTCTTTTAGCCTTAAACAAAAAGATGGACAAAAGCGAAGAGAACATGGAAAATATTAAGATGCAGATTAAGGAGAATGGAGAAAAACTCGGTGCCGAAATAAAAATTATAAGCGACGGATTAAAGGAAAGTAATCAAACGATCGTGGAAATGCAGGTACACTTTGAAAATAAATTCGTTAGAATGATGGACGATGTAGATAAAGTTAGAGACGAGGTTTGGAAAATGAAATTAGATCAGGAAACATCTGAAAAAGAAACAAATGACCGGATTACAGATTTAGGTAAAAAGATGCAGGAAATTCAAGGAAACTGTAAAATAGGACTTAATGATGTGAATAGAGAGTTAGGCAGTTTAAAATCAGAATTTGAAAATGTGGGTAGGAATCAGGGGCAACACACTAGGATAAATAGACTGGAAATTTCAGTTGAACAGTATTCCAAATTTTATGGAGACAACAAGGTAAATCCAAAAGTATTTTTAAATAATATAAGAAAACTAATACAGGGATCAACGGATGAAAGGTACAATTTAAATTTCGTTAGATCAATGTTGAAAGGAAGCGCGGAGATATGGTTTGACTCAATAGAAAACGAGATAGAGACATTTCAGGAGTTTGAAAGTAGATTTTTGAGAAAATTTGGGGGGATAATCAACAATACAAAGCGCGAGATAATTTAATTACAGGAAAATATAATCAGAACTTAGAGCTAACCAGAGAAATATATGCCATACAGAAATTCAGTCTAGCGAAGCAATTAGATCCGCCGATGGAAAAACTCAAATCATAAAGTACTTAGCGGGACATTTTGGCGAAGAAATAAGACATTATGTAATGATTCAAAATATAGTAAACAGGGACATTTTCTTGGAATATCTACAACGTTGTGATGAGTTAGGAAAAAGTCGTGTAGCGGAAGGTAGAATGGTACCAAGACAGCAAAAAAATTTAGGTAGAATGCAAAGAAGCACAGAATACAATAGATAGAATAATAGGGGAAATTCTAGGAGAAACTTTTATAGAAAAAATTACAATAACTACAAAGATTTTATAAGGAACTGGAACACAAGAGACACTCCAAGAAGAGAAACAGAGCGAACGAATCACGACAGAAATATAAATCAGTGTACGCTACAAACACAACATCGTGAACAATCAGCACAACCTACAAGAATGAACCGTACCTATGCAGAAGTTACGAGTCAGGCAAAACCATCTACGTCAAATCATGATTTTTGAAAGAGGACAAACCAAGTAAGCCCTTAAAAATAAATGGATACGAACACCAGCGTGAATATATAAAATGTGAAATGGAAAAGGAAATGAATAAAAGCTTATTACTGATAATTAAATTGAGAATTGGAAATAGTCAAGGTGGAACACTCATTGATACGGGAGCAGAACTGTTGTTGGTGTCTGAGGATTTTGTTAAACAAGAAAATTTAATAGGGAGTATGATGCCCATAAGGAAATTTAATTTAATAGCATCAAACAGCAAGAGATGTGCAAGTGTGAGTAAAATAATAATTCTGGAATGTGAAATGGGTAAGATAAAGTTTGAAAATGAATTTATAATAGTGCCGGGGTTAAGAGTAGATGCAATATTAGGTATGGACATAATAGATAAGTTGGGTTTAAAAATAAATGCCGAAGGAAAGGCAATAGATGTAAAAGGGGAAAAATATAAAATTGGATAATGAGGAGAGCTTTGAAGTCGAAGGAGACTATTTGAATATTAATAAATTTGTGGGTGAAGTTGATACAAAGGAGGATATTGAGGATGAAATAAAATGTCCAGAAGAAGTAAAAGAAAGGGTAAAGACACTATTAAAGAAAAATTCAGAATCCAGAACAATAGCAACAGGATATGTAAAGAAATCAGAAGTTGTAGACTCAGAGACGTTTAATAAGATTCCACCTGAAACAAAATCAAGAAAATATATCGGGTTTTATAGAAGAGGGCAAAATTATAAATGTGAAATGGTTCCTTTTGGTTTGTTGGAAAATGAGAATATGAAATGGGTCCCGAGAGAAGAATTTGGGAATGATAGTTTAAAATTTAGAGAAGTTTTGGGAAATGAAGAAGGACACATTAGGGAGAAAAACTATGATGATAATTTAACTGCAGATAATAAGGTTGGAAAAAGAGTGTATAAAGGAAACAAGAAAAACAAACTCATTGCAGAAAGAAAACTTTTAATAATGGAGAATAGAAATTGTACAAATTGTAAATATGAGAGAACACTGGAACATAGGATAGCTTAACAATAAATTAGGATAGGTTTAGGAATAGAAAAATGTACAAATTGAGAAGATTAGACGACAAAAGGCATAGGATGGGTTAATGAAAGTAGAACTATAAATAAACAATTAGTTAAATAGTAAAATAATCATAAATTAGGATAGCATCATAAATTAGGATAGATTTAGGAATAGAATTTGTACAAACTGGAACTATAAGTAAATAAAACATATTGCAAATATCAGAAAACAATAGAACATAGGATTGGTTAATAATAATTAGGATAGGTTTAGGATAAGTAGGAGTAGCATAGGTTGATATAAAAAAGAGTGATTCATTGGATATAAGAAAAGATGATGATGTTTATGAGAAATAAGAAAAGGTATAGATAAGTTGGGGATAGATAAATAGGAGGGGTTTATTAGAAACATGAAGAGATGAAGATACGTTGTATAAATAGATGATAAATAAGAAAAGTATGTGAATAGGGATATAGAGACAGGAAAAATATGAAGAGATGAAGAATTATATAAAAGTAAATAAGAAAAGTATATGTAAATAGAAAAGTATATGCAAATAGAAAAAGGGCATGCAAATAGAAAAAGTATGGATAGATAGGTAGGGAAAAACTAGTAGAGCATAAATAGGAAAAGTATAATAACACAATAGTAATAAAATTTAGAATGAATAGGTGTATAGGTATAAGATAGATCAAAATAGGAATAGGGATGTAAAAATAATGTAGGAGTTGTGTAAATAGCAAAAGAGGAAATAAAAATAAAAGAATTTTGAACCAATGTGAATTTTGTCTCACGTTGGGCGTCAAAAGTCAACATTTTCCAAAAATTTTTATTTTAATTTGGGGGATTAATGCTATAATTATAGGGTTAATTTAGGGGTAGGTTAAGTCATAGGAGTCGTAGAACAAACAAAAGAAACTTACAAATATCAAAAGCGCATAATTACAGATATTATAAGAGTAAATAGGTCACTATACATATTGTTAGTTGAGCGCACACTGTATATAACAGTACAAGAGATTAAACACATATCCAAGAGTAGCTACGAGCAAAGATAAGATTTAATAATGTAATGAAATGCATCGAAATTAAATCAATGGAAAACCTATATGAATTGGCTAGATAAATATTCAACAAGTGCGTTAATATATCATAATATACGCAGGTAAAATTATGCATTATAAATTGTAAGTGACAGAAAGCATTACATTTGTTCAAAAATCCAATTTAACTAGGAAATAAACAAACACCAAATTTATTTCTGTTTAGATTAGAATAAGCAAATAATAATCAATACGTGATTTAATGAACGAAAATTCCTGGGATTTCTAAATTAAATGCAATAGTATGTAAATGAATACGTGATGATTTAAGTGTTCTTCCAAGTATTTGAACTAAACAATTGGTAAAATTTCCGGAGTACAAGGAGATAAGACAAATGGTGTCGCCCAACATGTGAAAACAATGAATAGCAAACAAAGGGGCAAGGCCTATAAATACGATAACAATTGAGCAACGAGTTAGTATACATTTTAAACTGGGCTGTCACAATACTCAAAAGTGCTAAATTATTCACGTAACCAGTTAAACAAATGTAAGGTGAAAAGTATTTTATAAAAATGTGAAATTTGTGCCGATCTATTATAGACGTAAGTAAACCAGATTTAGTAAAATTATACAATTTCTAAAATAAATAAAACAGGGCTCTGGAAATTGCTCTGGAGACTGTTCTGGAAACGATTCTGGAGATTACCTCCTGTTAAATTAATTTTGATAATCACTGACATGGTAAATGTTCTATTACTGTTTTGTTAATTACGAAGATGGAAAACCTTTTATTGGATTAACTTATGGGATTTTGAATAACCATTGGGATAGTATTTTGGTTTTGATGTGGACTTCCAAATTCGACTCTAAACATTCAGACTTGACACGAAAACTCTTAAGGATGCAGAAAAACTACTGACCCACTCCAGGTTAGATATTTTGATATAATTTATTTCTGTAAACTGTTTAATTCAATAATTTTTAAATTAATGCAAGAGTCAACAAAACCGGGGTTTTCTTTGATAAATTTATGAAAGGCAATAGGCATCTTGAAAAGTTTCAAAAGGTCTCTAAATATAATAAAAGACTCGTTTTGCTGGCTTCAATTTCTGAAATATGGCATATGTATATATTCTGAAAAAGTGGAAGATTTTAAAAAGGTTGTAAATATTTAATCATTATATTGTGTATGTTAGAATTGCTTTATTTAATTGAATCAGCTAGTTGAGGCAAAGAGATCTATAACTTAACATTTTACAAGTGCTTGATTAATAAAAAAGAGTTAACACAGCATTTTAAAATGCCCATCGTAGGGGCTGGTAAAGTATCACAGCAATTTATGGTCTGCCCAATCGTGGGGTGGAAAATAACACAGCATTTTATGTACGCCCAAGCATAGGGGCGAAAATAACACAGCATTTTATATATTTAATGCTATAAATATAGGGTAGTTTAGGGGTAGGTTTAGTCACAGGGGTCGTAGAATAAATAAAAGAAACTTCCAGTTAACAAAAGCACATAATTACAGATATAAGAGTAAATAGGTCACTATACATATTGTTAATTGAGAGCACACTGTATATAAAAGTACAAGAGATTAAACGCATAAAAAATAGAAATATCCAAGAGTAGTTACGAGCTAAGATAAGATTTGAAAACGTAACCAAATGCATCAAAATTAAATCAACGGAAAACCTATATGAATTGGCTTGATAAATATTTAACAAGTGCGTTAAATATATCATCGTATATGCAGGCTAAAATTATGCATTGTTTGAATAAATCGTACGTGACATAAAGTATTACATTTGTTCAAAAATCCAATTTAACTAAGAAATAAACAAACACCAAATTTATTTCAGTTTAGATTAGAATAAGCAATCAACAATGAATACGTGACTGAATAAACAAAATTTCGTGGGATTTCTCAATTAAATATCATGGTACATAAATGAATACGTGACAATTTAAGCATTCATCCAAGTATTTGAACTATACAATTGGTAAAATTTCCCGGAGTACACAAGAGATAAACACCAAAGGTGTCGCCCCAACACGTGAATAAACGAATAGAAAACAAGAGGTACGGCTTATAAATACGAGCGACGGTTTAGAATACATTTTAAACTGAGCTACCATGATACTCAGAAGTGCTGAACCACGTAACCAGTCATACAAAAGTAAATGAAAATCATTTTAAAAAGTGTAAAAATTGTGCAAGTGAGCCGATCTATTATAGACGGCTCTGGTTATTACTCTGGTAAATACTCTGGTTAATTCTCTGGTTAATCACCTCCTGTAAATTTTGGTAATTACTTACATGGTAAATGTTCTATTACTGTCTTGTTAATTATGGAGATGGAAAACCTTTTATTTACTGATATACAAATTAAATCTTAAATTGGATTAACTTATGGGATGTTGAATAACGATTTGGATAGTATTTTGGTTTTGATGTCGACTTCCAAATTCGACTCTAAATATTCAGACTGGGCACGAAAACTCTTGGGGAAGCAGAGGAACTATAGGACTATTCCAGGTTAGCCATATTGATATAATTTATTACCGAAAACTGTTTTAATTCAATATTTTTAGTACATGTAAGAGTCAACAAAACATTTGTTTGATTGATCAATTTATGAAAGGTAATAGACATCTTGAAACGTTTCAAAAAGTCTCTAAATATAAACAAAAGGCTCGTTTTGCTGGCTTCAATTTCTTAAATCTGATATATGTAAATATTCTGAAAAAGGGAAAGATTTTAATCATTATATTGTGTATTGTAGAATTGCTTTATTTAATTGAATCAGCTAGTTGAGGCAAAGAAAATCCATAACTTAACATTTCACATCATAGGCGCTTGATTAATATAAAGGGAGCATTATGTTACATTAAGGAATCGTGGCAAGGAAAGTAACACGGCATTTTATGTACGCCCAAGTCGTGGGGCTAAATATAATAAAATATCACAGCATTTTATGACATGTCCAACCGTGGGGCTAAAAATAAATAAAACCATCATAGAGGCTGGTGAAGTATCACAGCTATATATTGAAACTTAATAGTAAAACTTTATGTGGACTTATAATTTTTTTCTACTGCACGCTCCACGTTGGTGGCGTCAGTGAAACTTAGTGGGCACCAGTGAAACTTACTTTTTTTTCTTTATTTAATTTAATTATGGAGTGAGTCAATTAGTGAACTAAACCTCGGTGGATCCACGAGCTTTACTATATTCGCGGCTTAGTCTGGGAATTACCCCAAGGGTGAGCAATGAGTTTGGGCGTGGATATAGGGTGGGCTCGACTACAAACGGGAACAAAAAAACGAAAATGGGCGCCACTGCATCTATATAGACAATAAACAAAACTAAAGTATCCTACAGGAAGACGCAGAAACCTATAGGATATAATGATTACCAAAAAGCATACAAATTAAAATAAGCAATACCTCTGGAAACCTCTTGGACCTCTGCTCCAGCTTCTGCGATGTCGGACCTGCAAGAAAATGTCACACAAAAAAATAAAATATAAGACACTGTTTGTGCCTTACAACAACAAAATATTTCGATCTTTATAGATCGATTGGCCTGAATTCAAAATCTCAACAACACCTTACCTATAAAAAAAAATACTCTACTGGAAATTACTTATTCTGTTTCTATTACCTGGTACTGTATCAACTTTTTTCTAAGTTCCACATTCAAAATTTTGCTTATCTAATTTGGACAATGTTAATTTCAATTAGTGAAATAAAAAGACAAAAGTTTTATATCAAAGTATAATTTAAATGGAATTCTCTTTTGTTGCAAAAATTATTTATAAAAAAATTTAATTTCCAATATAAAATAAGTTTCAAAAATTTCTTAATGTGTTTCTCTATAATCAATATAATCAACATAAAGTAAGTTTCAAAAATCTCTGAATTTGATTCTCTACATAGAGAGGTCTTAGCATTTATAAATTATTTAATACAGTCGGGTTCTTAAACATCCATAAAACAGATCTGTTCTGGCTTACAAAATTTCTCTAAAGAACTTGTTACATAAAAAGTTCATATGGCTTAAGCATTATATGAATTTAAAGAAAGTCAGTTCAACATATGTTAGAAACAGCATAGATATTCTACTAATCACATAACATATTGCAAGTAAACATCTTCCAATCAAAAGTGAACTTTATACTTATTTTTCTCAATTAACATGTGCATTATGTACGTGCTTTGAATAACAACTTTTAAATTATCTAAAAGTTCAAAAATTCCTCTTATGAATAAATTTAGTTCTGAACAAAAAAGTATTTGACCTATTAAATTTCTAGGGTATAATTCTCAAACTGATTTTTACGTGGGATTAAACATATCTTGCAAAAAAATTGACATTACATTCTTTAACAAAAGTTTCTTATGGTTTGATAAACGTTAAATCAAAGCTTTGACCGTAATTAGCACGTAAAATTAATTTTCAGTAAATAGTTTTATAAGTACCTGGTTGGTTTTGCCTTAATTATACAACGGTGATGCTGATAAACGTACTAGACCAAATAAAACACATAACATTCCATCTCCTTGAAATTTAGAACGGTACGAAATATGCCTTTACTAAATGCAATCCCTCGGACAGCTTCTAAATGAGTAATTTCACAATACACAACCAAATTCCAATCTCATTGTCAAACGTGTTTCCTAAATGTGCACTAATGGACCTCTATCTTCACATGTTGTTACTGCTCTTCTCCGACGGTAGAGCTATTCTCAGCCTCCACCTGCAAACAAGGCCCTTCATCTTCCAACGAAGCGTACTTCTTCGTCGTTGCTTGTAAGATGGCCGTATTCCTTGCCAACACCCTAGTTATCGCGTCACCTTACGCGCAGACGTGGTGTCTAGCAATTGCACAAGTGGACTTCAGAACGCCTGTAGCTTATGCAACTCAAGTTACGTTCAAGGTATTTGCGGATATCAGAAGCGTAGGAGTCACCATTATATACTCCGTATAGGTGAAAATAATGTAAAAGGAAAGAGGTGTTCTTCCTTATAGTAAATCAAACTATTTAACGGTTTCACGCTAATTGACAAATTCGTGAAATAACAACGGCTAGAACTGTTTTTCTTTAGAGATATTTAATGTAACAAAAATTTTGTTACACTGCCTCCGACCAAAAAGAAAAAAAACTTTGAGGTTAATTATTTCTTGAAATATACATAACCGAGAAGATTTTTTTTTATAGACGAAAACTATCGCCTTAACCAAAAGATAAATACAAAAAAGAAGCATTATAACTAATCTAAGTAAGAACAAAGTAAGTTCGAACTTTGATCTCTGAACCAAAAAAATTATGCGTGACCTCTTGAATTAAGAAGAGGAAAATGGGGTGCAACCAAATGAGTGTGTAGGTAACTCTGCGTACCACACATCCGTCAGGAGTCAGTATAGGTAAGTCGTAATCGGTAAAAAGTCATAATTGGTAAAAGTCAAAATATTGTAGTCTAACACTCTCGAGTTGCAACCAGACGGGAGAACTAAAAAACTAACTTACTTTTCAAAATATAAACTGAAATTCAAACAAAAAGCTTGACACGAACTATTACAAAATAACAACAAAAAGATTTACTTTCTTACTATTACCCTTGACACGATAACCTTACTAATATTAATAGTAAATCGAAAACTCACATCTATATACATAAATATCAATAATGTTCCAACAATGTTTATGTATTCGCGGGTCTCAAAAATTCCAGCTCAATACATTCAGCAAAACTTGATTATTGCTTCTACTAAAAATAAACCGCTCATCAAGCCAATATTCCATATACATTATAGCTTACTAGTGAATACTTGGGTTCTTCAGCTCATAACCATTCATAGCCCTAACGCTACTCTTTTCTTTGGGACACTCCAGTCTCAAAAAAATCCTCAACTCTACTGTGGCCACAACAAACATCTCGAACCAAAAGCTACTCAATACTACAATGGCCTCACCAAACATCTCGAACCAAAAGCTACTCAATACTACAATGGCCTCACCAATTAGCCTACTCCAACTTACTTCAACAAAACAAACAGCACCTATCTTCCTCACTAACTCTAAACATAACACCACATGACGTGATCAAAATACGTCCACAAACATGAAGCAACAAATATTTGTTTCGCTCCACTACGAGCTATAACAACAACACGGGCAAAATAACATTTTTGTCTCTCTCATCTATTACTACTAAATATTCCATTAATGCACATTTAAAAACAACACTATTTGAGAAATTTAATCTTTAACAGCAACGAAACACTGGTAAAAGCCTTCAATTAGTCATCACCACTCTATCCCATAACCAAATTTATAATATATCCTTCGCGACACAAATACTAAAGACGACCAATCAGTCCTCTGGTACATATTCTGGATCTACGACAGAATAGGGTTTTAGATCCTTGACATGCCACCTGCCTGCCTTTGATCCATCTAAATTAATTAGGTCGTACACCACATTCGAGCACTTCTTCTTGACTACACTCAAAACAAATTTTGGAGCCAGTTTAGCAGTAAATTTATTAGCCGCGCTCGACAACACCTTATTGGTCCTCCATACTTTATTACCAACCTCAAAAGAAATGTTCCTCCTCCTTAGATTATATCGATTGCTCGACCTTTGATAAGCTACATGCAACTTCGCACAAACGTCTTCAAATACCTTAAAAATACATTGATGGTCTGAAGCATACAATGGGCGACTACCAGGAACGATTTCAACATCAGCTTCAGGAATAAATCCACTACCGTAAAATTTACCGGATATGGGGACGTGTCGGCCAAAAACCAAAAAATTCGGAGTATAACCCGTCGACTCATGCTTAGCAGAATTAATAGCAAATTGAATCTGCGCTAACTCAGTATCCCAGGTATCATGTTCTTCGAGATAGGATCGAATAGCTGTCCCTACCGTCCTATTAATCCTCTCAACAAAATTACATTGTGGCGCATAAACAGCATTATACCATATCTTTTGAATTTCAAACCTACTACATAATGACTTAAAAATTCGACCCGCTAAATTTGAACCATTATCGCAAATAATAAATTGGGGCACACCAAACATTAAAAAAACTTTCTGTTCCATAAACTGTTCAACAACATGTGACTTTGCACTGCGTAAAGGATGTAGAATTGTATATTTTGAGAACCAATCTCCTACTACCAACAACCATTTAAATCCTAACTTTGAGCGAGGGAATGGACCCATAAGATCTAACGCGATAATTTGAATTGGAAACTTGGCCTCTTTTTCCTTTCCCATTAAACCTAAAGGACCTGCATTAGAAGATTTTTGCGCACCACACACTAAACATGCACGACAAAATTTCAACACATCTAGACTCATTTTGGGCCAATAATAATGTTCTTGGACTCTAGCAATTGTCTTCGAGAACCCAAAATGTCCTGCAACTGAGGGGTCATGACACGATCTGATGACTTCTTCTCTTTGAACTTTCGGCACTAAATATTTCCACTCTACTACATTTGACGACATAGGCAGGTTTGACGGAATAAACTTAAAAACAAACTCGTTCTCAACTTTCCATTGAGGGTAATTCTCAGGCGACGCCAAAATTTTCTTACGCAACGACACATACCAATTTTCTAAATTATCAAGCTTAACTTCTATTAAATTTACGACATGATGTTCTTCTGGAACTGCACGACTAAGACAGTCAGGAACTACGTTAACTTTACTTTTTCTATGAACTTTGCAAACAATGATAACTTTAGACGTAATAAATTTATATATTAAATTGCTTTCAACCTTCCGTTGAGAATAACAATAACTAAATATTCTGGTACACTCTTACACTACTCCTAATCAAACTGTTAAGAAAACTAAAATGCTTCACAACGCATAAACTTGCTAGTATGACAAACTCCTCTATGAGCCTCACCTAGACTAATAAACAAAAAATTACATCATAACTAACCTCCAATAATGATGACCAAACTGCTAAAGCGACAAACTTACCATGAGTCTCGTTTAGACTTATGTAATGCTGAGCGACCAACTCTCCACGAGTTTCGTCTAGACTAATATACCGCTATCCGACAAACTACTACGACAAATTTCGCTTAGACTTACAAACAACTTAACATACTGCGTTGCAATGCGGATATAAATTTATTTCTTAAATCAAGAAATTAAATAAACAACAATTTTAACTAATACGAATGGAAGATGAACCTACTATTGATATAATACATCCAGAATCAAATAAACCTATACTATCTATATCAAACAACTTTACTATTACCTATGGTCGATTATCACCAGATTTTTCAACAAATAACGAATCAGTTTTTGGCTGAGGGTTAATACGACAAAAATTTTTTACTACTTTTAACCATTCAGACCACTCTTTTTTACTACAATAATCCTTCTGCTCACAAATCATAACTGCTGCCTTTTTTAACCAGTTCAACTCTGAAATAACGAAAAATTTTTACTTTAATACGAATTTATACCTGCTACAACATTTAGACAACTATCGAATACAACTTTGAGGTTCCAGACACGATATAAATCCTATGAAAATTTATAACCAAATTAATTTTGGGTTTACCTACTAAACCAACACATTAAGGAATATTGAAATAACTTATTTTTACAAATCGAGCACCAACAAAATCGAGCCTCACACGTTGTGCGCCAGTGAAACTTATTAGTAAAACTTTATGTGGACTTATAATTTTTTTCTACTGCACGCTCCACGTTGGTGGCGTCAGTGAAACTTAGTGGGCACCAGTGAAACTTACTTTTTTTTCTTTATTTAATTTAATTATGGAGTGAGTCAATTAGTGAACTAAACCTCGGTGGACCCACGAGCTTTACTATATTCGCGGCTTAGTCTGGGAATTACCCCAAGGGTGAGCAATGAGTTTGGGCGTGGATATAGGGTGGGCTCGACTACAAACGGGAACAAAAAAACGAAAATGGGCGCCACTGCATCTATATAGACAATAAACAAAACTAAAGTATCCTACAGGAAGACGCAGAAACCTATAGGATATAATGATTACCAAAAAGCATACAAATTAAAATAAGCAATACCTCTGGAAACCTCTTGGACCTCTGCTCCAGCTTCTGCGATGTCGGACCTGCAAGAAAATGTCACACAAAAAAATAAAATATAAGACACTGTTTGTGCCTTACAACAACAAAATATTTCGATCTTTATAGATCGATTGGCCTGAATTCAAAATCTCAACAACACCTTACCTATAAAAAAAATACTCTACTGGAAATTACTTATTCTGTTTCTATTACCTGGTACTGTATCAACTTTTTTCTAAGTTCCACATTCAAAATTTTGCTTATCTAATTTGGACAATGTTAATTTCAATTAGTGAAATAAAAAGACGAAAGTTTTATATCAAAGTATAATTTAAATGGAATTCTCTTTTGTTGCAAAAATTATTTTTAAAAAAAATTTAATAACCAATATAAAATAAGTTTCAAAAATTTCTTAATGTGTTTCTCTATAATCAATATAATCAACATAAAGTAAGTTTCAAAAATCTCTGAATTTGATTCTCTACATAGAGAGGTCTTAGCATTTATAAATTATTTAATACAGTCGGGTTCTTAAACATCCATAAAACAGATCTGTTCTGGCTTACAAAATATCTCTAAAAAACTTGTTACATAAAAAGTTCATATGGCTTAAGCATTATATGAATTTAAAGAAAGTCAGTTCAACATATGTTAGAAACAGCATAGATATTCTACTAATCACATAACATATTGCAAGTAAACATCTTCCAATCAAAAGTGAACTTTATACTTATTTTTCTCAATTAACATGTGCATTATGTACGTGCTTTGAATAACAACTTTTAAATTATCTAAAAGTTCAAAAATTCCTCTTATGAATAAATTTAGTTCTGAACAAAAATATTTGACCTATTAAATTTCTAGGGTATAATTCTCAAACTGATTTTTACGTGGGATTAAACATATCTTGCAAAAAAATTGACATTTACATTCTTTAACAAAAGTTTCTTATGGTTTGATAAACGTTAAATCAAAGCTTTGACCGTAATTAGCACGTAAAATTAATTTTCAGTAAATAGTTTTATAAGTACCTGGTTGGTTTTGCCTTAATTATACAACGGTGATGCTGATAAACGTACTAGACCAAATAAAACACATAACATTCCATCTCCTTGAAATTTAGAACGGTACGAAATATGCCTTTACTAAATGCAATTCCTCGGACAGCTTCTAAATGAGTAATTTCACAATACACAACCAAATTCCAATGTCATTGCCAAACGTGTTTCCTAAATGTGCACTAATGGACCTCTATCTTCACATGTTGTTACTGCTCTTCTCCGACGGTAGAGCTATTCTCAGCCTCCACCTGCAAACAAGGCCCTTCATCTTCCAACGAAGCGTACTTCTTCGTCGTTGCTTGTAAGATGGCCGTATTCCTTGCCAACACCCTAGTTATCGCGTCACCTTACGCGCAGACGTGGTGTCTAGCAATTGCACAAGTGGACTTCATAACGCCTGTAGCTTATGCAGCTCAAGTTACGTTCAAGGTATTTGCGGATATCAGAAGCGTAGGAGTCACCATTATATACTCCGTATAGGTGAAAATAATGTAAAAGGAAAGAGGTGTTCTTCCTTATAGTAAATCAAACTATTTAACGGTTTCACGCTAATTGACAAATTCGTGAAATAACAACGGCTAGAACTGTTTTTCTTTAGAGATATTTAATGTAACAAAAAATTTGTTACAATATATATATATATATATATATATATATATATATAAATATATATACATGCTACTATCATTTTTGCACCCGATAGACCGGAATTCGCATTCACACTTGTGTCGCTTGTAAACTTACTACCGTATATCGGACACAAGATACAACTTGTCACTTTTTAGCATTCTTGACACTGCGCTTCCTTGCCTAAGATGTTTAAAACACAGAAGACCCAAATTGGTAAGATTTGGAATATGTCAAAGACAATAGGTTTTTGTACAGATTTTTATTTTAAATATTTGAGAAACATAAAATGGACTTAAAATTGATAGGAAAATGTACATAAATCGTATAGTTTTAGTCTAGCGATTTTCCATTGAGAGCACCACAGAATATATTTTAATATACGAAATATTCTATTGTGTTATCATCTTTACAACCGCTAAATGGCAACACAGCGTGGCGTCAGTTAATCTGCTTAGAAGATAGTGCGACGAGCAGTTTCGTAGAAGTTGGGTCCATAGAGTTTGCTGCAAACTTTTATTCACTAATATATATATTTTACGTGTTTGAGGATTTTTAGCTTACCGCTGAGGTTATGGACCTGTTTAAATGTTGTGATATCGCATTTCTACATTTGTATGAAGTTATTCACTGTTTCCCAGCAAAAATTTTGTAAAGTGTGAAAGTATAATTTATATATTGATAACAAATATTTCCAATTTTGCAAATTGTTTCTGAATACACCTGCACTTATAATTCTGTAAATAGTTCTACCATACCCTACTATTCAAAGAGTAGCTACGACCCCTACATTAAATAAATTGTAACTCTTAAATGACGCAATAGAAAATATTCAAAATGTTTGCATGCAAACAACCCCTAATTGTCTATAATAGAAACGTTCATCAGCAAAGATGCACAAAAGCTAATGTTGAGGGTAGCAGCAACACTTATTAAATAAAAATTGTAGTTCGTAAACAATTGAATAGAAAATTTTTTAAATTTGCAAGTGCAATTCTCTAATCACATATAACAAAATATTTGCAAGCAAGGATACACAAAGTCTATCTTGAGGGCGGCAACACCCCTATACTAAATAAATTTTTAGCTCCTAAACAACTTGCTAGAAAAATTTAACATGCAATGCTTAATAGTCTGTAAGAAAACAATCCACCAGCAATGATGTGCCCAAGTCATTCTTGGAGGTGGCAGCAACCCCCAAGTTAATTAATGTGTACCCCCTAAAGAGCTGGATAAAATTTTTTTCATGCAATCGTCTAATACACTATTGCAAAAATAAACACCAGCAACGTAGCGTGAAAACCAGTTTTGGGGTAGAATTAACCCCTATATTACAAAAAATTGCAACTTGTAAACGATGCTATGTAAAGTTTTCAAAATCATCACATGCACTATTCTAATAGTCTCCTACAAAACTATCATCAAACCCTGCTGCGTCAGTCAGTCCTGAAGGGTAGCCGTAACCCTTATTCTGTAAAAATTGTATCGTGAACAATGCGATATAAAATTTTCAAAATATTCACATGCGATTCTTTAATAGTATATTGTGTAAACATCCACTAGCAACAGTACATCAAATCCAGACATGGGGATAGCAGCAACCCCAATACTTAAAGAATTTTAGGTGGTGAAAAACTGGTTAGAAAATTTTCAAAATTTTTACATGCAATGCTTAATAGTCTATAGCAAAAAGATCCACTAGCAATGGTCTGCCAAGCCAGTCATGGAGATGGCAGCAATCCCTAAACTAAATACCTTGTACCTCGTAAAGGGTTAGATAAAAATTTTAAAATTTTCACATGCAATTTTTTAATACCCCATTAGAAAAATAAGCAACAACAACGGAGCGTGAAAACTAGTCTTGGGGTAAAAGTAACCCCTATATTAGACAACAATATAGTTCGTAAACGGCTCAATAGAAAATTTAAAAAATGTTTACATGCAACTTCCTTCAAAACTGTTCGCAAGCAATACTGTGTCAACATCAGTCTTGGGGGTAGTAGTAACCCCTATACTGAAAAACTTGAGCTCGTGAATGATGCAATACAAAATTTTCAAGAAATATTCACATGCAATCCCATAATAACATATTACACAAATATCCATCAGCAACACTTCACCAAATTCAGTCTTGGGGGGTGGAAGCAACCCCTACACTAAAAAAAATTTTTAGTTTGTAAACAACTTGTTAGAAAATTTTCAAATTTTTCACATGCAATCCTCTACTAGTCTATTACAAAAATAAACTCCAGCGACGTGGCAGAAAGTCAGTCTAAGGGTGGAATCAACCCTTATATTTAAAAAAATGTGGCTCATAAGTGATTCCATATAGAGTTTTTAAAATTATTACAATCAATCTTCTAAAAGTCTCCTTCAAAACTATCCTCAAGCAACGCCGTGCCCAGGTCAGTCTCTATGGTAGTAGTAACCCATATACTGTAAAAATTGTTGCTCGTCAACGATGAGATATAAATTTTTATAATATTCACATGCAATCCTCTAATAGTATATTACACACATATCCACCAACAACAGTGCACCAAACCCAGTCTTGGGGGTGGCAGCAACCCCTATGCAAAAAAAATTTAGCTGGTAAACAAGTTGTTAGAAAATTTTCAAAATTTTCTCATAAAATGCTTAATAATCTATAACAAAAATATCACCAGCAATGGTGTGCCAAAGCCAGTATTTGGGCTCGCAATAGTCCCTAAATAAGGTAAAACGTACCTCCTAAAAGACTGGATAAAAATTTTTAAATTTTCACATGCAATCCTCTATAGTTTATTACAAAAATAAACACCACCAACGGCGCACGAAAACCAGTATTCGGGATGGCAATTGTTACGTGCCGAAAAATCGGCCGCAAACATTTCCAAATTTAGTTTTAATTTGTAAGAATTTCGCGCCAATAATTTAAAAAGACGTGCGTGTATTTCCGTCGCTTGAAATAGTTGCGTTTGCGCGAGAATGCGCCGACGCGGAGTTGAAGAAGGGGGGTGGTGAATTTCGGGACACGTCGAGACTGGTGACCGAGAAGTGGACGAATGTAGTTATCTTTGTGTCTTATCGTGTCTTCTATTTTTGATATGTAGGTTTCCTGCCTTATATCTGATTATCGTACCTTTTCCTGTATTCTTGTCGCTCCCTACAAATAGAAAGAAGAAGACAAATTTGAATTTGGATTCAACCGGGGGCCCAACGAATAACCCACGCCCGAAAGATCAACGGAGTCCCGCTGCCGCCATCATGGAGTAATGCTGTGAGAAGTCCTACAGTTTACGTGAGTACCTTTTAGTTTTCCTTATAATTAATATAACCATTGTTAGTATGTGATAATAATTTGAACATTTATATGACGCAATACCCTATTTGCACGTCATTTGGCAAATATTAATTCGTACTGCCAACTGACGTAGTGGCTCGCGTACCGTACCACTGGGGTTATAATAGTGGCGCATTCCAACGTTTTTTTTTTGTTTGAATAATTTGTTTTTTTATCTTCCCATATCTTATAATGTATCAATTAAATATATTTGTAGTTTTTTCACTTAAAAAATAAATAATTATTTGAATTTTTAATATCTGTTAACTTAAGAAATATAAGTTGGTAACACTGTATATTACTATAACAACCTTAATGAAATGGCAGGCAAACAGCGGTTATGCTAGTTTAACATGGGTGGCTAACTTGACTATTGATTTTTGTGTATACTTTTTATAAATGTATTCGTAATCCAATTCATTCTCGTAACTCTATAAAAATAGTGTTTCTAACTTAAATTTTTTTAGATAATAACACAGTTTAATTTACCAGGAAGCTGGAACACATACCTTTTAAAAAGTGTGAAATTAACATAACCTCACTTAAGCATACGCTTCTGGATTAATAATTTTGGCTGTAAGTACCTGAATATATAAATAATTAATTAATTTAACGCTTTATTCCTTGTGCCATATGCAAATTGTTTGTTTAATATTAGATTAAATGTAATCATATGCCTGTTTTTTCAGTTTAACTTTTAAAAGTGTTTTTTAAATAATCTATAGATTATCTTACTCTGATATCATCTTACAAGTGTTTTCTTAGTAATTTAAACAAGTAACTATAACCTACAAATTCCTTTTAAAGAAAATTTTGCTTTCAAATACAGCTAATGCAACTAATTGAGTTTTTTATTATACCTTCTATCTTCTAAAACGTTATAGTATCTTAATTTCCGTATATCTGTTGTCTTAAATACTATCTAACAATGAATATCGTCCATCTCAAGTTATCGGAACTAATTTACGAAATTCAATCTAGAAATATTCAAGCCGCATCTAATCAAAATGACAGACGTTTGTAACTTAAAGCTATACTAGCTCAAGAAGCTAAAGGTTTACCTATTGCGAAAGTCCTCGTCTCTGATCTAGTTCAAAACACATTCGAAATTAAACAATCTCTTGACGAAATCGCTAATATAGTAAATAGAATTGATCCAGAACCAAGTGAAACTGAATTAAAGCGTGTTGTTTCACGTATAGCTCACGTTAAGCAGCGGATAGAGTTGTGTTTATTTGACAATAAACAAGCGAACCAAACTAAACAAACCTTCTTATAGGACATTCTCTTAGTCGAAGGGACAGTTCTTGATAGACTGAACCTAGATGTAGACATAAATATACCTGTACCTTTGTCGAACCTTGCAATTTCTCAAGCTCCGTCATTAGGGAAATCCATACCTGTCTACAAATGGGGTTTAGCTTTCCAGGGCTTTGACTCCCAAATCTCTTTAATGTCTTTCCTTAATAGGGTTAACGATTTTAGAATCTCTCGGAATTGTACAGATCAAGATTTATTTGTTTCAGCGGGTAAATTATTCTCTGGTTCTGCCTTAATTTGGTATAGAAATATAAGTCAAATTTCTACCTGGGAGGAATTAGTTACGTGTTTGAAACGGGATTTCTTACCGCATGGTTATATTACCGATCTTTGGAACGAAATAAGAAAGCGAACCCAGGGACCTGACGAAAATGTAATCTCTCTCATTACCTCAATAGAAGCTTTATATAGCAGACTAGATAATAAACCACCAGAATTTGAAATTATCGATCAGTTGCATAGAAATTTAAATCCATATTTTTCGGAACGGTTACCGTTACAACACATTTCTTCTTTACCTCAGTTTAAAGATTTATGTCGCTCACTTCAAGAAGTAAAATTGCGGGTCGATAAATACCGTCCTCCCTCAGAAAAACAATCTGGTGTATTAGAACCTGATCTAGCTTGTCAAACTCAACCTTCTAGTAAAGTATCTACCATTAATCTTCCTTCTACCTCTGCAAATAACTCACTTACCTGTTGGAATTGTAAAAAAAGTGGACATAACTATAACGTTTGCACATACCCCAAAAATATTTTTTGCTATGGTTGTGGTCGCACTAATACCTATAAATCTAACTGTACGAATTGTAATTCTAACATATCGGGAAACTTCCGCGGAGATATTCCTACCCGGGACGTGATTATCTCAAGGAATCAAAACCGTCCTCAACACCAACCATTCAACGAACCCAAACGTCAATAAATTTAAACCATAAAACTACCTCTAACGTTATACCTTTATCTAATATATCTAAGAATAATATCGCTACCTTGAATTTACAAAATGACTTACCTCCATTATCAGAATTATGTTATACTACCCCATCACAGTGGTCCAATTGGCTACAAACCGTTAATTCCTTTTACCATAAAAAGAGCGATCAAACGTTAAGTCCTATCTACATCAGGAACGTGCCTTTGTATTTTTAGACGATATATTAGTTATCTCAAGTTCCTTTGACGAACATATCGCTACACTGAATGAAGTCGCTGAACGCCTGAATGCAGCAGGTTTTAAGATAAATTGGGAGAAATGTCAATTTTTTTGTTCATCCCTTACATTTATTAGTTTTATTATCGATGGAACTGGTCTACGAGCAGATTCTGCTAAAGTCAACGCTATTACTAAATTTAAAACACCCAAAACTGTTACCGGAATTAAATGTTTAATTAGAATGATTAGTTATTATCGCATCTTTCTACCCAACCTTTCAACTATATCTACACCAATTACCGCCCTAATTAAAAATAAAAAGAAGTCCCAAACTATTGAATAGAATTTAGAAGCTCAACAGGCTTTCGAAACAAATTGAAACGTTAATCACTTCAGCACCTATCTTAATCTCGCTCAATTTTATATACAAACCGATGCCTCACTTACTGGTTTAGGTGCAATGTTGTTCCAGGTGAGCAATGGTTTAGAACACCCAATCGCTTATGCAAGTCGTGCCTTAACTTCTGCTGAACAAAACTATTCAGCTACCGAACGTGAACTATTAGAAGTTATCTTTGGCATTGAAAAATTTAGAGGTATGTTGAAGGTACACATTTCACAGTAATTACTAATTGTGCAGCCCTCACATGGCTAAATAACTTAAAACAACCCACAGGTCGTTTGGCAAGATAGAACTTGCGTATCTCTCAATTTACCTTTGACGTTAGGCATAGACCTGGCAAATTAAATATCGTACCTGATGCCTTATCTCGTGATGTCGTCTCTCTTAATCTTCCAGATCTAATTCCTGATGCCTGGTATCTTAATATGATTAAAAAAGTTTCTGAAAATCCCGATAAATTTCTTACCTTTCGTGTAACGAACAATAGATTATATAAATTTGTATTTTCTTCACCTCGCAAAATATCTAACCTCCCTGAATGGAAACTTGTTGTCTCTACCGCAAACCGCAGTGAGGTACTTAAATTGTGTCATGATGATCCCATAGCTGCTCATCTTGGTGTTACAAAAACCCTAGCTAAAATATCTGAGTTATATTATTGGCCTACACTAAAACAATCTGTCTGTCGTTATATTAGGAACTGTCAAATTTGTGGTTCTCAGAAGAGCTCACAAGAGGCTCGTCCTGGCTTAATGGGCAACTTTAAACGTGTATCTTATCCCTTTCAATTAATATCGCTTGATTTATTAGGACCTCTCCCCCGATCGAAAAAAGGTAACCAATATCTTTTAGTTGTCACCGATTGGTTTTCTAAATTTGTTATGGTGCAACCTTTACGTAAAGCAACATCTGCTGCTATAATTAAATTCCTAGAACAAAATGTATTTCTTATCTTCGGTGTTCTTCAGATTATTCTTTGTGACAATGGGGCACAATTTATCTCAAAAGATTTTCAAAATTTCGTTAAGAGCTACAAAGTACAAAAAAATTTGGTTTAACACAAAATACCATCGCCAAGTAAACCCTACCGAAAGAGTAAATAAAGTTTTAATTACCACTATCTCTTCCTATATTGATTCAGACCATACTACATGGGATGAAAATATTTTTAAAATTGCTCAAGCTTTGCGTACATCTAAACACCAAGCAACCCAATTCACTCAGTCATTTCTTGTTTTTGGAAGATATACCCCAATCGATAATACCTATTATGGTTCAGTTCCTGACGATACTAACGTAATTGAATTTGACAATAAAGTACGCTGGGACAAAGACCAACAATCATTACCTTCTATCTTTAACAACGTTAGAAAAAATTTGTTAAAAGTTTACGAAAAAAGTAAGGACCACTATAATCTACGTAAACGAAATATTTCCTTCGCCTTGGGCGAACAGGTTTGGAAAAAGAAGTATGTCTTATCGGATGCAACTAAGAAATTCTCTTCAAAATTAGCTCCTAAATTCATTCTATGTAAGGTCACTCGTGTCGTTAGTCCACTTATCTATGAACTTCAAGATGCTGAAGGAAAACGCCAGGGAAGGTGGCATATTAAAGACCTTAAGCCATTCTCTGCTGACCCAAATGCTAGTTAAGTTTTTTCACGTTTCATTTTCTTAACGATTTACCTAATGTTTTCTGTCCCTACTATCAATTAGTTAACTTTAATTACTTATTCCTTCTCTTATACAGCACCTACAGTCTACACGTTTAACTTATTTACCTTAAACTACCAATCTTTTTGCTTCTGGTTGACTTTTCCTTAAACTTACCGTTAGTTATATATCGCTTTATTCTCTAGGTCTCCCAGTATAACTCTGTCGTTTCATTTAATTAATCTTCGCACCTTTTCTACAACATATTATTTTGTTTTCAGTATTTATCTTACATCGTTTAATTTTGTGGTAATTGTCGTAACTTTGGTTGTAATAACTCATTGAATTTTTATGATTGGTTTTAGCTGATGTTAGAGTGGATGCTTTTTTCTCTGGGCTCACATAGGAGCCGCGGCCTATGCCATTGTAAAAAATAGTTCATATTCGCAGTTGCAAAAAACTAGGACTTTCTATTCCATGTGTTTTTTCTTCTGAATTATTACAGTCGCCCACATTATCCTATATCATTACTTGCTTCTCCTTCTACTAAGTCATCATAACATATAAACATTTTTTTCGTTGTTTTTTATTGAACTTCGTGGTGAGGTGCTGAAACGACTTTTGTTTTACAGAAGGCACCACGTAGTGAGCGCCACTGAAACGTTATTTCTTCTACGTTGAGGCGCTAGTGTAACTTATTTTTCTTAATGGGCGCTAGTGAACAAAAATCTTTCGACATAGCTAGGGGTCTATTCCTGGGTAGAGCAATAAGAAGTGGGAAGGGGGGGTCGAATTCTGTTTGCAAACCAAAGCTAAGCTAAATTAAATAGGCGCCACCATGTCCTGAGATAATTACAATAATGGCAGAGCACAGTTCTAAGGGCGGGCGTGGAAACCCAAAGATAAAACGATCGCCTTCGTTAACAAAAACCTGTCTTATCAAAATAAGACGCAGCTCCTGTAAGAAATGGCAAAGATTAAATAAATAAAAAAGTAGAACACCATTTGTGTCCTATAAAAGTATAAAAAAAATTTAAAAAATGTATATCCAATATGATATTGGCACCAAATTCTTACTCAAAAATTTTACCTTTGTGTAATTAGATTTGAACGCATTTGACCAAAATAAAAGCCTCAAAGTTGAACTAATTGTTTACTAAAGAAACTCTTTTAAAATTTCAGAACTTTTTAACAAGTAACAAAAATGTATCATTAACATCTATATCAAAGTCAAGGTTTTGACTTTTTAAAACAACCAACTACACTTTAAATATGAACCTGCTTTAAACATTTGAGTGAAAATAATTTGTAAGCATAATACACTGAATTACGTTCTAACCTGGGCAGATCTTTTCAGGTGGATTACAATTTCTAGAATCTTATACAGAGTGTCTTTAAATTTTCAGATTTAAATTTTATGATTTACATGTAGATAAATGCTAATCACAAAAATAGGAATGTTTGGTTTAAACTCAATGACAGCTGCACGAAGCATTTGTTTTCATGACAACATCTGTCAATTGTGCAACACAAAAAAATATGACGTCGAAAACATACGTTGAAATTATCTAAGGTTCAGATGGAACAAAGCTTGTAATTATAAAAACCTAATCTGACAAAATTTTGTTCTAAGGCTTATAAAACCAGTTCAATAATAATTGAGAATTACACAGATTACATGTTGAAACCATAATAGCAACTTTACGTGCTTTATATGATAGTCTGTTTATCAAATTTTTATGACATTCAAAACACATGCATGAAATATCTTATATCTAATAACGAACCAAACTGCTTTTGTTGCTCCACGATAAATCGAGATGGAAATTTATATTCTTCAAACAAAGTTACCAGCCATTTCTAACTAGAGACGACTGCAATCCAAACTAACATCCATAATTCCTAGTTAACAAATTTCTTAGTAGACAAATTTCATATCGACAAATCCTAAGTGACGAATTTTAAATGATGAATCCTACATGACGCGTTAAATAAATTAAACCAAATTAAATTAGTTCATAAAATATATACTTTACCAACCGTTAGTAGAAGGTATCTTAATAGTTTCAGGTCGAGCACGACCTGACCTGCTTACTTTAGTAATCGATGCGAAGGTCGCCTGCCTCTAGCCAAGAATACATGTTCCTAAAGCTGTTGCTAGCGGGCGACTAACTTATCGAAACAAAAACCGAATCGTCGCGACGTTAGAGGCGTGGAATACGAAAGAAACAACTAGAGATGCGCGTGGAAATAACTTTATGTGACACAGATATTTTAATATAAAAAGATTAATAAGGAATAATGCACGCTTACTGAAATTATACATGTTACAGTGCTATCGCTTTCTATTGATATCTTATCAAATTCTCGGTTGTTTTAGCATATTGGGACAGTGTATCCGTATTTAACTGCTTATAATTAGGCATTTTTGTGTGTTTATAGCGTTACCGTTTTAAAAAATTACCTTGAAACAGTTGGTTTTTTGTGTGAATGTATCTGTAGTGATATTTCTAAGTTGTTGTGTCAACTTTTGTCTGATTTTCTTATCGTAGTGGATGCACTCGTTAGGGAAATGATTGTACTAGTTTCCGTTAAGAGTCTAGTGATTTTTTAACTTATGATATACCTTAACTTGTCGGATTAATATAGCAGGTGGTCTTTCAGACCAATCTGTGTTTTATAGAGACAACTCTCTACCTTCTCTCGGACGCTTGTCCAAAAACTCTACTTTTTCTTATCCCGCTGTCTCCGTTTCTGCCTTATCTTTCTTTCGGTAGACCTGTTCTCGTCCCGGAACACCCGTCTACCACATAAGAGTGATTTTTCCCTCACTCCGGGCTACTGACCACATTGGCTGGTTGAGTAGTGCTTTGCTATCCACCTTTTCTGTCTGTTTAGCTCAATGCGAGCCCTTCCTCTATTTTCTTCTACCTGGAAGTGCCTCTTATGCATTCCAAATACCCACCTCCCTCTTTCTACCTTTCCTATTTTTACTGCCTTTTCATTTCCGTTAGTCACCGTGTGGTTGCACGGGGGGTTTTCACAGACACCCGGACCACGTCTCTGGGAATCTTTCGTGAGGTCACGCGATGCCGCTGTCAGCGCACATGATCGCTAACAGTGAATGTATGTATGAGTGTGTGAATATGTGAGTGTATGTAGAAATATGTGTGGATATCGTGTGGGTATTACCAATATCGATTAACGCCGGGTGCAGGAATGCACCCAAATACCTTTGCCGGTCCCTCGTGCCGTTTATTGCAAACGGGCCTGCTTCACAGGTCGCTCTTTTTAGGGAGCACAAGAAATTCCCAAGTAACGGCTCCAAGGAGTCACTCTACCGTTATCTTACCTATTGTCTTTGATAATAACTTGAGTTAATATCTTTATCTTATTTATTATCTTTGATAATAACTTTATCTCAATATCTTTATCTTACCTATTATCTTTAATAATAACTTTAGCTTAATATCGTTATCTTACATATTACCTTTAATAATAACTTTAGCTTAATATCGTTATCTTACCTATTACCTTTAATAAAACTTTAGCTTAATATCGTTATCTTATCTATTATCTTCGATAATAACTTGAGATTTTGTTTATCTTTTTATCTACCTAACGTTTGGTATTTACGACCAGACGTAGGAATGATTTTTTTGAATATTGAGTGAAAAAACTAACCTGATGGTAGAAATCTAATTTGTTAGGTTAGTAATGTAAGAAATTAGTAAGATGGTACTTTTGGTAAATTTGTTGATTCACAACCATGTCATGGACACGTTTTGATGTGTATTGTTTATTAAACCAGGTACCAGTACCTATAAATTTGCTAGAGTGTAGAGTAACTCACTCTTTTAAACATTTTTAAATTTGGGCTTTTTTTTTGCCAACGAAGAAACAGTCTAGATGCAACGCTCATGTGCGTCTGCACTTAGGAAACTGTAATGTTAGCTTTAGTTTAGTATATAGGTTAGGCGACTTGTCGCATTTATTCTAGTTTAAGTAGTGTTTCATGCTCCCCGACAAATTTGTGCTGTCGATTATAACTGCGCCACACCAAAGACTCGTGTGTGCACTTTTCCGTTTCCTGGTAATCCGGAAGACGTTATCGGTCGGAAAAAACCAGGTGGCGTCTAAAATAAACATTTTGTAGAATTTAAGTTAGGATTAATGTAGGTTAGTTAGAATTTAGATTTTAAAATGTCACTGTACTAACAGTCATTTTCTTTTTTTAGTTTTTTCTTTTATGGCTTTGTCGCGATTGTTACGTGCAAAAAAATCGGCCGTAAACATTTCCAAATTTAGTTTTAATTTGTAAGAATTTTGCGCCAATAATTTAAAAAGACGTGCGTGTATTTCCGTCGCTTGAAATAGTTTGCGCCGACGCGAGTTATGTGATCCCCCATTTGTTATACCTATAAAACTAATACTTAAGAAAGTTATTAGGAAATATTAGGAAATGTGCAACAATGTCATAAAAGACAATTTGTTACAATTTATTTCAGTTTATAAACGTTCATGGGAATGGAAGCGCTACAAAGTAGCACAAGGATAAATGACACTGCAGATGTCAGGTCACAGACGGTCGTAGGAAGTCACGTACCGAGATTACGCAGAAGTAAGCCTGCAACAAAGTAATTATGAATAGCTTTTAAGATAGCAACTATGTATCATGAATAGAATCAAGTGTAAGCAGACATTAGGTCTGCAAGTTACCACAGAACTGTGAGGGGGTAGGGAGATTATATATGGTCCGGGAGCTCCACTCGCAGTCAGTTCATCAAACGTTCAGCTTTTACATAGCAGTTCGTAGATAGCTCATTGTACAATTAATTAATATATTTCGACTTAGACTAATTATTCAAGTTTGTCAAAATTCCAATTAATTTCTGTATAATCAAAAATAAATTTGTTAAAGTTCAAAGAGTCTTTTTTAAAAAGGACCGCTCGAAGCCACGAACCTTAACTCGCGGAGTGGAAGAAGGTGGGTGGTGAATTTCCCGACACGTCAAGACTGGTGACCGACACGTGGACGAATGTAGTTATCTTTGTGTCTTATCGTGTCTTCTATTTTTGATATGTAGGTTTCCTGCCTTATATCTGATTATCGTACCTTTTCCTGTATTCCTGTCGCTCCCTACAAATAGAAAGAAGAAGACAAATTTGAATTTGGATTCAACCGGGGGCACAACGAATTACCCACGCCCGACAGATCAACGGAGCCCCGCTGCCGCCATCATGGAGTAATGCTGTGAGAAGTCCTACAGTTTACGTGAGTACCTTTTGGTTTTCCTTATAATAAATATAACCATTGTTAGTATGTGATAATAATTTGAACATTTATATGATGCAATACCTGATTTGCGCATCATTTGGCAAATATTAATTTGTACTGTCAACTGATGTAGTGACTCGCGTACCGTACCGCTGGGGTTATAATACAATAACCCCTACACTAAAAAAACATTATAGCTTGTAAACAACTCAATAGAAATTTTTTAGAATTTTCACATGCAACCGTCTAATAGTCTCCTACAAAAATATCTTGCACCTTTGACATTAAACCCATATTTTACGTTTATTACAATCCGTAATTATTTAAAGAATTTTACGAACAGGAACATTTCTTTTACAAATTTCACGAACTGGTGTAACGTATTTTTCTTCTAGTTACATTTAGTTCCATAAAATAAAAATAAAACAGCTATAATTTAAAATATTTAATTTGAGAATTATCATCCAATAAAAATTAATATATAATATTCATAATAATGCATAGATTCCCGTATGTATATACTCTAAAGTTCGTTACCAATCTCTGTCAAGTTGTCAGTCGGCACTTCATTCTCAACGTTCGAAAGTGCAAGCCGCTTTTGCAGACGAGGTGAAGTCGAAATGGCCCTGTCGAAACACATGGCTTCTAACAAAGTTAGGAAAAAGGAGAGCATTGAAAATTCTTGGTGTCTGGAGGTCGAGCCTAACAGCGGTTGCGTGAGCATGATTTTCGATAAGCATCGCTCCGAACAGTTTAGTTGATCCCGACAGGCCTGAGAATATGGAACCCTTTGGACATCATTTTAGACAGTTGGTATATATTAATACAATAGATTATACTAATATTTTTCATCTTAGTGCAATATCTTGAGGACATATCTTGAATAACATTTCCGATAATAAATTAAAACAAATTTTGAAGGCAGTAATTTAAAGCAAGAATTTATGGTTTCGTTCTATTCAATATAACATGCAGTAAAGTAAACGCCGATTCCACATGTGTTCCCGATATTTCAACCTTACCGATGACTAATATCACACAAGGATATTATGATGGAAATCTCCGACAGCTGAGGTCAAGGTCTAGCACTTGTAGTACATTCTTGATGCACGTGAGTGTTTTTAACTTTTGATAACTTTGAAATTATAGTAAATTATTATGAATTATCCAACATTAATTGCTTGAGTAACGTAAATAGAAAGTAGTTTTTTTGAGAAATCAGTAAATTAACGAATATGTTGCTTGCTTGACAGAATGTTTGCACATGTACGCAAACTGTGTATTTTATAAAGTTCTGAATGACAACCTATCAGACAAAAAAATATGTAGATTCCGTTTTCCTATCTAGACGCCATATGCTGTCTTGATTTAATTTACATTATGCTTGAAGACTTTCAGGTCATGTAAAGGCACTTTCATTGACATATGAAATTCGCGTATTTATTATAGACTACAATTAAATTAGAATAATAACATTTTACCAAGTCTGCACTTTGATAATTAATTTTTGTTGTAATAATCAAGGAAGTACTTCGCTGATTAAAAGAAACTTATGTGTTACGAACAATTAATAAATTATATGTCTATCTAATTAAATCTTATAGAAATGAACTACTCATAGATCTTAATTTTGAATGTAAAACTTCATTAGCGTTATTATGAAAAAATTCGATAAAGTGACAAACTTTAATATTGCAGTCATATGTACATAATCAGAAATTTATCCAAATAGAATCCTTTTTGTTTTTGAAAGATGTTTTATTATTTAACATTTAAAAATTTGCAAGTCCTTTCGGAATAGAAAGAGTGTGTAGTGAAAATAAATTCCCTCAGTATATTTTAAATGCCTAAATTCTATTATTCTATTTTTGGCAAATGTTTTTGAGAACACAAATGGTGTCCATATTATGCTTTTGTTTGTTCACAGGTAAAGCTGAGACATCTGTATGACATCTGGTGGTTGAGGTCTTGGTAAGTGTGTCCTAAAGAGTGAAATTCAGGTTTTATGGCTATGTTAGTGGTGTTAAGATAAGGTTTCCGCATTCCCCTTATACTAGCACAGTTAAATTTTGTTGGTTATTGTATTAAAAAATACGGTGGCGCTCATTAAATATATTTTTGGTCTTTTATTCACCCATGCCATTTCGAATGGACCTGCACCTTGTCGAAGTTCTAAATTACTAGAACAGGTGAAATGGCTTGCGTGTTCTAATGAGCTAAAGAGCCAAACTACAGGTCCAACCAAAGTAGTAGGGTCGTTAGTGAGGAACCGGACTAAGACAGGTCCCCGAAAGAGGGCAGCGGCTCTTTCGGTACTTAGATTGGCAGAGACCATAGGGGTCGGTATGGCAGTCTAAGACACACTACCGCGATGTGGAAGGCAACGGGAAACCACCACATTATCTCCCAAGTACACAGCGTACTTAAATTGTAACAAACATGATGGCATTCTCTGGGGTAAAAGATTCCGGAGTTAAAATAGTCCCCATTCGGATCTCCGGGAGGACTACTTCGGAGGATGCGATCGGAAAGCTCAGAATAAGAGTCGGGAACATTCTGCGAGTCGGAGCGTGGAATGTTAGAAGTATGAAGCAAGTAGGTAAGCTAGAGAACCTAAAAATCGAAATGAATAGGTTATCACTAGACATAGTAGGGATCAGCGAAGTTCAGTGGCCAGAGGCGGGGATTTTTGGAGTAGAGACTTCAGGGTAATTCATACAGGAGCACAGGAAGGAAATTTGGGTGTGGGGATAGTTATGCGGAAAAAGATAGGATACTGTGTAGAAAATTACTTACAAAAGAACGAAAGAGTACTCACGGTTAGATTAGAATCTAAACCGGTAAACACAGTAATAATACAAGTATACATGCCCACCTCTAGCTACAGTGACGAAGAGGTAGAAACCATCTACAAAGATATCGAAGACATATTAAGATACGTAAAAGCACATGAAAATTTAATAATTACGGGGATTTTAATGCAATGGTAGGCGCGGATAGGGAAGGAGCGGAAGCAGGTTTATTTGGTTTGGGCACGAGAAACGACAGGGAAATAGGTTGGTAGAATTTTGCGACAAGAACAATTTAATCATCACAAACACATTATTTCAACATCATGCTAGAAGACGATATACGTGGAAGATGCCAGGAGATATAGGACGATATCAAATAGATTACATTCTTGTTAGACAACGGTTTAGGAATCAAGTAAAAGACTGTAGAAGCTACCCAGAAGCAGATATAGATACTGACCACAACATCGTAATTATGAAGGCCGCACTTAAATTTAAAAATCTGAAAAAGTAACGGAAAAAGGCACTTGGACTTAGAGAAACTAAAAGATAAAGATATTCAAGTAAGATTCGAAAAAAAGTCAAATGAATTGCTGAATGATATCGGGAAAATATCTGAAACTAAGGAAGTAGAAGCAGAATGGAATAACATTAAATCCAGCCTAGACATGGCGGCCAGAGATATTTTGGGGTATACACAAAAAGAAAATAAGAAACCATGGATAACAAAGGATATCGTGAATTTAATAGAAGAAAGACGAAAATACAAAAATAAATCAGACGAAACAGGAAAACAGAGATACAAAGCAATAAAATGGGAAATTATTCGAAAATGCAGAAAAGCTAAAGAACAATGGATTGATGAAAAGTGCAAAGAAGTACAAACTAAGATGGAAATAGGAAAGACAGACGAAGCATACAAATTAATTAGAATGAATTTTAGGGATATAAAACCGTATAGCAAAAATATAAGGGACACACAAGGAAACGTCATTATAGAAAACGTAGAGAAAGTGAGTAGATGGCAAGAATATATAGGGAATTCATATGCAGGAGAGGAACTAACTGCATTAGAACAGGAATCAGACATTGAAAATGATGACTTGGGATATCCTATACTTCGAGACGAGTTTGAATTAGCATTAAAGAGTCTGAAAAATGGTAAGGCGCCGGGTACAGATAAGGTGCAAGCAGAAACTCTAAAAGCCGCTGGACAAGTAGTAACAGAACGTCTCTTCCAACTTGTAAGCTATATGTATGAGACAGGCGAGATACCCAACGATTTCAAACGTAGCATCATAGTAACTATACCAAAAAAGAAAGGCGCGGATAGATGTGAAAATTTTCGAACAATAAGTTTGACAGCACACGTGTCAAAAATATTAACTAGAATTGTGCAAAGACGAATGGAAAAACGAGCTGAAGAAATACTAGGAGAAGACCAATTTGGGTTTAGGCGAAACAGGGGAACACGGGAGGCTATTTTAGCTCTGAGAGTGATAATGGAGAAAACAATAGAAAAAGGGGAAAGCATGTATATAGGGTTTGTAGATCTGGAAAAAGCATTCGACAATGTAAATTGGAAAAAAATGTTTGAAATACTCAAAAAGATTGGAATGAGTTATAGGGATAGACGAATAGTACATAGCTTATACAAAGAGCAAACAGCAGTAATAGAATTAGAGCGGGAACGCAGAGAAGTAAACATTAGGAAAGGGGTGAGACAGGGATGTGCCCTATCCTCATTGATTTTTAACTTGTACATAGAAGAGGCAATGAATACTGTCAAATGCAGGAAGACATTTGGAATTACTATGCAGGGACAAAAAATTGATATGCTTAGATTTGCAGATGATATAGCGGTATTATCATCTAGCAAGGAAGAGTTAGAAGCTGCTCTTAATGAAATGGAAACGGTTCTAACAGAGACATACGGTATGAAAATTAACAAAACTAAAACTAAAGTTCTAGTTTGCAAAGGCGGGGAAAATAAATCAAAAACAAAAATACAAGTATTTAACACGAACTTACAAGAGGTTAAGGATTTCTGCTACCTAGAAAGCCAAATAACGCAAGATGGGAAAAGCACAAAAGATATAAAACAAAGATTAGCACAAGGTCGTGCTACATTTAACAAGAAAAAGCAACTACTGTGCTCAAAGACCACAAACATAGAAACAAGGAAAAGATTGCTTAAAACATATGTGTGGAGCACAGCACTGTACGGCTGTGAAGCCTGGACAGTAGGAGAAGCGGACAAGAAAAAGGTAGAAGCCTTTGAAATGTGGTGTTACAGGCGTATGATGAAGATATCATGGACAGACAAAGTTAAGAACGAAGAGGTACTAAAAATGGTAGGGGAAGAAAGAAATATGTGGAAAACGGTAAAAAATAGAAAAGATAGAATGATAGGCCACATACTACGGCATGAGGGAATAGTGCGGAATATTTTAGAAGCAGAGATAGGAAAAAAGAGAAGAAGAGGCAGACCTAAATTAGACTACTGCACACAGATAGTAAAAGATGTAGGCTGTAGAGGTTTCAGGGAGATGTGTAGGCTAGCCCAGAATAGAAATCAATGGAGGTACGCATCCAACCAATCCCAAGATAGATAAACTAATGACGAAAAGATAACTGTGCTTAAACATGATGATTATTATAAGTAACTACAAGAATTGGTTGGGCAATATTCTCGAATAATGTTAAGTGTGTGAAAGGATTTACTGGAAAAGCATTATTTCGGCAAATGTCTAAGTGTTGGGGGATCTTGGTAGCCACAGGTTGCTTAACCTCCTTCACTGAATCTCGGTAAAATAGGGTATAAAATTAGAAAACAATAGAAAGGAACGAGCTGAATACACATACTCCCTGAAAAGAAGAAAAGAAGAAAAGAAGAAAACCACCAAAACGCAAAATCAAAGTAGCTGCTTATATAACCCTACATAAAAATAACTGAGTTGCAAACGAATCCGTGACTTTCAGTAAACAATGGATTCCATTACTAAAAGAAATAACAAAAGAAATAACAAATGAAAATCAAATGCCCACAATATCTAGGTAGCATTGCAAGTTTTTCCTGGGTTTTCCTTGCAATATTAACATGAAATACAGCCTACATACATGATTTCTATTTATACATAAAATAACTAATTACATAAAAATAAGCATATTAACAATCCTTGTAAAACAGCATTGGTATCTGACAAGTATAAATCCACAATAAGGTTACCTCAAAACCATATACAATCTCCGTTGAACAGTATTGGTATCTGACAAGTGTAAACCCGCCATAGGGTCGCCTCAGATCCATATACAATCTTCATAGAACAACATTGGTATCTGACAAGTGTAAACCCGCCATAGAGTCGCCTCAGAACCATGTTAAAATCTACCAAAGAGGTAACTTAAATCATAATAAATTTTCCCCCTCAAAATAAATATAAAAAACGACTACTTAAGCCTTTCAATAATGCAATCGCACACTTCTTTAATAACCATCCTCTCAACTGTATAAATAGAAACATGTTAAAAAATGTTTTCCAATTCCAAGTTATTGAATTTATATAAAATTCACCAATAGAAGTGGGTCGGCTGATTTCACGTTAAGCGTATTGGCTGCCTGGGGAGGGCCGATCCCGGGTCGCAACACAAATTGAAGGCGGTCATTCTGTTAAACTGAGAAACGGTAGCAGCCTTTTGAAATGATGTGCTTCAGATGTATGAGGACGATAGCATGGACAGACAAAGATAATAACAAATAAGTTACAGAAATAGTAGAGTAACAAGGGTATCTGGGGAAAAAGAGAAATAGTAGGGCGGAATACGTTCTAAGGCATTTTTGGGGAATAGTATGTGATATATTACAAGCAGAGATAAGAAAAAAGAGGTAGATGTAGACCTGGATCAGACAGTTATAGATTCAAACCGTGCATATTTCAGGGAAATCTGTAGGTTAGTTCAGAATAGGGAACAATGATGGTACGCGTCTAACCAGTTCTAGGACTGAAGACCTAATGATGATGATTCACCCATGACCCAAGCTCATGATCTACCCAGAGCTAACACTCGACTAGCCGTTTATATCTTAAGAGTTTTTCTTTGTCTCAAGCCATTCTCCATCCGACATTACCTTGGGCTTAAAAGAAAAAGAAGAAATTCTCGACCTTGTGATATCAGATTAAGGTTTGGAAAGTTGGGAGGTTTAATTTATAGCTGATAGTCACGAGGATAAAGAAATGTAAAATTATATTTTTATATTACACTGGAACAATGTTCTTGTGTGCTCCTGTAGCAGCTGTATTGCCGATGGTTAAACGTTTTAAGTTATGCAGTAATTCTAATTAAATAACTATAACCATCACACCATTAAAATCAAATAGTGTATGCAAAAAGCAAAATTTTTAGAGTAAAACTTGTTTTGAGAGGTTAAATTTGACGCTTACAGTATATTTAGCAAGCACTTGTTTTGTGATGCCCACACAATAAATATCAAGTTTTAAATAAATGTTTTAACGTCCGAGTTATATAAATAAGATATAAAAAGTACGAACCTTTCTAGAATTAACAGAATTAAAGTTTTCTATTTAATTAAAAAATGGTATCATATTAAAATACATCTGAAATCTAAACCGCTTCTTGACCATAAGCAAGGCTATGATAATGATTTAGCATGATATAATTACTCTTATTTCATACATACTGCTATTCATAGAACATAAGGATGCATACATTGTTTTAATTTAGCCGCGCATCGAATTTAAAGTACAGCAAAGATAAATAGCATTAAACGTACGCAGCACATTGAGAATGATTCATGTTTGAAGTCACCAGCCTGTAAAAACCAAACAATTAATTGTAGAATGTCGAATTACTCATATCTCACTCTCTCTCTTAAAGTACTATTTTTAAGTTCCATCTTTGTTACTTCAAATAGTTAGCGACAACGTTGAAGGAAGCAAAAGTGATTGCAGTCTTAATGTAAAATAAAAGGAAAATATACATCGGACGCGACATTAAATGGCTTTGAAAGAGTTCTAGAATGATAAGCAAATATAAAATAGTATATATCGATATACTTCACTATTTTAAAATTCTTTTGTGATTTTGGGCTTCTTCAACAAATAAGCAACAATATATTCTATATATGTAATTAACTATTTCCACTATTTCTGGGGACGCAAAGATAAATAGCATTAAACGTACGCAGCACATTGAGAATGATTCATGTTTGAAGTCACCAGCCTGTAAAAACCAAACAATTAATTGTAGAATGTCGAATTACTCATATCTCACTCTCTCTCTTAAAGTACTATTTTTAAGTTCCATCTTTGTTACTTCAAATAGTTAGCGACAACGTTGAAGGAAGCAAAAGTGATTGCAGTCTTAATGTAAAATAAAAGGAAAATATACATCGGACGCGACATTAAATGGCTTTGAAAGAGTTCTAGAATGATAAGCAAATATAAAATAGTATATATCGATATACTTCACTATTTTAAAATTCTTTTGTGATTTTGGGCTTCTTCAACAAATAAGCAACAATATATTCTATATATGTAATTAACTATTTCCACTATTTCTGGGGACGCTAAAATGTATCAATTTTGTAAGGATGCAGAATTATTAGCATATATATATATATATATATATATATATATATATATATATATATTGCTGTGATAAGGAGTTGTTTAAGAGTGTATTGAGTAGCAAGGGTCGTGTAGTAACAATAAATAGCAATAGGAATCAGAAAACTGTATTTATTTAGCAGAAAAATAGGTAATTGGTACATTATGTAAATAGCTAGCATTTAACACCCTGTATATTAGACCGTTATTAATTTTATGTAATGCCAGTAAAAATATCTTTCAACAATAGAACGCGTATTCAGAAGAAATAATCGTACATGTAATTAAACATACGTTGAGAAGTGTCTAATTAGTTATAAAACAAATACGCAGTAGAGTAGATAAAACCTAACAAAGCTTTAAGCAAATACGCTGGAACGATGAGCATTTTGATAAGAAAACGCAGTTTCAAAGATGCATAAATATATGAACGAAAACAGCATTAAAGTTACATCATTTATTTTGAACAATTATCCAAAAGGCGATATCTACACAAAACAACGTATGGCAAAGATAACTAATAACAAAGTATCAATAGCACATAAACACCATTACACGGAAATCCGAATTAATTACATCAGAAACCGCTTCAAAATACAGGGAATATTAAAGACAAAACCTGGTTGGTTGAGTTAATCTGCAGAACTGCTTGAAAACCCAGCCCACATGTAGTGGGAAAAGGCTATTTAACACACGGCGGTGATAACACAACTCAGTTCACAACTGATGCACGTCGAAGCTGCGACACTGTTAACCTGAAATCCACGCGTAAAATAAATAAAGTATAATAAAATATCAAGTTTATGTTACAGTGATAATAGTGCAACAATTGCGAAGAGTTTTGGCCGTTTTTTTTATAGAAAACGTGAGTAGAATTTAGGTAATTGATTTAAATTAAATATTTATGATAGGGCTTCAGGTCTGTGTCGACCATAATATTTCAAGTCTGTGTCGACAATAATATTTCAAGTCGGTGTCGACAATAATACTGGACATTTCAAGTCTGCGTAGACGATAATACTTCTGGTATATTTCTGAACAATTCAAAGCTATGTGGATTCTAAGGGGAAAATTCTAATTCTAAGTGGATTCTAAGGGGACAATTTTATTCGAATTTTGGTACAATTCTGGTACAATTCTAAGCTGCGTCGAAAGCATTTGAAGGAAGAGATTCAAAGCATTTGCAGACAAATATGAAATAAAGAAGCACGAGGTAATTTTTGGAAAACAAGGGGTAACTGTACTCAAATACTGGTTCAACTAAGAAGAGCATTGATAGACGATTGAAGACAACAAAGGGGGTGTTGATCCACAACACGAACAACAGATCACAGGTCAGATCTATTTAATTTTAAAATATTTTTCGATTTAAATTTTAATACTGAATTTATTCAATTTATACAAAGCTTGTAATGAAGTCAACAAGAAACGTTGCATACGTTAAACTTACGTAATAATTCATAAAGAGGTCTAGAACGTTCCAGATTTCTTTGTAAGGAGGTAGTTTTTGGTGACTTTAGATTGAATTAAAAGTATATAAATTTTGGGATAAATAATACATATGATATAAATTGATTGAAGGGTGTATTTGAATAATTTCAAAAATTGCAAATAATAATTCTTATCATTAAATGAAATTAATTGACTTCGTTTTATCAATTCAAACAAATAATCATAAAGGGGTGAAAAGAGAAAATTGATCATCGTAACGTTGTGTACTCTGTGTAAATTAAAAAGGGCTAGCCGTGGCATAATAATAAAATTAGTAAGATTGAAGTGAGAACACAGAGCGGTGGCGTTAAGGAAAACGACATTATACCGAGTACGACGTTATCATATCAATATATATATATATTATATATATATAAGACAAGTTATTTGCAGTCCGCAATAAGAAATTGTGTAGAACAATATATAAAATAAAATGTATTTGTAAACAAACTCTTATGAAAATAATAAGAGCTTATTGACGTATACAAATCGGTCAGTGGATGTTACTTCCCCTTGTGAAGTAATAAAGCTATTGTTTTGTTAATGGCTATACAACTATTAGCCCGATTTGTATACGACATACATCAATAAGCTCTTATTATTTTCATAAGAGTTAGTTTACAGATACATCTTATTTTATATATTGTTATATATATATATATATATGTGTATATATATATATATACATATATAGCTATGATAATAGGGTAGTTTAGGGGTAGGTTAAGTCATGGGAGTCGTAGAATAAATATAAACAACTTCCACTTTAAGAAAAGTGCATAATTCCAGAAATCATAAGAGTAAAACGGTCACTCTACACGAGATTAAATGCAGGAGAACATAAAGATATCTAAGTGTAGTTTACAAGTAAAGATAAGATTTTAAAACGCAACAAATTGCATCAAAATTAAATCACCGGGAAGCATAGATAAATTGGCATTGCAAATATTTAACAATTGCGTCGAAAATATCATCGTATACGCATTCTAAATAATTCATTATTAGAAAATCGCTACGTGACTGGAAGAAAACACATTTGTTCAGAAAACCAATATTCTGTAGAAATAAATAAGCACCAGGCGGTTCAATTATACTATAAAATTAACGTTCATCCAAATACGTAATTTAATAAAAGTCAAAAGTTGGAAATTCTCAAATAATACGACAATATGCGGGATGCGGACGTGACAGACAAGGCATGCATTGAAAGATGTAAACTAAGTAATTGGTAAAAATTCCAAGGTATGCGAGATAAGGTAGAAGTATCGTCCTAGAATGTCAACAAGCCAATGAAATCAATTGGAGGTAGGCTTTATATATACGATAGTAATGGAACGACATTTTAGTCTATATTCAAACTGAGCAACGACTATGTTCAAAGGTGTTAAAACCTTACGTAAACAGTGAAGTATAAAGCAAAATAAATCAGAGTTAAAAGTGCGAGGATTTGTAACGAAAATAAGCCGATATGTAGATAGACGTAAGTAAAACGATTTAATTAAATTCATTTCTAACATTAATAAAACAGGGCTTTTAAAAATTGGATTTTAAATTTGTATTTTCAATTTGGATTTTAATTTGGGATATTCAAATGAGACGACTTTAATTTGGGATTTCTAACTTTGAACATACTCTAAATTTGGAGATAATTTAAAATGAACATATTCTAATTCCATCTTGGTATGATTTTAATTGGAAGCGATTTATGGGAGACGATTCTTATATGAGGCCGGCATATCAATAAGCAAACCGAACACAGAAAGTGGATGCAGATCATAGACTGGGATGGAATTACAAAACCCATTCCAGGTTAGCCATCATAATACACCTTATTATTCAAAACTGTTTTTGATTTAATATTTGCCACGTTGTATATTTGTAAGAGTCATTAAAAAGGGTCGCTTAAAAATTTATGAAAATGGATTAGGTATTTTGGAACGTTCGACGGTCCCTGAATAATTAAAAGATATTAATGCTGGCTTTCAGAAAAACATAAATCTGGTATATGTAGATATTCTGTACAAAAAGGAAAAATTTGAGTGTTGTAAATATTATCAATTATTATATTGTGTATTATAGAATTGTTTTATTTGATTCAATAAGATCTATTCAGTAAGCTAATCGAGGTAAAAATCCTAATTTAACATTTCATAACATTGGGGCTTAAAATAATAAAGGAATCAGAGGCGGAAATCATAGCAAGTTTATACATGCCCACTCGTTAATCCTAAGATAATAAGAGCAAATATTACAGCAAAACTTATGACACCCACCGTAGGGGCTCGATAATCCTAAAATAGGGAATTGCATAGCAATTTTATGGTATGTCCAAATCGTGGCACGATTAGCATAGCAAATTTTATCACGGTCAATCGTGGGACGATTATCATAGCAATTTTAAGATGGCCCAACGTTGGGGTTCGATTGTACAGGTAATTTCATAGCAATATATATATATATATATATATATATATATATATATAAATTTTAATATTAATTAATTTTATGGGTTACAAGTGTATCCTGCAAGATACAGGTAGTACCATGGTAACAATTGGTGCACAGAGCATAGGGTCTGTAAAAAATTTATTGCAATTGAACAAGGATTGTTCAAGACCAAACACATCACCTCCATTGAGATGGACGCACAACCACAACCAAACATAGCAGTTTCTGGACTGAAGGTAGAACCAGATGATGCCCAACAACTGCCAAAAACCATCACCATTACTACGGAAGTCTTGTAGGATCTCATCCATCACAAGGAACCCGAGCTATCCACATTCTCAAGGGAACCAATGGAGAATTTAGATGAGTTTCTCAATGCTGTGTCCACGTTGAGCTTGTTGTAACTTCGTGTGGAAACATCAACCTGGTGGCAATTCTTAGTCATCTTAAAATTTGGACAAGATCATCTATAAAACTCAACTAATGGAACGATACAATACCTTGCAATGCTTGCACAAATGCAGTCGCTGTACCTGGGTAAGAAATGATAGAAAGGAGAAACCATTACTGTTTTTCTACAAAAGAAAATACAACATGCCACAAGGCTAGAACTAAACATTGAGGATGGCCTTCAATTAATTATCAGCTTGCTATCTCCTACACTACCTGTAATGACTATTAAATTATCTTGTCATAAACAACACAACTTTAATTATACTCCTCAATCTAACTTTAATTTTCACAAGACTAATCTTATTGGGTTGTATGCTGCCTTACAAGCAACGGATTGGTCAAATCTTGATTATTGTCAGAATGTAGATGAAGCCGTAGAAATCTTCTACAAAATCATATACACTTTATTTCAGAAATTTGTTCCTACATCCTCTAATAGAAAAATGAATTTTCCATTTTGGTTTACTCCACAAATTATTCAAGACCTAAAACTCAAGCAACAGTTTTGGAAGAAATACAAAAAATCTTCCTCCACATACTACCGGCAACAGTTCTGTACACTTCGGACCTGTCTACGCAACGATATAAAAAAAACATACGCAAATTTTGTTACAAAAGTGGAAAGAAATATAGGACATGATCCCAAGCAATTCTGGAATTTTGTTCGTTCCAAATCTCAGAAGTCACGGATCCCAGGCTCTATTACTTTCAATTCTGATAAATTTGGTAATGACCAAGAGATAGTCAATGGCTTTGCCACTTATTTTAGGTCAACTTACGAACTACCTAAACTTCCTTCTCTCATTTTTTGAAAGTGTACCTCATTGTATCAACACTGTAAGCATACTGTCCATATCAGAAAAAGAAATTGAAATAGCCATAAAGAAATTAAAAAACAAATCAACTTGTGGGTTAGATCAAATGCCAGGCTTTCTCATACATGACTGCAGTTCTGTTCTTTTATATCCCCTTAAATTATTATTTAATCTAATTTTATTAACTTCTAAATTTCCAACTGTATGGAAATTAACTAAAATTTGCCCACTGCACAAGTCTGGTGAAACCTCAAATATCACTAACTATAGGCCAATTGCAATAATTTCTAACTTTGCAAAAATATTTGAAACTGTAGTCTACAATGCCTTATTGTACCAAGTTCACTTCGCACCACATCAGCATGGGTTCTTACCGAAAAAATCAACCATAACAAATTTAATAACTTTAACTGAATTTCTAATCCAGGCTATTGACAATCATCAGCAAGTTGACCTTATATATACAGACTTTAAAAAGGCCTTCAACAAGGTAAGTCACAACATCCTGCTAATCAAACTTCACAACTTAGGTCTGCATCCAAAGTTGATAATGCTCTTCTCTTCATACCTAACAGATCGTCGGCTGAAAGTAGCTTATGGTGGTTATGAATCATTTGCGTATATTCCCACATCAGGAGTACCGCAAGGACCTGTCTTAGGGCCGTTCTTATTTTTAGTATATGTCAATGATTTGCTGAATGCTCTGTCTTCTAAAACGTTATGCTTTTCGGATGATTTTAAGATTTATTCTATTGTTGGGGATTTGCGTGACTGTCAGGCTTTACAATCTACACTATTGGAAATGAGTGATTGGTGCGCAGCTAATATGTTGAACTTGAATGTTAAGAAACGTAAAATTGTAAGTTTCACCAAAGAAAAAAAGCCAATCATATTCAATTATACGATTAATAAAGAGATAATAGATAGAGTTGACATTATGTAGGACCTTGGTGTCTACTATGATAATAAATTAACGTTTAATGAACACATAAACAGAACGGTATCTAGCAGTATGAAGAAACTAGGATTTATTATAAGACACCCAGCAAACTTCAGCAATCCTAAAACTCTTATATTGGTTATATCAATCATTGGTAAGATCGAAATTAGAATATGCACCTATTGTGTGGGCTCCTTATTACCAAATACATATATCCCAAATTGAATCTGTTCAGAGGAAATTTTTGTCTTTTAAATTAGACGGTGCTTATCCACAAAGAGGTATTCCTTATAATGAACTTCTCTCAAGATTCAGCATGCACTCTCTAAAGCTTAGAAGTGAATTATATTCAATTACATTTTTATATAAGCTTCTTCATTATAAAATTGATAGTTCGGAGTTACTAGCAAGATTGCAATTAAGGGTTCCCTCAAGGAATCACATGACATTCAGAATTGAAATACCTGATACAAACTTAATGATTAAATCTCCACTTTGCAGAATGTCTGAACTAATTAATTTGTTGGAGGATTCTATAGATATTTTTTACGACTCTAAAAATGAAATTATAAATGTGTACATGAAAAATATTAAAATGTAGATTATATTCGTACTGCAGCTTAAAAGAAAATATGTATTAACATGAGAGTACTTAAGAAATTACTTTATATATTACTCATATTTAGACCAGGGTAGAAAATTAAATAATCAAATCAAATAATTTTAATTACCGTGTATAAGGAATTTCATTAAATAATACGTTTTATTAAAACCTTGAAGCATAAATAAACTCGGTCGTTTCAGTAAAAATAAGAAATTTAAATTATCTATAAGACGCTTTACATCAAAAGAAGCAGTATTGAAAAGCGCAGTGGATAATTTAATTATTCCTAAACAAATGGAAATTACGTGCAAAGTTTATATTAATTAACCCTATTTTAAGTAACCGGTAGTAAAACAAAGTGTACATATAATAATTAATATTTAAGTTGTATTCGCTAAAATGAAAGGATAGAAATCAATTTAATTGGAGTTAATTAAACCGTTAATAACATAATACCTATAGAAGCTTGTGAAAACCCAATAATAGTCAAATCGTAGGAAGGTTATTTAAAATGTTACGTTTGAACACCCCTGCGTGTTTTAAAAGGCAATTTCAAGTTAATTTGTTTGGATAAACATGTTGATTCTAAGGATATTGGAAACGATCAGATGCTTTAGCAGGAAATACAGAACACCTGCGTATTTTTAAAAAGCTCATTCTGCGTAAATTTGGCAAATAATTAATGTTTCAAAGAATCTTGGAGAAACCGGGACTTAGTATTCACGAGAATGTGCGATACGGGTTTATTAAACCCAGATAACAGTCCGCGTGGACTAAAATATAATCGATAATAAAGAATATAAATTTGCACCAATACGAACAGGTTAGAAAAGGAAAGAGAAAATGCGTCAAGCAAAGACACATATTGTAAAAGGGCGGGATTTAAGCAACGTCAAGGGGTTGCGATTGGTTAAAAATAGGATGCATATATCAGAGGTAGAACAACAATTTCTGTATAAAAGTAATTAGTTTTTCTCGGACAACTTTGTGGGCCGTGTTGAAATTTTCTGAGATCTCAATGGGGCGAGTACTAAATTCATAAAAATCGACGTGCAGGCTACAGACTGGGAACGTAGAATGAGGAATTCGTTGGAATTACCCGTTTTAGGGAACAAAGCGACGTGTCGGCTATTCGCTATATATACAGGCGGGAATATGTGTTTCTCTCTTAGACTCTTAGACTTTCGACGATTCGATGCGTTAAAAGCTCGTGCATCCGCGACTTGATATTAAACAGTGCATTTTAGTTTGATTAAATAATTTAAAGTGTGCTAGTATATTTTAGTGACTCAAAATAGTTGGTTATTTTACGTGCTAACATGAATGTACTTCAGTGCACTTAGATACAAGGTAATAAAAGTTTATTATCACGGTACCAATTAGTAAAATTTACAACGACAAATGTATACCCAAAAGTAGGCAGTTTTGGCGTATATTGGTAATATTGATAAAAGGAAGTATGAATTTCTTTGCTATTTTGCGGGGGTGTTAATGACTAAATGGTTCGTAAATGTGTCTGCATCCACTGAACCAGAGGCAGATATATACAGATGAGTTCCGGAAAAGCCTAGAAACAACTTTAAATTAATGGTGATGGAGAACATTTTAAAGCGTTGACAACTTGAAGCTGTAAATAGAATCCGGTTGGAATGGTGTGATTTACAAAAGGGACGATTACACTGAAGCTACGAGGACAATAACCTTCAGGTAAATTGTACTATTTTGTTTGACATTTTTGTGTGTATTGAATGACTTTATAATTGATTTACTTTAAATGGACATTAGTGGAATTTTTCTAACCATAAAATTTAATTTTAAGATGAAATTTGCTTGTTTAAGTAAAAGGGTATTTTGTTTTGATGTTCGGGAATAGGATGAAACTTTGGGTAGGTCTTTGAGCTCAATTAGACAAACCTGGTTAATTAACGTAAAGGGGTGGTAGATGCTCCTTTATACTCAGACTCCGGTCTGCTTATCTTGTTATATTAATTAGTAGGCATCCAACAAGGACTTTAATTTTGGATGCACAGTAAAATGATAATAAAAGTAATCCGGAAATTCTTTTAAAACTGAATTTTATGTTCAAATTTAATTTGAAAATTTAATGTATTCTGAATATTGATGTAAATAGAGTTAACGTTGATGTTTGTGGTAGGAATGTGTTGTTTAATTTTTATGATTGAGAATGGAAGTTATCTAGAAAAGCAGCCGAGGCGATTAACAGAAGGAATCAACGGACCAGGTGATTTAAAAGGTATCACAGCATTCTTGACGCCCAAACTGTGGGGCTCGAATGTTTTTTTTTTTTAAAGGGCCAGTACCTAGAGATATGAGAGGAATCACAGCAATATATATATATATATATATATATATATATATATATAATTATGTAGCTAATTTGTATTAATATTAATATCTTATCGTATTTATACACTAAACATACTTATATTGTAAAATGTGTATTGTGTCCTATTAATGGAATTTTCTGTTGGACAATAAATTACTTACTTACTACATTTAATTTTCCATTGCCTCACCCGAAAGTACTACATTAGCCAGAAAACAATTTTTTTTACCAAAAAATTTTGAATTTTGCCAAACCCTTGCCGTTCCAAGCAAAGTAGGAATCTTTAACACACACATGTGATCTATATTTTACTTCTCATTCGTACAAGGGCGTATGTTTGTGAAAAATGCTGGCCTAACATTTTTCAAGCGGACCGTGTCAGGATTCGAATCCGGTATCTAGGGTTTGGTAATCATACGCAAACCAACTAAGCCAAGGATCCGTCACTATCTTCTACAGCAAAACTTCACATGAAGGCATACACATCCAGCCAGGTGATGGATCTCATCGATAAAGCATTTGAAGTCCAACAAGTCCTGCAAGAGGCCTCTACTAAGACAGTTACTACACCAAAGTCACCAGTAGATAAAGGCAGAAACACAAATCTGTCAAAGTGCCACTTTAGCCACGAGAGGCATTTTCACAGTGATTTCTCTGTTGTTCGCAACAAGGGAAACAAACAACCGACCAAGCCACGCCTTAGAATTCAGTTCAGTTGGTAGAAAACTGACAAAAACACAACTGAACACCACATACGAAGATCCAACTTTACCTCGCATCGCAGTAAATTTAAATGGAAGAGAACACGCCGCTCTACTGGACACAGGAGCTTTTTACTATCTACTTAAAAAAAAATTGCTTCCTACGAGGGTCACAATGCGACCAAAAAATACAAATTCAAATGGCTGACAAAAGCTGGGTTAACATTGAGGACAAAGCAAACATTGACTTTAACATTGGATACCTCAAAGTTCGAGAAACCTTCCTGGTCGTCCCCAACTTAACAAAAGACATCATTCTTAGACAGTCTTAGCTGAACCACCACGAGGCAATCATAGACTATGGTCAAGGTTTCCTCCATTTTGAGACCGACCAACGCCATACTCTACTCTGGAACCGCCCATGTCAACCAGCACCTATGATTGATGTCGCCCTGGACCAAGTTGAACACTAGTGCCTGCACTCGAGGACTTGGTGACCAAATTCACCGAGATCATCAACAGGTTTCCCAAGCCAACAACCACAGCCAGTACTAAGCATGTGATCAGGATGACCACACATATGCCATTTCGACTGTCACCCTACCTATATTTTCCTCAGAAAAATGAAATCATCGCCACATACTTCAAGACAATGCTCCAAAATGACATAATTGAATCTAGCACCTCAAGCTACAACTTCCCCTCAGTGGAAAAGGATGGAAAACCCAAGTTCTGTGCCGACTAGCGGAAACTGAACTCCATAATCAAAAACGAGGTCTCCCAGCTACCCTGTATACATGAGACCCTTTGGGATCTAAACACCGCAACCGTGTTTTCTACACTGCACCTAAAATCAAGATACTAACAAGTCCCCTTAGAGAAAGACTTCGAGCATTTGACCACCTTCACCATCCCACACAGAGCATGCTATCAATTCACTGCCATGAGTTTGGGTTAAAAGGAGCTCCCACCAGCTTCTAAAAATTAATGACCCACGAAGTATTGACCGGATACTTCTGAAAGCTCGTCCTAGTATACTTAGATAATCTCACTATCTTCTCCAACACCCCGAAGGAGCACCTGCGACACTTTCAGTAGGTCTTGGAAAAATTACAACAGCACCAATTACACTTGTCATTAGATAAAAGCCACTTCGGGGTGTCCACTATTGAACACTTGGGACACGCAGTAAACAACTCCGGTAACCACCCTATAAAGCAACATGTCCAAAGGCTCCAACAGACCACAAAACTAGATAATTGACTACATGTCCAAGAGCGTCAAAATTCAAGCACTCCTTACCTATCTACAAGCCACCTATCGACCGTTTCGTTAAACATCAGCAGCCAAAAAAGCCTTGCACAATATTCAACCGGTGATTAAACTACCCAGGCCCTCCGCAAGCCAGACTTCAACAGGCCCTTTAAACTCCAAACTGACGTCTGCGGCATCAGCATCTCTGCCGTTTTATACCAAGAGGTTGATGACAAGCGTCACATTATAAACTATGCCAGCACCAATTCCATGGTGTACAAAAGAACTACCACATAAACGAGCAAAAATGCCTTACAGTAGTTTGAGTCATCAAGAAATACCGTCCATAACTAGTGGACAAAAAATTCACATTGTGCACTGACAGCCGAACCTTATTATGGTTAGACCGATCCATGGATGTCAAGTCCAAATTTATGAGATGGACCCTGTTACTAGCTTCGATGTCAAACACCTGTCATGAGAGAAAAACAAGCTGCCAGATTTCCTGCCCCGCAATTCGGAACACACCACTATACTCAATGCAGCTTGGACAAATCCAACTCATTACCACCACCCCCTCACGAGAGGGTCCTACATTCAACAAGTCAACCTGCTGTCACAAGTTCAAACGGCGCATCGTAACCACCCATCGACCCAACAGATGATCCAGTAATGAACAGAAGTGACATATTGAGACCCACAAACTGACCAAGAACACCATATTCAAGCCAATTTCACAGTGGAAGACTGTTATATATGGTGTAGGAATCCATACGGCAATTGACTAATAGTGCCCACCAAAGTTCAGCACGAAGTGCTCTACACATACATTGACAACAGACCCGCTGGACGGTAGACAAAATGCACAGGGTTATTAGCCAATGTAATTTCTAGCCAAAAATGAATGATGACAGTAATGAATGTCCATCAGTGTTTGACCTGCGTAGCCATCAAGTGAGGCCCCTTACAGCCCAAGGCTCCATTAAAACCCTGGGAAGTGACCCTTGTCGACTTAATGGGACCTTATCCAGAAATCCCCCAAAAAAGCAAACATTCTTCTCATCACCAACTTATTCGGTAGCTGGACAGAAACCTTTGACTTTTTTTCTTAATCTTCTTTGGGAATTAAACCACTTATAGTTTTTATAATCATCTTTATTTTATGTTTCGATTCATGACCTAGGATCGTTGTCAAAATAATAAAAACTTCAAGTTTGACATTTATGACATAAATTGAAGGTGACTTTGATTTATTGATGTTTGAAATATTTGGTTTGAGTACACCGTGACCAAAACCTACAATGATGGGAAACTCAGCACTACATGATACACATCTACCATGCCCGCGCCAACCCCATGGAAAGATGCAACCAAGAGATAAAAAAGTGTCTGCACCTACATGCCACATAACATCCCACAAACAGCTGGGACACCGCTCTACCAAAACTGTATATCCTACAAATACATCAGAACGCAGCTATCGGTACCACCCCTAGCAAAACATTCTTAAGGTACAAACTACCAAGCTCTGGGGACATAAACCAGAGGCCTATGTTGAACTACGGACAAGCTAGGGAAGGTTATATCCAAAGAATTCCCCAACACAAAAACAACTTTTGCAACCGCTATGCAAACCAAGGATCCAACACCAATAAATCCTGCAATAACAACTTGGTAATGACCAGAAACCAATCAACCCATCTCCAACTCTGAACGAAATGGACAGGATCATGGTCGATCATCTAGATCAAAGGCACAACACATATCCAGTTCAACACTCCTACAGCGAACCAATAAAGACCCATGTCGACAACATGCAGTCTGCTCCATCCAACCCAGCGCCACTTGTCACACTGATCAAAATAAATTTGTTAGGAAGGGTGTTACCAAACACCAACCCGCAAATAACTTTAATTCATTTTGTTCTGTGAGCCCAAAACTTACTTCCTTTTGCTCTGTATGCCATAAATGTAAAATGGGCTCAAAACTTGATTTTGTTCTGTGTGCTGCAAGTGTAGAAGTTGTTCAAGACTTAATCGCTTCTGTGGGAAAAACAACTATCCTCAAAATTCAGTTCCTTTTACGAAAGCCATGTCTACAATCAAAAAAGAAAAACGTATATAAGTAGCTCTGAATCAACCATAAGTCGGTCCTTGTGATTGTTATCCAGGGATCAGTATTACTAACACGCGTGTTATTCTTATGTAAGAGTCGTATAATCTTAAGCACTGCTTAAGCTAGGATTACTTGAATCATCACTACACAGTCAATCATTTTTATCCTAACTAACACTACACAGAAAGTGATTGTTTGTTAACCATAGAACGAGTGGGTTAGTAAGAAAGAACGAAACCAGTAACGGAGTGCTTGCTCAAATTACATGTAACAAAGAAAGGGAAAGAAAAAATGCCACACTAAATATAGTGGGAGATTGGGAGGGGGGTCTAAAAAATAAAGGACTCACGACCCAATTTGCCATTTGTAGAACATCTACATCTGAAAGTAACTTCTATGAATTTAGATGACAAAACGTTATTAAATTGCTGGTTTAAAAACAAACATCTAAATTCCTACTACACATGCAGTAACATAAAATATTAATTATACCTAGCAAAAATTAATTTGAAGAGAGTGATGTAAATAAAAGAACTGCTTCATTGTACACTCCTTAAATATTGATGCATAATTTAGAATAACAAAACTATATGGCATTTAACCACTGTAATTAATAACAAGGAATATATATATATAAATATATATACAGTCGACTCTCGTTAATTCAAACCTGCGATAATTCGAACCTCTCTATAATTCAAAGTTATCGCGAGTTCCCTACAAAATCTCTTTATATTTCGAACTAGATCAATACATTTTTATGAACTTGGTAATTCGAACGAAAAAATCTGCTATATACTAACAAAACGACGCGTTAATTCGAACTCATCGGCGTCCAACACTCGACAATTCGAAGTTGCAACGAGTATCAACGAGCTTTTGTTCTTGTTCTGATTAGTTTGACTATTTGACACACACTTCTTTTGTTTAGTTATCATTCAGTTATGTACTGTTACTTTTTCGTTGGTATACAGATTAAAATTTTCTGTTAGTCATGAGCCCTAGAAAGTATAAATGTTTAACGATTGCTGAAAAGAAGAAGTTAATCGAAAAGTAGAGAAAGGTGAGAAGAAGAGTGATATTGCAAAAGAATTTAAGATTCCTCTGAGTACTCTCTCAACCATAATAAAGCACAAGGAGAAAATTAATGCTGCTCAAACTGCTGGAGTACGGAAAAGAACTACTAAAGGTGAATTTCCTCGTCTGGAAGAAAGCCTGGTCATTTGGCTAAGACAGTGTAGAGGACAAAAGTGTCTATTAGCGGAAACTTGTTGAAAGAAAAAGCAAAAGAGTTCGCGTCTATTCTAAGCATCAAAAACTTTGCGGCAAGTGAAGGGTGGCTTACAAATTTCAAAAAGAGAAATGGAGTTGTGTTTAAAAAAGTTTGTGGGGAAAGTGGAAGTGTTGATAATGTAGTTTGCTTAGATTGGCACGATAAATTGAAGACCTTGATTGAAAACTATGATGCCCGAAACATTTTTAATACTGATGAAACTGGCCTATTTTTCAAATGTTTACCGGACAAGACGCTTACCTTTAAAGATGAAAAATGTCATGGGGGAAAACATAGTAAAGAGAGGTTGACAGTTTTACTTGCAGTAAATATGGACGGATCGGAAAAACTTAAACCCTTACTGATAGGAAAAGCAATGAAACCGCGATGTTTCAGAGGAGTGAAATCGTTTCCTACTGATTATCGTGCTAACAAAAAAGCTTGGATGACGACAGAATTTTTTAACAATTGGCTTTTAACAGTTAATGGGGACATGAAACGACAAAAGCGGAAAATTTTACTATTTTTAGACAATTGCACTGTCCACAACAGTCCTCCTACATTGTCCAACGTGAAACTCTACTTCTTTCCGCCAAATACAACTTCTAAATTGCAACCATTGGACCAAGGGATCATCCATAATTTTAAGACGTTCTATCGCAAAGAAATTGTTAAGCTCGTTTTAGAATCTCTCGACAAGCAGCTAACTGCAATCACGGTTCTGACAGCTATTTTACTGATTGACAAGGCATGGAGAGCTGTAACACCCCTAACGATTCTCAACTGCTTCAAAAAATCCGGTTTCTCAAAAGAAGATCAGGAAAATCTTCCAATACTTATGGATGATGAAGAACCAGCAATAGAACCATTAGTTGACATCAGCGGTGTGAGTTTTTCTGACTTTGTTCAAGTGGATGAAGATGTTGCTGTCTCAGGTTCACTAACCGATGGCGAAATTTTATCTGCGACAGATACGAATGCAAAAAGTAACGATGAAAATGAGGACGATACATCAGAACCTTTGGCAGAGGTGTCAGTTAAGGAAGCAAGATCCTCATTCGATACCTTACAAACCTTCTGTCTACAAAACGAAAGTGATGAAAAAACATTTCAGGCACTTTTTCTCTTAAAAAAAATTATTGAGCAGTCTGAGCAGCAGCAACGTGCTTTGAAGCAAACCAGTATAACAAAGTTCTTTCAAAAGACTAATTAATTCACATTATGAATACATGTATGTACACGAATGTACCTCTAAACTTTTGTCATTGTTATAGAATAGCAGTTAATAAATAATAATTGATCAACACTTAATAATTCGAAGTTTTATTTATTTTCTCTCACAAATTTCGAACCATTTGATATTTCAAACACTCGATAATTCGTAATATTTTAAAAGTCCCTCGAGTTTCGAATTAACGAGAGTCGACTGTATATATATATATATATATATATATAATATAATATAACAAGAATCTTACTTACTTTGACTATGACGAGCTCGTCGCAAATAAAACCTACTAACACCTAAGAAACAAAGTGCATATTTATACAATAATTCCTTTACACGCAATCAACATTAATAGCTAATCAAATCCTAAACTACACTAAATCCTTATTTTAATAATGACGGTATTAAGCAAACAACAATGTATTGCTTATTATCTCTAAATATTTATTTACTACCAGCAAATCCACGTATCGTAAGTAAATGAAGCAATCGTACCTGTAGGCATTTAATGATGTTCGTTCACGTAGGCTGTTGAGGGTCTTAGGTAACTGCAAGGTCCTTATCTCAACATAACTTCATCTGCATACAACGGCAGTCAAACAAAATGTGTGGTAACGACGATGTAAAATTTCTGTAGTATGACCAAAGAAGCATTAGTTCAAAGAACCTAAGAAATGGAGCAAAAAATCCGAAGAATATTGGTTATAAACAGGGCTGAAAATATAACATTTCTATTAAAGAAACATCACCCTTCAATTACCTACCAGTCATATAAGAAGAGAAAGCATGGTCTTCATCATAGGGATTTTGGGACTACTCGATTGTTTTATATTATTTATCATAGAACAAACAACGCTAGCTAACGCTGGAAATATAGTAAACTCATTCAACCAATGTATTTATAAAACTGTTTTCTGAAGAATAATTATGAAAATTTCATGTAGAATAGTAACAAGTTTGAACATATTTCAAACTAACAGCATTCAGGGAATTCTTATCAAACACATACCAGATAAGAAACCAGAAAGGATAATATATACATTTAAACTTGTGAATTAAATAAAGGACAAACAACATAGGTTGCCCAACTGAGTTAACTTAACATAATACGAGTGTAGCATGCCCGCATATTAAAATAAGTGGAAATTAAAATGATTTTTAAATTAAGGAGGCAGTAAATTTACAAATACGAAATGGAACATAACATATTATCCTGACGAGCACTGTTGGGGTTCTGTAACCTTTATATGAAATTAAGTAGACTGTATAAGTAGCGGCGTAGTGCCCTGTGAATGATATAAAAAACATAAAATAGAACTTATCCGTTATTATCCCAGGAGGATCCTCAAATGTTATAACAGGAATTGTTGTAAGGATTTAGTCCCAACAAGTGCATTCGAGATGATGTTCTGCTCCAATAACGACTGGCACGCAGAATGTATCTTTCACAAGCAAACACAAAAAACAAGGAAAAAAAAGTATAAATAAAACTTGGAGGAAACCATTGAATTAAATTTGACAATTCTAGCACCGTTGCTTGTACAACTTGATGATTTTGATTAATCATTGAGCAAGTGATATCTATCTAGATTATAATTATATACAACTGGAACATGTCAAAACAGACAGGTAATGCAATTTTAACTATAAATACTAAAACCAAATTGCTTCGGACGCAACAAGCACAATTATTCCATCATTACAGTCAGTGTTTGTTATCCTAACCAGCAATGTTGCTCGTTTACATTCTACTGATATCTACTACCTTACGAGAAGTATGTCCACCACAGCTTAATACAACTAAGAGCAAAATACTTTTAGTTTCTTATTGAAACGAACAGTCGTTCCACCGCTGGTGTCACCATTGTCACTGTTGATGGTGAAGCGTGACTGTTGGCTACTACAAATCATGGAGATTCCAGAGCACCACCTCTACATAGCTTATGATCTGAATTGTTGTAAATATGTTGGTGTGGGTTTAATACCTCATCATGTTGAAGTAGTGAATAAAAGTTAAGTACAAATATTAAAGTTTCAATGTCTAGAAATTTCATACAGAATTGGTTGTTAGTTATATAATGAATGATATTAGTCGTTAGAAAATTTTCCATTTGATGGAGGTATCATATAATGTAGAAGCAGCTGTTATCATAAAATTGTTTTTGGATAACTAATTCCAACAAATATTTAATTGAGTTAAAAACAAGCTTCAGAGTATTTTGACATGCATATGATTAAATAATTACCTTTATTATCAGATTTATACCAAATGAAAAGCTAACGCAAATAATTTTTTGTTTTTAAGTTGACCTTAAATATCTTAAAATTTTATAACCATATGTAAAGTATTCAGATCTGAAAATTGATAGGGTTAACACAAATGATATATGCCTCCTCTCAAATATAGGCTAGATCTTTTTGGATTATTCTTGTATATAGTTTATTGGAACCCGTAATTAAAAATCAAAATTTTATTTTATTTGAGAAATAGAAATTCCTTATTGGGTAATACTCTAATTATTTTTGTTTGTCTTACACACATTATTAAAGTCTATAATTTTTAATTTTTCTAATAACGTTATTGCTCATCTTGAATCACACGTAGTGATTCCATTGTATTTATTAACTGCAGCTGTTCTTTTCAGGTGCAGTCCCTCTTAGTGCAAACTGCTATTGAGTGTTCTCAGGTATTCGTTTTGTTATCCTAGGCCTCTTGTGTATTGTTCCATCTTTATGTAGGTGTATTAGAGGTAGAGACAACCTCCCTTTCCCTACACACCTTTTGCTAATCACATAAACAACAAACCTATGATCACTCTCATGTCTACTGCAGGGCTAGTGCCTGAACTATGCCGTGATTGCACTTTACATTCTTCTAAAGCCATTTACCATCTGTCACCTAGGATCTCTTTCATGATAGGTAATACGCCGTTGACCTATCAGGGCAAAAGATTTTCATCTTTGATTTCCCAGGTAAAAAGTAATATAAAAAAACCATTACAACATTAAAAAATTAGATTAGTGTTTTCAAAATACTATCTGCACTAAACAAATTCCAGAAAAAATCAACTTTTTTATTAAAACCTTAACTCAGTTCATAATAGTTGCAGATGGGAAAATTTTGGAATGACACATAGTAAATTAACTATAAAATAAAAATCAAAAACTTAGTCTTTATATAAAAACAAGTTAAATGCACCTTTCCATCATTACATTATATATTTAAATAAATACCAATGGCGTATTAGAAAAGTTTGTATACTATCTGTTTTTTAGTTTAGATTTTAATGCAGAATTTTAACGAAAAAAAAGATTATTAAAATTTAACTACTTGTGCATAAATATACTGTGAAATAACTGTACTTACTTGAACGGCAATTTAGGTAAACCAAGTTCATCTCTTGTTTCTTTGGCACTTGGCAGTTCATAATCATGTAGAGAATCCTCTTTGCGAACCTCTTCCACAAAACCACTGCAAACAATTTCTGTTAAGTATATAGCATAAAGATAAATAGCAAAATACACCAACACACATACACACATGCACACACATACGTACATGAGGTTTTCTGGCAAAAGCATGTATTTTTGTGAGCTCACGGTTAAAATTAATTGTAGTTGTTGTTTAGTTGTTGAAACGCATTACTCTTATTTGTTTACATTCAAAGGTATATATATATATATATATATATATATATATATATATATGTATTTATATACATATTTAGCTGACATAACTTTAAAAATAATATTAAGGAAATAATATACAGTACGACAGACAACAGGTCATCATTATGCAGATTAATAACATAAAACTTGAAACTCTTACAAATATTTAGGAAGTATGCCAACTCATCAATGACGGCAAATTTGATCATAAAAGAAACGCAGCCACCACAGCTTGCATTACAAAACCCTTAAACAGCACTATAGACAGGATCCTGGCATAACACAGCTTGGACCGACTGACTTTCAAAGGCATGGACTTTAGGACCACCTCTTAGAGCACGCAATGTTAACAAGCACACCAATATTGAGAATATTCCTCTATCAGACCGCTTTAATTTCTGCCAACCAAGGAAGCCGTTTGCCATCTGCCCATCAGACTTCTGGGAACCAAAGCTTATGGACATCCGGCTTCCATGAAATGCCGCATTGTATTCAGGATACCTGAGCTAGGATTGTTTATAATCACGAACATCTTCATTTACATGACACCAGACCTAGGTATACATCATGAAGCCGTAATATAGAAACTCGTTCCTGGTGCTGCAACCTTACAAACTAAACAGCTTATTACTTTCACTTATAATGTTATCTCTGTTACTATGAACCATTAACAGGGTAACGTCATATAATCAGACTCAAAACGTTAATGTGACACAGATAACACTGGTTAATTTTAGTGCTTCAAGACAATTTAAACTGTTTAAAATGATCAAGCAAGTGAATATGATTGCTGTGCGAATTCCACCTTTCTAGACAGAGAATCTAGAATTATGCTTTTCTTAAGAAAAACACACCTTTGAAATAAGTGGTACTATAACAGACACTACAAGTACACATGCATAACAGCCAACCAAGAAGCAAGATTCACAGAAGGGATACATGATATTACAATTACACTGTCCAAGACCGACAAATATACAAAAATCAAAGTAGAATTAATTAAACGGTTAAGCTCATCACAGACACAACAAACTAGAAAACTGTTGGAACACAAAGTATTAACCAACAGAAAACACTCACAGTTCTTGAGGGACCTACAATAACTGAGTGCAACTATTGTGATAGATACACTATTAAAAGCACTCTAGTTAGATTGCTTGCCACTACAAATGCATGCAATTTTGACTACACGTCTCTGGAGGACACACCACGTATAGTAGATGCTGTCTACAAAAAGCAATCTACACATCACACTAATATAGCTGTGGCTAAAAGTTCACCACTCATGGAGAAACTTACAAAATAAGTAGCAGTACTCAAAATCTAGCTCCAGCAAATACAAAGTGATACAACTTAAAAGCGCAGCCAAAGCCCTTCTAAACCAAAATTCCAAACACGACAAAATTACCAAGGTCCATGATGGCAGCAACAATTGAGAGATTTGAACTGGTTCCATTCCGAATTCAGAGCTACAATATGTAAGTGCACACAACCATACGATTTCACGTCCCAGGAAAACCTCAAACTCAGGAACTGGAAGCAGATAATTTCCCCTGCATTTCATTTCACGCCGCTTGTACCTAAAAGATCACATCACATCTGTGGAATTTTTAATCGATACTGGTGCAGACTTCTGTATATACCCAAAAAACAAGGTTCATGGACAAACTATCAATTGTTCGCAGCGAATAAAACAATCATAAACACATATGGTACTATCACATTAACAATAGAATTGCGACAATCGTCATCACCGATGGATTTCCTCATCCAGCATGAAATACTGGTAAACCCTGCTAAATGCATCTTTGGGCAAGTTGAAGTCAAAGTTCTTGACTACTTCATGGCCAAAGACAGCACCAAACAACTCCCAGAAAGGTCAGCATTATACAGAATTTAACAAAACCTGAGACATCAAAAAAACTGAGACACTGTATAGGCATGTTGAATTATTATTGAAGATTCATACCATGAGCAGCTGACTCACGAGCTATACTCAACAACCTACTAAAGGGCAAAATAAAAGGCAATGCACCTATCAGTGGTATAAGAAAAGCAAACATAGTTTTTGAGAAGTACAAAGCACAGCTGGCACAAACTGGGCTACTCACAGATTCGCTCCTAAACAGAAAACTATATATAGAAACAGATACTTCAGACGTTGGCATCGGTGAAGTAATCCAATAATGGCAATCTTTATCTTTTTACTCCAAAAACTAACTAATCCAAATAAAATATTCGCATACAACTGAAAACTTCTTGTAAAGCACGTAAGTGTCGAATAGTTTAATCATATGCTAGGAGGTAGATATTTCATGATCCGCACAGACCACAAACCTCTAACATTCACCTTCCAACGAAGATTGGAAAAATGTACATCAAAAAAATTTAGACATCTGAATTACATAAGCCAATGTTCAATACACATCAAACACATTTGGGGGAAAGAAAACATTGTTGCAGGCATACTCTCAAGAGTAGATAGTATCAATTTCAAATACCTACTCAATTCCCAGCAAAACGACAAGGATTCAAAGATCTCAATGAACACAACAAATCAAGTTTGACATATAGGCTGATACAAATTTCAAACTCTGGCCAAACAATTTTTTATGACATTTCAACAATAGTTCTCACCTTCGTACAAAAAAATAATGAAAAGAAACTTTCACAAGCATTCACAATTTTTCACACCAAAAATAAAGGCAATCAAGAAGCTGCTAACTCAAAGTTCGTTTGGCCTGGCATAAAATCAGACTGTCGCATCTGGACACGAAGTTGTATCCAATGCCAAAGCACCAAAATCACAAAGCATGTGGTCACAGAAACATAAAATTCCAAACCACCATCTTCAAGATTCAAACATGTTTGCATGGACTTTGTCAGACAATTACGTGTATCAGTTTGAATTGAAACTAATCAAACAATTAGGAATCTTGATCTCATTCATAAGAATCATACAACATATCATCTGCAGTTCAATGTCATGGTGGAGCAATTCCATCGGCAATTGAAAACTGCATTGAGCTGCCACAAGACAGAAAAATGGAGAGAAGCATTACCATCAGTCCTACTTGGAAACAAAAATGCTTGGAACAAAGAACTAAATGCGCAGCTGCAGAGCTTACATGTGACAAAATGCTATGCTTACCAGGAATATTCTTTACAAGTTCAAGCAAGCCAATAGAACAAAGACATCCTGAGTCACTTGCAAACCTGCTATGTTACCACTTTCAATGACTACAACAAATCCAAGGCACCAAGTATAGCAGAAAACAAACATTAATATTTAAAATGTTGAAAACTTTAAGCCATATTTCGAGGCAACAAAAATGCTTTACAAAGTACATGCGATGGACGATACTAAGTAATTCACGTGGGTAACAAAACGGTCACCATCGACAAATAGGGCAAAGAAAGAACTGTTTCAATCGACAGGGTCAAACCAACATGCATGGACACGAACCCTTATAAACAGTTAATATGAGTCCAAAAAAACAAAGTTGTACTCCTCTAAGAATAATTACGATAAATGGTAGAAGAGTACATCTTCCAATAAAATATATCCTTTTTATGGTGACTAAAGCAGCCAGTAGAAAGGGGGTATGTAGAAGTATGCAACCAACTATATTTCTAATTAACTAACCAATAAACACACAAGCAAATAACATACATGCATAAAACACCCCTCAACCAATAATGAACTTATCAAACACACCTCCAACATAAATATAACCGTCCAAATGTACAATACAAATAAATCTCTGTATAAAATAAGCTCTAAACTTTATTGTGATATATTTTTAATTTCAGTATGGTTAAAGTCGCTTTAAGATATGTGTGAAAGATTATTTTGGTACTTAAATTGTTGTTTTAATACCAGTCAACACTCTTAAAGGTTTACTATCAGTCAGAAAGTGTATAAAAGAATGCAATTGTGTTTTCCATTTTTTAAAATCATTTTACTTTGTTTCAGGAGTTGCTTCCTATTTTTGCAAAACAGATTTTTGCAAGCAAGTGCAATCTACTTTCCGTGGATCTTCATGTCCCTCCTCGGGGTATATAGCTTCACCATTCTTTTTTAAATATTCCAGAACTTGATGACGCTCTTTTTTCTTTGTTTGATTTTTATTTTTGTGTAGGAATAAACCCCTGTTTGCCGGAAGATTTCTCCTTTTGACCTTCAGTAGTAGGAAGAAGATTTATTTTTACTTTTTATCCAAAAGAAAAGATAACATCTTAACAGGATGAAGGTTAATCAATTTCAGATTTGAAAACGATACGATTTTAATAGTATCAGATAAAGAAGAACTAAGGATAATGCCGAAGGAACCACAACAACAAGCATGCAAAGCGTTAATAGGAATAAACATGTCAAAAATAAAATGCATACCATATCAAAAGCATGAAATGAAAGAAGAAGTAAACAAACATGATACAGAGAAAGTTGACATTTATGTAAATTTAGGACAAGTTACCAAAAACGAAACCAAGATAATATGATAATCTAAAGACGGCAACTGAGTTAGATGGTATATCTAAAATTGAAGCATGAACTACACATAAAGAATTTCTATGCAACGGATAAGAAAATTTAAAATACTATAGAAAAAATTAGGAGAACATCATAACAGGTACAACAAAGGATAATATCAGGCAAAACGTTGTGTACTGATTAAATCGAAGCCCCATGTTGGGTATGCCAGATACATATACCAAGGTAAATCATTGTGGCACAACACTAGAATGCCATAGCTAGTAACAATTGCAGATTAGGAGTTTGAAGCCAAAGAAAATAAAAAAAAATGTCACCCCCCCCAATAGGGAAATTATCCTTTGTTGATTACTTTATTTAAGAAATCCCGAATAAATTTTTCAGTATCAAAACTGTAAAAATTAGCAATGATACAAGACAGGCTTACAATATGTGCACAATTTAAAGTACATATGCAGGTATGCCACTGCAAAGCACTAACAGTGCACCAAGGATTAACTTAAACACTATTAAAATTACTGGTAAAATCACAATATAACAGATGTACCAAAAGATGTACTAAAAAAAAATCCTGAGATAATGCTTATAGAACAATCTCCAAGGTACCAAAATCACATGTGTACAATATAAGAACTACACACTATTTGTTTAAAAAGAAATTAACGCACTTACAACTTGATTGTTGCTCACCAGAAAATGACTACAATGTTGCATAATGTAAAGATGTAGAAAACAGTATTTGTCCCACTGTACATACTCTTACAATAAGTATTTATATAACTAGATACTTGGTGTTAATATCTTGGTAAAGAAATGTACAAGTGGTAATCGTAAAAGCTTTGGAAATCCACTGTGTGTTAGTAAAACATGAGATTTTTAAACACTATTTATTACTTTTATTTATCAAATTAAACTGAAAACATGTACAGTACAATTAAACTATATAAAATATAAGATAATGGAAAATAAAGAAAAAGAGAATTAAGGGAGGAGGTCTTTCAGTATAGTTGGTATTTAAATTCAAATTAATTTTTCTTAGAATTGTGTCTTTAGAATCGTATCTGGTGCACATACTAAACTCTAAGTTATTTTTTAAAAGTTTTTAACGAGACATAAAAAATGAATACTCGAAAATGGTTATAACGTGATATTTAATTAATTAAAGAAGAGACTAAAACATTTCAAAGCAGTAAAATCAATGTAACACGTTTAAAAATGGCTGTGTAGATTTCTCAATATTTAGTTAAATCCAGCAAGCACAATGGATTTTATAATCAGGCAAAATAAGATCAACCTCAATCTTTAAGAAGATAAATGTGTTCCAAATGGTTTTCGACTGATACTAGACAATGGAAATACAACAAAAACATAACTCTAATATGCAGTTTTAACTGAATAATTAATTGTATATGACATTAAGGAAATAATTAGCTAAATGTTATAAATATACAACAGATATTTAAACAAGAGCCGTTCCATATCATCATTCTATTTATTTTAAATTTCTTTCACTCCAAAAGCATTTTGTATTTTATTTTAAAATCAAATATTTTGGCTAATTGTGTACTCTTTTTAATAATAATCATTATTATATACACATGAACATTGCAAAACTACAATAATAAGTTTTTAAACTGAGCATATATTTCATATAAAATATGTCTGGTAACTAGTAACATTTAAAATTAGATCATAGTGGTAAAATTCCAAACTGAGATATAATTTTACATTTGTTAGTTTACAATGGTCAATTCGTTTTAAATCCTACAATTACAAATCTCAGCTTCTCAATTTGTTTGTAATTTTAATACCTCAAGTATGATTTTACTTCTTGTAAAAGCTAGTATTCATAAAACTCCTAACTTCTAAATTACATTTGTAGATCGCTATTTTGAAGCCACACAATTAAATTAATACATTGTGCATTTGTAACAGCTATATTAAGCACCTTCCAAAACACCTTTAAACCACTTTTCCTCTTCTTCATGTGAGATAACCTTAGTTATATCAAAACTTGATGGTGTCAATATTAATTTTTGTCTTAAAATTACAATTATCTTTTTAAAGTCTTTACAAAAACCTAAAACTACCAACAGGTCTATTACTAGATTAATATTTCAATTGGTATCAACTGTTTGTAAATTGTTTTCAAGAAACCACCTTTGAATTTTTCAAATGAGTATCATCATTTTGATTATATGAAACATATCCCCATAATTATCTTAAACTTAGATTAAGAACATGGTCAATTATATTTACACCTGATTCATATCAAATTTCATCAAACAAGAATAAGACTATCAAGTTTTAATGTTTCTTTCAGTATAAAATAAATTTTGCAGCAGCAGCATATACAAAGGATGTTGTAGATTGCTATTGCATTTAACAATATAAGTCCATATAGAAACAAAAAAATTTATGTATAATAAATATAGTAGTTCATGTGCAAGCAGAAGTTGTGCATATGTGAATTGAGATATTTTAGATCGAGTTTTTACTAAGATTTAATAAGCAACTGAAATATAAACTTTGGCATTTGGATAGAAATAATATTTTGGGTAATTTATTTTTAGTTCGATCAAAAGGTCAGACATATATCCAAAACTAGCCTACTTTTCAACATTTTCAAAGCACGAGAATTAACTTAGTGTTAAATTCCAATGTAGTATCTTCCATCAAAGCATAATAGACATTACTTACTTGTACTAACATGCATTTCTGAATATTTTAGAACATATTGAACTACATAAATAGTAAAAATCTAGTATTATTGAAAAATACAGTTACCTGTATTTGCAATAAACCATATATATTTTACAAATAATAGTATGGTGTAAAATAAAATTACCTGAAACAGTTAGAATGTCCAACTATCGGGTATCCATCTATCTCTTCATATAGTAAGTCGTACATTGCTGCAACCATTCTAATGCATGCTGAAGTAAACCGAGCTTTTGGAATAGGAAAAACTAACAATCTGTAAAGGGAAAAATTTTTTTTTAAAAGTATATTGCACTAAAAACAATAATATAACATCTAAAATAGATGGTTTAAAAGATTCAGAGAAATAAAATTATCTGCAAGTTTGAATATAAAATCAGTTTGTTATATTGCAGATGTTTATTCACTGTAAATTAAAATAAATACTGTCACATATCTAATAAAATGTAGATTATTTTTAATATCAAGTTAAATGTGTTTAAATTTGTCCATATTATGGCTCCAAATGGGAATCAAATTTAAACACATTTAACTTTATATTAAAAATAAGCTACATTTTATTAGATGTGTGACAGTATTTATTTTTCATTTTCATTTCTAATTATCAAGTTAAATATTAATCATGCACTTAGAGTGTATCACATACATATATTTGTACCACATTTTTTAAAAATATGTAAAATACTTTGGAAGGTCTTTTATTGCATATGCTTGAGTAAATAATGAGAAGCAAAACAAAACCAACATAATTCTTAGTTATATACCAAATAAAAAATTTAAATGCCAATGGAAGGTAAACAGTTTCTGCAAAGCTAAAGAACAGATATTAACACCTATTTGGTTATAAACTTAACTCTACAATCATGTATCCCATTAATAGTTAGACCCGGAATGGCAAGAGGGCAGTGTTACTTATAAGTCTTCATGTAAAGTGCGAAACTTTAACCCACCTACAAAATGAAACAAGATAATATATGAAATAAAAGAAATTATTCGCGAAGGACTAGAAAATAATAATAAAACCATAAAAATTCTAGTAAGTAACAACTTGCTAGAAACTTCTTTATTTACACATTAACTGTAGAAATTCTAACATTTACATACTTTCTTATGGAGAATCCCCTAGATCCATCTTTAACATTTGATGTTTATTATACGCCTTTGTTAAAATAATGAGATCTGAAAAACAAGTGAATACTAGTTCCGTATACCACTTATTAAATATTACTAATGTTGGTTTTCGAGAAGCTGTTACGTGCAAACCGAATTTGCACTTAAACATGTTTTTAGGTTTAGTTTTCTTGATATACGGAAGTTTCCCGCCATAATTTTCAAATACGCGGTACGTGAGAACTTTTAAATGGACTAGGCGGTACTTCCGTACGTCATGGTAGTGAGTCTGCGTAGTGTGCTTATCCCTAGAGGGTTAGGGCAATACTAGACAATGGGGTGGGAGAGTTCTCCGCTTCTCTCGCAACAACGTGGCTTTTTCGCGAATACCTTTGAGTTAAGTGCTCGTTTTTATCTCTGGTAACGTATCGTTAGGGTTTACCTATGTAGTTCCCTACCTAATTATCTTTTGTTTGTCTGCCTCTACCTCTTCCCCGCCAAATCCCTACATAGGTAAGAATTTGCTGCCACCGAGGACTACCGATCTTCACGCCTGAGGATGACCTCATGTTTACCTAGCTAGCCGAAGCTGCTCTGCACGCATTTGGTAGCGTCGACGTTCATCTCTAATTCCTCCGGGAGGAGCCCGACTGGAGTGGTTAGAGGCCTACCGAGTGAAATTGCAGGCGGAAACAGAATTTCTGATGTGAGTAACTCTTTACTTAATTTGCATGCATTATCCTTTGTGTTTTGAATTATTTAAATTTGCGTAGCATTGCGTAATATTGATGACATCATCAGTAATTGAACCGCGCCTAAATCCGTATAAGATTTGGTGCTGCCAACTGTGATAGTGTCTCTTATACCATGCTACCGGTGTTGTAATTATCGAACTTTAAATTTTAACTACCGTTTTAAATGTAAGAAAGCTACATTATCTTATTTGAAGCATGTATTTAAATTAAACATCATAACTAATCTGGGTGATAGATTAACTAGTCGACATCTGGATGCATTCTCCAAGTCAAAACTAGTTTAGCAAAAAGAATTATTGGCACAGTTAATTAAATAATAAACTTAAATTTGTATAACACCAAAAATAAAAAAGATTTTACTTATTTATGTACTAGACATACTGTTAAAATTAAATACAATTCCTGTTGGTATGTTAGATCAATTTGAAACTTTATTTCGACTGAGTTGCAATCTCATTAGAATGCTACTAATATATTATGCAAAATAGAAAGGTTGATAACTAAACATCTTTAGTATTTTCACTTTGCACAGCTAATTTAAAGTCAATATAAAGAAAATGATATTAAAATTATCATAAGGGTCTTTTGCTGTCTTACTATAGAACAAATTTACTAGGACATATGCATGATTAAAATCAAATTAACATCCTTGTCAACATTGATTTCAAGCTTCGCCAAAATGTAAGTTTGGGAATTGATGTGATAATGAAGTCACGAGAGGTTATTGCGCACCAAATTCTGTGAGAAAACTCACCAAAATGGAGAAAAGTAAAATTTACTAATATTTAAGTTTTACCCTGTATAAACGCATAAGCGTATTCTCTCAGCAAGATAAATGTATTCTCATGCAATATAAAAACACTTTAAGTGCATATAGTGTTGTAATACCATTTAAAAATGAAGAGCAACGTTAATCCGAGTCTTATTGCATGTATAAATCATAAAAATGAAATCCATTCAAGCATTCATTAATCAAATCCGTGTGTAAATATTTATTCCTGTGAGAAAATATCTTTTTAAAACAAGTATTTATTGCATTTATCGTAAAACGAGTATTATATACTTTAAAAATACCATATAAGTGTCAATTAGTAAAAACGCAAGAGCATTTATGAATGGTGCAATTAAAATTCGTGTGTAAATATTATTTTCATGTACAATCAAAAACTTATTGCGCGTATGTAGACCGAAAAACATCCACTTTAATAACTTCGGTTTTGAACCATCTTCTTTAAGATATGCAAAGCTAAAATCCGTCCTTTGCTAGAATGAAAATCAATTTTTAAGAATACCACAATAAGTGTTATTTATTGAAAACGTAATACGCTGCATTTATTGAAAAAAGAATTATCCAGCATTTTGGAATATTTACAATAACTAAAAAGAAAAATACAGCATTTCCCTCGAGAGACTTCGGAAAGGTCATAAATCATATACTTCAAATCAAATTAAATATCTTGCATGAATAAGCACTCCAATTCGAAGAAACTACCTAAAGACTACAAAATAAATAAAATAGTGCGTTTAATGACTCTAATTATAATACAGAGTCGCAAGAGAGAATGAACAACTTTTTATGACCGTAATAACTTTATACTGATAGCTCATTAAAACAGATAAAGAAGCGAAATTGTAAGTGATTATTACGTCATGCCGTGACTGATGCTTTGAGAACATAATCTAGAAGGAAATCGAAACTTGACGTATTTAAAATTTTATTATATAAAAGGGAATTTTATGAGGAGCTGTCATTCATTCATTGATTCATTCTGCCGGTGTTTCACATGTAACATAGAACTTTGAATAAAAGGCATAATTCATTGTTTCAAAACAAATGCAAAGTTACACGTTAATTTTAATTTATTAAAAATAAACGTACTTTGCAAACTAACTGATACATCTATATCTGAAAATTGAAATTTGAAATAGAATCAAGAACTTTTAGTGCAGTTAATTCCAATAGAGAGTAGATTTTAAATAGTAATTATAAACAAAGACAGGGAGACAAAAGAAGAATTTGAAGATTCAAACTACAGTACAAATTTATTTCAAACCTAGAAACTCAATCTGTATATTATTAAGCAGATTCAGCTGGTTTGTACTTTTTTGTGTATAAAATTTATTTGGAAAGAAATAATTCGATTTAAGCAACTTGGAGGCAATAATAATAATTACAAAAGAAAAATATTTGAATTAGCCAGAAAAATTTAATGAAAGTCTTTTGATTCGCATATGAAATATTCAGGAGTTTTCAAATAATTAACCGAAGATTATATTAATACGTAAGTACTCGTAAGATACATTTTCTGTCTAAACTTAAGCTGTAAATTATATCTATAAATGCTATTTATATCTGTGTATGTGTATAAAAGAAAGATGTATTTGAATAGATAGAAGATTGTTCATAGATGTTTCTTGAAATTTCTGTTTCATTTAATTTTCATAAAATCCACAACACATTTTTCCCTGAGGTAGCCAGGCAGGAAAAAGGGCACGGTAAGGTAAAAATTCATATTTCCTATTGCATCCTTATATTAATCATGGCAGCAGTACCCCAATTCACACCAATATATATATATATATATATATATATATATATATATATATATATATATACAGTGTGTCTACTTAAGTTGGCGGCATATGGAAAACTTTTTTATTTTTAATTTTAGGAGAAAAAGTCACTCTTTATAAAAAGTTCTGCTTGTTCTGAAACCTAAAATAAAACCTTCAAATAGCTAAATTTATTAGTCATATACGAGGTTTATCAATAAATATGAATTTGGCGCAAGAGTAAAGTACCTTTATTTTTGATTAAAAGATTGTCAAAAAAAGAAAGGTAATTAATTGAGGGACGGAATAATAAGATCCGTATGTGTAACAAAAACTATTACATTATTATTAAACTACTGTTATTATTAAAGAAAGTCTTTCGAAATGCTGAAAAATTACATTTCATGGACAGTTCTTGTCAGTGCATCTTAGATTAAATGAAATCACACGTAAGCATAAATAAATTTTTATTTTACAAAAGTTAAAAAAAATAATTTATAATCGATGGATATTTTGCATATTTGAACGTGATTTTTCATTCTGAACAACATTTTATAATAACAATTTTCGAAATTATCAAAAATAAAGGTACTTTACTCTTGCGCCAAATTCATATTTATTGATAAACCTCGTATATGACTAATAAATTTTGAAACGTGAAGGTTTTATTTTAGGTTTCAAAACAAGCAGAACTTTTTATAAAGAGTAACTTTTTTTCCTAAAATCAAAAATAAAAAAGTTTTCCATATGCCGCCAACTTAAGTAGACACACTGTATATATATATATATATATATATATATATATATATACACATTTTACTATGATATCGCCGCTCGCCAGGTGTATGTAACGCTCAGTTTCCTTGCTGACCGCCACTCTCTGTGCCCCTAAATAACCTAGAATGATTTTAAAAATCACACAATTAAATTTATGCCTTGGCTAGCTCAGTTATACCCTGTACAGAGTGAACGACGACATAACAAAGAATGTTTACACCCTTCCCTCTTTGAGTTTCATACCTGAATAAGGCAAACGAAATTCACCAAAATTTGTATAATAAACTAAGAAATATGTACAATTTACATCTGTACAACCTTCGTAATATCATTTACTATTTAAAACCTTTGAATCAAAGTAAAAATAAATATTTAATTTGCTCTTTACAAGATTATAACCCATCTTTAATCAATTAAAGCCAGCGAAAATAGTTATGTATTATAATGAATTTTGCGTTGAACGCTCAATGAACCTTTCCCTTTCTTTTAACGTATTTTCTACGTGTCAAAAATTTTTTTTGATGACCCTTTACACAAAATATTTAAGTACATGTAAGTTTCAAATATTCAAAAATAAAATGTATGCTATTGGTTGAAACATAAATGCTACCCTGGTACTTTCCGATTGATTTCCTGGTTCGAATCAATTGCTAGATTCGTGGATTCCAAGTTGTGACCCCGTAGCACTGTGTACACCCCAATGCTCCTAACTGCCTCTCCACAGCGTGTTGCTAACCAGTAACTTCGTGTTGTGTCAAGCTTTAGTTGTACTCTTAACGTCTTGAATTAGACCTTCCCCATTTATTGTATTCGGTACTTATAGTATTGTAGTTTTACGTCCGCATTTAGTTAGATTTCTTATTGAAGTGCTTAGTTAGATTTCTTATTGAATTATTTAGTGCCCTAAATAATAAATTGTAAAGATCAAATTTAAACGTACATTTTATGCCAACGGCGGATTTCTTATACACCCGTATGTTTGAACGCGCACCTGACTGTATTCTTCACTTGAAATTTTAATTACTGTGACTTTCACTTATAAATTTATGTTTAACTTCATTCACAATTGAACTTTGCGTAATACTTATATACAGTTCGTGCTTTGGTTAAGGAATCAAAGAATGTTATCAATTTAGGTGAAATGTATATAGCCTAACCCCTCCACGTGCTGTCATTAGTTGACCGCATTTTGTACAAGAATTTATAAAATTTTCCTTTCAATTCCGCATGTATACAAAGTTATTGTTCCATATTTTGTTTACCCAATATGCTGGCTTTTATTCGAAAGTGTAGCGATTCCTACATTTAAAACATCACTTAGGCTAAATTTTATAATGGGATTCTTTAACAGATGACGTAAATTAATGCGTTTATTGACTTCTTGCGTTATGAAATATGCTTCCTTTGAAACGCCTGTTTATTATAAGCATGCATTGATTATTTTCTTCCGCTAATGCGTCGAGTTTGAAAAAGATTTATTTCGCGTTTCTTTTACTTTGGATACACCTTATTTGCATTTGTTTAAAGTTTATGAATGTATTATTGTTTCTAAAATGAATTGGGTTGCGTCCAGAGTTATCTATTTTACTGTGGTTAAATTATTAAAGAATGTGCTTCCTTTCATTGATTGTACTTAGATGTTGATTTTAAACAGGGTATCTGATATTCGCTTTTTGCATAATGAACAACTTGTGTACTTTTTATTTTTTAAATGTTTTGTTTTCTTGATTTTTGTGTTGTTTACATGAAGTATACCTCCCTTGTGACCTGATATATCCTTAGGTAATCCTATTATCATATGTCTATATATATATATATATATATATATATATATATATAATCTTTAGATTTCGGCTGATAATTAAATTACAAATAGGATTTGTTAACAAGTATAGCGGTCACATAATAAAAACACTCTTTGTTCTTAATCAAGCGTTCAAACTATGTTTATTTCTTCATAAGGATTCTAAAAGAGATACAAAAGCAACTAACAAATGGTTTGACTACTTTATCATACTTACATGAACAAAGTTATTGTATGTATTTATTAAATTTACACATTAAAATAAACCTAAAGTTAAAATCTAAAAGCTATACACTATATTTAGAATACTTTAACTATTCGAGTGAACGTTCATAGTCAGAAGTCTACAAAACAACAACTACTTATAGAGTTTTGTATAAAACCAGATACACAGTCAGTAATAAATAAACCAGAAAGCATATGTACTGATAATACAGTATATTATACCTAGCAGCTAGTGGATTTATTCGCAATTTGATGTTATTTATGTAAACTAATGACATACGAATAAATATTGCTGAGATTGTTTACATTAGTTTTGTCATTCATGCAATTTGGATCGTTTGCAATGTGTACCATTTCCAAAAATAATCTGCTCTTATAGTTTCCTTCGGTTTCCAAAATTTTTACATTTTCGTAACCTATGTTGTATTGTGTATTATACGCGTGACGAAATAAATCACATGCACCGTTTCTTATCTTAGCATCCCTCTTGTGTTGAATGATCCTAGATTTCAGTCATTGTGAAGTTTGACCTACATAAGTACCTTTGCAGTCTTTGCATGAATTGTTGCACGTTCTATCATTGTGGCAAAAGAATTTTGTCTTTTATTTTTGTAAATAATCTTGTAACGGTAAAATTTGTAAAGTTAAGAAACGCAGAAATAACGGGCTAACTACAAACGCTGAGAGTGGGATGATTCACATAGACAAAAAGTACATCGCCATCAATTTTCTATTTAAAATTTAAGAAAATAAAATTTATATTTGAATAAGCAAAAAATAAATAAAAAGTTACTATTTAAACAAAAAATAAATAGAGTTATATTTTACAGACAATCTTTTAAGAATTGACGTAGGAAGTGCGTATTTCGTCGTTTACATGTAAGAAAAAAAAGCTAATTGGTAATGAACAAAAAAAGCAATTTGAAGTTGAACATAGTACATTTAGAGCGATTTTAATATCAATTTAAAATAATAAGTAACACCGGTGAAGCTAGTCAATGAACAAGTTCGATACACGTGTTTCGTCCGTCGGCGCAATGTGACTTGGGTTTATCCATCGGTAAGTAAAAAAAGAAAAAAACATGTCATATACCTCGGGATACTCATTTTGCAGCCAAATCAGCTAAACATCGCCACGACAGTCAGGATCCGTTAATACTGGGATCATACTCGCAACAGTGGGCCGATGCTAAAGTGCCTTTGGAATTATGTAACAAAAAAATATTTTGGTCTACGTAGAAAAGCACGACCTACACAGAAAAGCTATAAGGAAACCATATTAGTATTAATAAGCGCGTATGAACTTACCAATGCACAGGGATATAGCCTATCCAAGGAAGCGTACATTGCTCTTGAAGTAACAATTCATTACGAATAGCGTACATGCTAGCGCGAAAAGCAGGATCAAAGTGAAAGTCAAATTAGAAAACGAGCTGACGATCGATTCAAATATCTGAGTAACACATGTCAAAAAAACACTTCTAAAGTCGTTGTTACGAATGAATAGATAACGAAAACTGGCAAATACGAATGCAATTGTAGAAAACTTACACTATTCAAAATTGCATTATTACTTATAAATAAAACAAATATATTTTCTTAAAACAAGGATTCTATATAACGGAGTATATTTGATGTGTTATCTTAAACAGTAAGAATAAATTGAGGTACTTTTAACTTAAACTAAATACGCTAATAACGTTCTACAGAGTGTTGGAAAAGTACTCGCTTTGATTGCATCAAAATGTGCTTTACAGGAACCAATCGAATTATTTAATTATAAAGCGTAATCAGATACATTTCTCATGACAGGTAGTTACACAAGAAATCGAAACGAAAGGGTGTGGATATTTAAAAAAAATCCTAAATTAAATGAACATATTTATCAGGGCGGAATTGAACGTAACAATTTATTAGTCATTTTATAACTATATTTTGCAATTATGAAGTCATAAGTTTTTAATATATTGATTACTCTATGCGTTACCATGCCAAGAGATGATAATTTGAAGTAGGTGGTTCTATGCTGAGGCCTTTCTACAGCTCTTAATGGATGCTGAAATTGAATGGTGTTGAATAATAATTTGTTTGCCAATGATACAGAATAACCATTATTTAAAAGCATACCCTTTAAAAATTTTAAATTCTTAGTGATTAAGTTTGGGTGACTGATTTTGGTGATTTTGTGGTTGATTGGAAAAGTAATTTAAATAATGCCCTGAGTGTGTAGGTTTTCTATATCAATCAAGAATAATTTGTTTGCCATGCCTAATGATTTTAGTATCTAGAAAAGGAACGCAATTACCTACTACTGTTTAAATGGTAAATTGGATTTGGTTATTGTGTTTGATAAACGTTATGATAGACAAATTACAAAAACCTTGTGTCACAATTCGGTAGCTCCCACATGGTATGGCCTACCTAAGATACACAAAATAAATACACCTCTGCGTATCATAGTAGCATCTAGAGGCGCTCCCATATACAAATTATCAGTATTCATAGCAAACATTTTGACAATATCATTAAGCAGAAAAAGTGATTATAATATCAAGGACTTGTTCAGTTTTGCCGAACAATTCAATAACTTTCAACTCCCAGACGGCTATGTAGTTATTTCCTTAGACATTGTTTCCTTATTTACCAATATTCCATTGGATTTTGCTTCTAAAATTATTGAAAGGAAGTGAGGTAATATTGAACAACATTGCAACTTTAGCAAAACAGATTTTTTGAATACCATTAAATTAATATTTGCCAATACTTACTTCTCCTTTGTTAATAAATTTTTTAAACAAATTTTTGGTACGCCGATAGTACCCCATAACTGCAACCATAGTCATGGACAATATCCTTGATAATGTAATTTCTAAATTGCAGTGTAAGCCACCGTTTATAAAAAAATTTGTAGATGACATTATTTTATCTGTTCCCGCAGATAAAATAGATCATACGCTAATAACGTTTATCAACCACAATAACCATATCCAATTTACCGCTGAAACAGAAGTAGGTAATTACGTTCCTTTTCTAAATACTAAAATCATTAGACATGACAACCAAATAATTCTTGATTGGTATAGAAAACCAACATACTCCGGGCGTTATTTAAATTACTTTTCCAATCAACCACTTAACCACAAATTTAATTTATTTAATAATTAAACACATAAAATCACCAAAATCAGTCATAAAAGCTTAATCACTAAGAATTAAAATTTTTTAAAGGATATGCTTTTAAATAATGGTTACACTGTACCATTGGTAAACAAACTATTGTTCAACACCATTCAATTTCAGCGTCCAATAAGAGCTGTCGAAAAGTCTCAGCATGAAACCACCTACTTCAAATTACCGGCTCTTGGTGAAGTAACACATAGATTAATCGATATATTAAGAACTAATAATGTCGTAATTACAAAATATAGTTATAAAACGATTAATAAACTATTTATAAAAATAAAAGATAAGATTCCTTTGCTACGATGATCAAACGTTGTATACTCCATTACATGCAAAGAGTGCAAAGGTACTTATATAGGTCAAACTTCACAATGGCTGAAATCTAGGATTACTCAACGCACGAGCGAAGTCAAGGTAAGAAAGCATGTGTATGCTTTATTTCGTCACATGTATAATAAAAAACACTACATAGGTTAGGAAAATGTAAAAATTTTGGGAACCGAAAGAAATTAAGAGCAGATTATTTTTGAAAATGGTACTGATGCTCAAATAAGTAAAATTTTTTACGTTTGTGTAGGATGCTTTGACGTTGTATTGAGTTATTAGTAGCCGTAGTAGTATTTTTTTATAATTAATTTGTTGATTTTGTGATGTAATTAAAAAAAAAGGAAAATCCTTTGAAAAGTGGATGAATACCTGGACAAAATAGATGTAATAATACTCAAGATCAACTTGAATAAAACAAGTTTGTCTTCACATAAAAACAAGAAGTTCAGATCCCACATTAATAAATGATCATTTCAAATCGAGGTAGTAATTGAAAGATGGAAAATATAAAGTTTTGGACAGGACTTGAACCTGTATCTTAGTCTTTCTAGGACCATGCATTTACCAATTACGCCACAGAGACCGATGACGATAATTGGAAAATTTACAAATCTAAATCGTGTACACAACTATACATCAACCTAAATTTCAATTGTGTTTGGCATTACTGACATAAGTCAAAAACTTAACAATGTCAAATATGATTAACAAAAATGCCAAACATAATTGAAAGTAGGTTGATGGATAGTTGTGAACACTATTTAGATTTGTAAATTTTCCAATTATCATCATCAGTCTCGATAGCGTAATTGGTAAAAGCAATGGTCCTAGAAGACTAAGATACATGTTTAAATCCTGTCCAAGACCTTATATTTTCCTTCTTTCAATTACTAGCTCGATTTGAAATGATCATTTGGGCTTTGCATAAAAGTCTAAGTTATTATTTCATCTTATTAATTGCTATATATATATATATATATATATATATATATATATATATATCGTATCTGAGAATATCCAAAAACTAGTTAAAAAATACGATATAGATACAACTCATAAAAGTATTAATCTAAATAAAAATTTATTTACTAAAATAAAAGATAAAATACCTAAAAATAAAAAACCCATACCGTATATAAAATCGCATGCCAAAATGGATGTGACAGTGTATACATTGTGCCAGAGCATGCAGCATCTTGAGAAACGGTTGAATGGACACAAATATGATAAAAACAATGCAACCGCCCTAACTAAACATGAAACACAAAATAAACACAAATTTAATTACGAGAAAACAACAATACTCAAAATTGAATCAAACCAAAGAAAAAAAGAGTTATATGAGATGATTTTTATAACATTAAATCCCACAGCGATTAATGATAAAATTGATATAAAGAATTTGAGTTAAATTTATCATAATTTAATTAAATAAATACAAAAAAAAATAATAAAATAAAACTAAAATACATAAAATTGAGAAATATCGGATATAAATAATATATTTAAAATAAATGATCAGATTTACTGGAGTAATAGCAATATATTAATAGAAAATAGATAGTTTAGTATAACATATTGTATTAATGCAACACATATGGTCACATATACACATTCAACAATAAGAGAGGTTAAGAATTTTGTAACATACTTTTAAATGACATACAAATAGGTTTAGTTTTCTTAGTTATTAAGTGTATAACGGATAGAATAGTTTAAGGTAAGTGACAAAATTATATAAGGGTAGATTAGGGTTAGTATATTAGTAAATTAATTTATAGGAATAACAACCATTGAAAAAGGCTTAAATAGCCGAAACGTATGCATGGTCGAGTGAGGTTATGGCACAATAAAATGTAAAACTTTATATTCATGTTTCAACCTATAATCCAAGAAAAGCATCCTCAAACAAATATATATATATATATATATATATATATAAGGGGGTCACAAAAGGTCATTGAAACCCAAATTCTACAAATAAATTCCAGCAAGATATAAAAGAATCCGGAAAAAATAGAAATTTCCAAAAATTCATGGCTACACCTTGTATAATACAAGCGTACTTTAAAGTGCTAAGCAAAAAAACACAATTGCGTGTATATAAATAACTACCCTGTATAATATAAGCGTGTTGTAAATACATAGCAATTAATGTGCAATAATGAAAAACGCACTTCCCGTGTATTCAAAAACCCCAATTTTAAATCGATAGTCCAACCTTGTATAACATTTGTTTTTCTTGGGGGTGTTGTTTTGTTGGTTGCTAGTGAAACGAGGATACACAACACTACGCCAACTTCCCACAAAAGTCAAACATAAAATGTAATTTTTATCTGTAGGTGGTAACTGACTTTTGGGAGACTTCCGGACTAACTCAGAACTCTACTTCTGCGAGAAAAAACTATTAGTAGATGTCAGTTAATAATTAACGAATAAACCAAGACGTCACTACACTTATAAAATAAACAACTACAAGCAAGTATCGTCAAACAAAGGTGTAGAAACTTTGACGACTAAATTTCGCTTCAAAACCATGAGTAAACACGATGTTTTACTTTTAATAAGAATTCCTAAAATGCTAACAGAAATGAGAATTTAATATAGTCAAATTCTATACGTGTATTGAAATCAAATATTAATGCCATATAAAAAAATAAATATTAACAGAAAGCACTCACTTGTTTGTTCAGTGACATATTTAAATAATTTTAGTTAACTTAGTAAAGCACAAACATGGTCAGTTTATTTTTATCGATACCAGATCTGACATAGATTTACAATCTGTAAGTACATATTTAACCAGTTAAATTTATAATTCTTGTTCAAAATAACTAATTTTATGTCAGAAAACAAGTTATAAATAAAATATTAGCGTTAAGCTTCAATTTCCAGAAAACATTCATCATCATCATTAGGTCTTCAGTCCTGGAACTGGTTAGACGCGTACTTTCATAGTTTCCTATTCTGAACTAACCTACACATTTCCCTGAAATTTGCACAATCTGCATCTATCACTATCTGATCTAGGTCTACATGTACCTCCTTTTTCCTATCTCTGCATATAATATATTCCATACTATTCCCCAAAAATGCCTTAAAACGTATTCTGCCCTTCTATTTCTCCTACTTTTTTTCCACAGATATCCTTGTTCCCCTACTATTTATATAACCTATTTGTTATTAACTTTGTCTATTCATGCAATCATCCTCATACATCAAAAGCACAACATTCCAATAGGCTGCTACCGTTTTCTGTCTGCTTTTCCTACTGCCCGTATTTCATAGGCATACTGTGCTGTGCTCTACACATATGCTTTCAACAATTTTCTTCTTTCTATGTTTGTTGCCTTTCATCACAGGCAACGTCCTTTCTTGTTAGATGCAGTTCGATCCCTTTCTTACAATTAATACCCTATTTTTTCGACATTCGGTGGTTGTGAAGAGAGGTAAGCAGCATGTGGCTGCCAAGTTCTCCAAGCACTTGAACATTTACCGATTTAATACCTTTTCCAATATATCTTTTCGCACAGTCAACATTAGTTGCAGATATTTCATAACCAACACTTGTAGTTGTTTATAATAATCATCAGATTTATCTGCGTTTATTTTTTCGTCATTAAGTTTTCCGTCTCAAAACTGGTTGGACAAGTACTTTCATTATTTATATTCTGAGCTAGCCTACACAGTTCCCTGAAATTCCCACACAGCCTCTATACAGCTCGGTTCCCCTCCTATTGTTTTCTAGTTATATGCCTTATGTCACCGAGATTCAGTGGTATGTGAAGGGAAATGAGGCAACGTGGCGTAGTTGCTATGCGTGTGACTACTACGCCCAAGGTGCTGGGTTTGAATCCCGACACAGTCCGCTTGAAAAATGTTAGGTGAGCATTTTTCACAAAATACGCCCTCCTTCGGATGAGTGGCAAAATGGAGGTTCTGTGTGTGTGTGTGTGTGTTGTCACACACGTTAAAGATCCCAACCTTGCTTGGAACAGCAAGGGTTCGGCAAAATTCAAAATTTTTCAGGTAAAAAAACTCGCTTCCTGGCCAATTTAGTACCTTCGAGTAGATCATTAGAAAATCACATGTAAGATATGTAAAGGGGGTTAAGCAGCATGTGGCTGCCAAGATCCCCCAACACTTAAATATTTGCTGAATTAATAGTTTTCCAGTAAATCCTTTCACATAATTAACATTATTCGAGCATATTGCCCAACCAATGTACTTGTAGTTGCTTATAATAATCATCATGTTTAAGTACAGTTATTTTTTTTGTCATTTGTTTATCCATCTTGGGACTGGTTTGATGTGTACCTCCATTGATTTCTAATCTGAACTAGCCTACACATTTCTCTGAAATTCCTGCAGCCTGCATCTTTCACTATCTGTGTGCAGTAGTCTAACCTAGTTCTAGCTCTACTTCTCTTTTTTCCTATCTCTGCTTCTAATATATTTCGCACTATTCCCCCATGCCGTAGTATGTGGCCTATCATCCTATCTCTCCTATTTTTTACCGTTTTCCACATATTTCCTTTTCCCCTACCATCTTTAAAACCTCTTCGTTCTTAACTTTGTCTGTCCATGATATCTTCATCATACGTCTGTAGCACCTCATTTCAAAGGCTTCTACCTTTTTCTTGTCCTTAACCTCTTGTAAGTTCTTGTTATATATTTGTATTATTGTTCTTGATTTATTTTCCCCTCCTTTGCATACTAGTACTTTAGTTTTATTTTTGTTAATTTTCAAACGTATCTCTCTGTTAGAAACGCTTCCATTTCATTAAGAGCAGCTTCTAACTCTTCCTTGCCAGATGCTAATACCACTATATCATCTACAAATCTAAGCATATCAATTTTTTGTCCCTGCTTAGTAATTCCAAATGTCTTCCTGCATTTGACAGTATTCATTGCCTCTTCAATGTACAAGTTAAAAATTAATGAAGATAGGGCACATCCCTGTCTCACCCCTTTCCTAATGTTTACTTCTCTACATTCCTGCTCTAATTCTATTACCGCTGTTTGCTGTTTGTATAAGCTATGTACTATTCGTCTATCCCTATAACTCATTCCAATCTTTTTGAGTAATTCGAACATTTTTTTCCAGATCTACAAACCCTATATACCCGCTTTCCCCTTTTTCTATTGTTTCTCCATTATCACTCTCAGAGTTAAAATAGCCTCCCGTGTTCTCATGTATTGCCTAAACCCAAATTGATCTTCTCCTAGTATTTCTTCAGCTCGTTTTTTCATTCGTCTTTGTACGATTCTAGTTAATATTTTTGACACGTGTGCTGTCAGACTAATTCGAAAATTTTCACATCTATCCGCGCCTTTCTTTTTTGGTATAGTTACTATGATGTTACGTTTGAAATCTTTGGGTATCTCGCCTGTCTCTTACATATAGCTTACAACTTGGAAGAGACGTTCTGCTACTGCTTGTCCAGCGGCTTTTAAAGTTTCTGCTTGCACCTTATCTGTACACGGCACCTTACCATTTTTCAGGCCCATTAATGCTAATTCAAACTCATCTCTAAATATAGAATATCCCAAGTCATCATTTTTAATGTCTGATCCCTGTTTTAATGCTGTTAGTTTTTCTCCTGTATATAAATTCCCTATATATTCTTGCCATCTATCCACTTTCTTTACATTTTCTATAATGGCGTTTCCTCCCGCATCCTTTATATTTTTACTATACGATTTTATATCCAAAAATTGATTCCAATCAGTTTGTATGCTTCATCTGTCTTTCCTATTTCCATCTTACTTTGTACCTCTTTGCACTTTTCATCAATCCATTGTTCCTTAGCTTTCCTGCATTTGTGAATAATTTCCCATTTTATGGCTTTGTATCTCTGTTTTCCTGTTTAGTTTGATTTATTTTGTATTTTCGTCTTTCTTCTATTAAATTCAGGATATCATTTGTTATCCATGGTTTCTTATTTTCTTTTTGTGTATACTCCAGAATATCTCTGGCCGCCATGTCTAGGCTGGATTCAATGTTATTCCATTCTGTTTCTACTTCCTTAGTATCAGATATTTTTCCAATATCTTTCAGCAATTCATTTGAGTTTTTTTCAAATCTCTCTTGAATATCTTTATCTTTTAGTTTCTCAAAGTCAAAGTGCCCCTTTCTCTTGCTTTTTTCAAATTTTTAAATTTAAGTGAGGCCTTCATACTTAAGATGTTGTGGTCAGTGTCTATATCTGCTTCTGGGTAGCTTCTACAGTCTTTTACTAGATTCCTAAACAGTTATCTAACAAGAATGTAATATATTTGATATCTCCCCTATATCTCCTGGCATCTTCCATGCATATCGTCTTCTAGAATGATGTTGAAATAATGTGTTTGTGACGATTAAATTGTTCTTGTCGCAAAATTCTACCAACGTATTTCCCCTGTCGTTTCTCGTGCCTAAACCTTCTACAGCTCCTTCCCTACCCTCACCTACCACTGCATTAAAATCCCCCATAATTATTAAATTTTTTACGTATCTTAATATGTCTTCGATATCTTTGTAGATCGCTTCTACCTCTTCATCACTGTAGTTAGAGTTGGGCATGTATACTTGTATTATTACTGTGTTTACCGGTTTAGATTCTAATCTAACCATGAGTACTGTTTGGTTCTTTTGTAAGTAATTTTCTACACAGTATTCTGTCTTTTTCGCATAACTATCCCTACACCCAAATTTCCTTTCTCTGCTCCTATATGAATTACCTTAAAGTCTCCACTCCAAAATCCCCTGCCTTTGGCCACCAAACTTCGCTGATCCCTACTATGTCTAGTGCTAACCTATTCATTTCAACTTTCAGGTTCTTTGGCTTACCAACTTGCTTCATACTTCTAACATTCCACGCTCCGACTCGCAAAATGTTCCCAACTCTTTTTCTGAACTTTCCGATCGCATCCTCTGAAGTAGTTCCCTCCCAGAGATCCAAATGGGGGAGTATTTTATTTATGGAATTTTTTACCCCAGAGAATGCCATCATGTTTATTACAATTTAAGTACGCTGTGCACTTGGGAGGTAATGTGGTGGTTTTCTGTTGCTTTCCACATCGCGGTAGTGTGTCTTAGGCTGCCATACCGACCCCTATAGTCTCTGCCAATCTAAGTACCGAAAGAGCCGCTTTCCTCTTTCTGGGACCTGTTGTAGTCCATTTCCTCACTAACGACCCTACTACTTTGGTTGGACCTGTAGTTTGGCTCTTTAGTTCATTAGAACATGCAAGCGATTTCCCTGTTCTAGTAATCTAGAACTTCGGCAATGTGCAGGTGCATTTTTTCAACCACGGGAAACAAACAAAACGCTTGTCATCAATAAAATGTAGACTTACCGGCCAAAAGCAAGTCACCTCCAAAATTAGCAATAACATCCAACAGCGTAACGGCTTTACAACACAAACAGCAAGATAGCCAGTAAATTTCCTCTAAAAAACTGGCTTACCCCAGATGGTAGTTGACCAAACAACAGGTTTTCAAGGGTAACAGGAATTATTACTACTCCATTTTCTAATAATGGCCTACACAACGTTTTAGATGTTGCATCTTCAACTTAATACTCAACGAATGAAACCATCACAATTACGTAGTTATGGCTAGGGCTGGGTCGGCGTATCGATATATCGATACGTATCGATACGACCCCCGTATCGACCCCCCCGATACAGCAAAAAATAAATATCGATATCGATACGTATCGATATGTATCGATACGCATCGATACGTATCGATACGCATCGATACGTATCGATACGCATCGATACGTATCGATACGCATCGATACGCAAAATCCCGTATCGCCCACCCCTATATACATACTTATGTCACAAATATTAAACTTGAAACTTTAATTTTGATAACAAACAATTTTAAGTGAAAGATCGAATTGTCAGTAAATACATTATTTTAAAACGATCTTGTGATTTTATTCCCAAAGAAAGAGTAGAAAAATTTATAGATGCGTATCGATTCGTACCGACAGGTATCGCTACGTCTCGATATGTATACTTAATCTACACATCTAAACGTTCCGATACGAATCGCTATATATATCTATACGTACCGCTACGTATCTATACGTATCGATATGCATCGATACGAATCGATACGTATCGATACGTATCGATACGTATCGATACGCATCGATACGAATCGATATGTATCGATACGCACCGATACGCATCGATACATATCGATACGCATCGATACGTATCGATACGTATCGATACGTATCGATATATATCGATATTCGATATATCGATACATATCGATATAGAATATGTATCGATATTCGATACGCAAAATCCCGTATCGCCCACCCCTAGTTATGGCAATTTTAGATGAAGCAAAACCAGAACTTAAGTTGTTTTTGTTGTTAATATTATTTCTAGAGTAATTGGTAAATCATCTTATAAATTTGTTGCTAGCCTTTTTGTTTTTTTTTATTTTATCTTTGTTGTATCTTTGTTTTATCTTGTTGTGGTGGAAAAGTAAAAACGAATAAATTTTTAGAACTCCAAAGAATCGACCAGATCAAAGCACGTGTTGAAAAGCTAATGCAGATGAAGTGCGACGCGAAGATCGTCAACATTTAAAATTTTCCACATCTTTACTCTACGAAGTTCTATCAGAGAATGTCCGGGAAGAGTCGGAGTAGCCTGTTGCAGAACTGGTAGCTTTGCGCATAATTTGGACGTAAACAGAAGATACGATAGAATTATGCACGACCTTCAACCATGTAAATTGATATATTTGAATTTTGTTAGATGTTTCTTTTATAAGTTAACGAAAATTAAAATACTGACTAAATGGGTTTGGCTTCATTTATTACCTTGTATAAAAAATTTTTAAACAAATAGAATATCACCATACAAGGTGGATACAGAAGTTATTGTAGCTTATTCATAATTTTATAAAATGTTTGGGTTTTGAAAAATTAGAATTCTTCACCTGTATAAAATGTAAGCCGTATATATAAAAATAATTAATCGTAAAGAAATAATGTGAAAAGCAAAAAACACAATTCTGTGCTTTTAAATAATCACTCCAAGATAAATACAAAGCCATTCGTTTGTTATAAAAACACTCATTCCGTATATTTAAAAGTCCCAATTAATATCAATAGTACAGCCGTGTAAGCAGTAAAAATAATTATTCTAAAGATACCTTAAAACGCATTAAAAGCGAATTTTATACAATATGAAAATCAATTAATTTCAAGCATAAGTACAAAGCCATTTATATTCACTTATTAGCATAAAAATACATTTTCCGTTGCATACAAAACATTCATTCTATTTAGCGTAAGAACTATATCAAGCTTTTTTAAAAAATAACGCTTCAATTTTAATAAATGTGTATTAGAACACGTTTTGTGTGAAAACCAAAGTTTTATTACAATTATGAAGATGCGGGTATTTCTGCATGTGCAAAACCCGTTGATAAAGCAATTAAAGCTTAAATTAATTAGCTTTCATATAACATAAAACATTTTAAATAAAACATGTTCTCGAATTTTCGAGAGGAATTGAGAAGAAATGCGTCCTCTGTACTTGGAACTACGTAAATACCTAATTAATAAATACACATTTCGAAGGAACATTAAAGCCCATAAAAATAGATAAGAATTAGTTAATAGCTTTCACAATCATTATAAGAAAGATGCGATGTGACCAGTAACCTTATATGTTAAACGAGGACGGACAGTACACGTACGTCACTAATAAGTGAGGTAATAAAATAAAGAATTACCAGAAACTTGGGTCAGATAGGCGTGTAGTCTTTGGAATGGAATGCTGTAAACACTCATGCATTCTAGAAAAGAGATATTTTTTATATAGAAACAGATGCAATCGACATTGAAATTTAATTCATAAATTCGCATCAACCAAGCAATATGTAAAAACATTTATTCGGTAATTCAATTTCGTTTTGTAAATTCATTTATGTTTATTTACGTGGTCGACAATATAGCAATTTATTCATAATTTGGCATTAACTAAGAAAAAGTAATGTTGATTATAAAGCAAAAAATAGCATGCAGAGTTAACATATGAATATGGAAGTTGTTAAATGTAATTATTGTAATATGCAATGAAGAGGGAAAATTCTCCGATGCAACGCTGCTTTGAATTGATCAATAAGAAGGAAGATTTAAGCGAATATGCATAATTTTGTAAACTGAGATTTGAACGTCAATTTAAAAATAGAAACAGAAAATACTTAATACTGTTAATTAAGAATTGGAAAAGTGCTTTATGAATTTTGTAAGTGTTACTTTTAGAATATTTTGTTTGTAACTGATATTTGAGTATATGTCATTTTAGTTTAAGGTAGAATAAGTCCTAATCATATAATTTTTTTTTGTAAGGATATTTACCAGAAAGGTTATGGTCAGAGTTCGAAACACTCTGATTTTTTTTAATAGACTATCTCTCAAGGATTTGTTTGGCCAAAACAAACCTTACAAGCGTGGGAATAAAAGCCAGGTAAACTATCCATAAGAGAAGAGATGACTTCTGTAAATTGTAAGCAACTTTAGGTGAGAAATATTTTTGATAATTAAGTACTTATTACGAATAACTTTATGTTTCAAAAGATCATACTGTAAATATTTTAAAACATATAGATGCTTTGTGATATTGCTGTGCTTGATTTCATTTTGTAAACTCCAGCACTTCCGTTGAGCTAACCAGGTAAAGAAAAGTTAGAAAGGAAGGTAAGTCAACAATTTCAAATTTTACAATTTGCTGTGTCTGTATCACAGTACTAATTTAATGGCGCATCAGAGCGAAGTGTTGTCCCATCTCTCTCTCTCTCTCTCTCTCTCACACACACACACACATGCAACACACATACCACACACATACACACACCACATGCACACAAACATGCAACACACACAAAAACCACACCATCACACACACACATACACACACACACACCATCACACAAACACACATGCATGCACCCACACACACACACACACACATTTTAAATTTAAGTTGTTACTCTTTTAAATCCATATATTGTTTGCTTTTCTGTTAGAGTTGTCCAATGTCTAATCGTTATTTCCAATTTAATGTTAAATTATCATAGAAAAATACCAAAACATATTGTTACGTTCTGTTTAATATATTCATTTAAGAAGCATGAAAATTCCCTTATTTAGTTCTTGTACCCTTTAGTATCTAAGTTTAGGTAGTACAGGTCACAAAATACGTGATGCTCCATGCATCCCTTCTCTTGGGTCTAGGGAGCTTTTGAAAAAATTATAAGCGAGTTGACGATTCGATTTGAAGGTTACCGTTTAAAGTTATTTATGTATGTGTTTAGGTGGATTTAAACATTATCTACATAAAATAGTGTTTACAATAATTCATACATTTTCGTATTTTGGTAAGTCGGTTATTTATTTTGGTTGTATAGTGAGAAATTATACAGGTGCCGAACTTTGATATTATTGAGCAATCAGTTGTGCACGTGATTAATTATTCTGTTACATGTTTATCTATCATCTTTCATCGTTCTGTTTGTATCTAATACCAATTGATTTGGGAATTTGCTGTTTGGACGATATGAAAAAATCTCTTTACGGTTGCAGTGGTCCTGCAATAAGCCCAGTTTGGGATGAAGAAATGAATTTGTATACAAAGAAATTGCGGTTCTGGACTTGTTGGAAAACGTTACATGGCATCAAAATTTTAAACTGCTAAAACATGCTAACTGTTTGAGTCAAGATCATATATAACATAATGCCTGGGTAATAAAGAATATTCATGGTCTTTTCTTGGGACGGAATTACAATTAAATTGGTATCACCATGCAAAATCTTAGTATTCAAAGTAAATTGTCAGACCTAGTGAACAAATATTAGTGAAGGGTTTAAAAAACAAGCGGTGGTTAGAAATCTACCCGCTGGTAAACATTATAACTGATATGCTTATGCAAGGCTGTCCTAAACTTTCAGAATTAAAATGTAGCACCCGTTTATGTATCACCTATTGCCATAGACACAAAGATAATTTATAATTTGCAAAACAAAATACTATACTGTTAAAAAATGGTACAATAAAAATTCATAGAAATATTATGTAGTATTTGTTTTAGGTTAACTTTACAATGGCAAACTTGATAAATAGTAGTAATACCACTACATATAACAAACATGGTTTTGTTGATCTATCTATTGGGTGTGTGCATGCATGTATATGTGCACACATGTGCATGAAACATGTGCTAAATTTTAATTCTGACAGCTTAGCACAATCGTGCGTAATCATATCAGTTATAACGTTTTCAGCAGATGGGATTCTAACCACAATTTGTCCAAAACTGTCAATAATACTTCTTCACCAGATCTGACAATTTACTTTAAATACAAAGATATGCTGATGATGCCAATTCGTCTGTAGAAGATCCGTCCCAAAAGAGAACATAAATATTCTTTGTTATTCAGACATTATGTTGTATATGATCTTGACTCAAACAGTTGATCTGCATTAGCAGTTTAAAAATTTGATGTCAAATAACATTTTCCAAGTCTAGCATTGTAATTTCTTTGCATACAAATAAAAGTTTTCTATACTTAAATCCCTGAACATCGATTATATACATATTAGTATATATTTGCAAAATGCATTTTAGTATCAATTAATTAAATTAACATTAAGATTAATCTACTTATATTGCATCTGTACACTCTTGTAAATTATTTTCTCTACCTTTTTACTTTTATACATAACAATAGTGAACAAATACTGGGCTAAAACCAGCATTCATATATTTTGCAGCTAACCTACTTGTGTAACTTCTCACTTGAACAAACCTAACATAGTTTCAGAACAACTCTACTATATAGTGTATTATTGCATGTACGCCTTTGACCTGGAACCGACCTAATGTATTTTTGCATGCATATAGTTGCTTTTATAACTTTCCGCTTGAGCAGACTTTTGTAGATTCAAAAACGGTCAATTAAACTTTTACAACATTTCGCTAAAGTGCACAAAATGGAGCTTCAAAAGATTAAACATCCAGGAATGTACCTCGCAGAGAAAGTTTCAAGTGACAGAAACAAATAGATTATTTGAAAAATGGTTAAGGTACTCTAGCATATACAATAGCTGGATTAACAAAACCAATGTTTGTTAAACTCTTAATTAATGCATTGTTTTATGCCTACAGGTTTTGAAATACTGCAACACTAAAAAAATGTGTATACAGTCAGATATAAATAGGTATGGCAAGGGCGATGAGAATGATGCCATAGAGTTTCTTGACATAGTAAAGAAGCACGGTGTCACCAGAAAATGGAACTTGACATGATACAAGAAAACCAAGGTTCCGTCATAGGTCTTCTACTTTTTTCTCTCTGAAGTGTATAATGTAGAAGTTTGTTATGCTATGTTTGAATCAAGATTGCGTTATGGTATGCTTTCCTAGGAAAGCACATCCAAAGACAAAATGCAGGTAATATTTAACTGCTAACCTTTATTAAAAGGCTTTCAAGTGCTTGATTATTATTCACTACTTATATTTGAAACTAATACTTTTTTAAATTAAATTAATAAAATATTGTTCCATCTGTACTATTTATAAAATTAGAGCATCATCCACAAGTATTCAAAAAATTTCTTTTAATATATAGTTTCTACGCAGTAGAATAAATTACACCATAAGATAAAAGTCTCGATGCCACTTCCACTTTTTAAATCTACATTATTAGCCTTGTTATGAGATGTTGCTACTATTCAGTAGAGGAGTTTTTAAATGACAATTTCTGATATGTTTGAGTTGCAATGTAAAATACATATATGTATTGTTATACACACGTATACATGAATATGAACTAACTGTAATTTGTTAATACATAGTGTTAAATCTACCGTGCAAAAGAAAAAGGTGTATGTGTAAATCGACAGATTTTATAGTATTACGTTTTATGTTTATTTTGTTTGCCGTAGCTTTACAAAACTGGTATAAATAATGCAGCCCGTGTTTTTAAGTAACAACTATCATTCTCTTTCAATATGTTGATAAAATTTATCTATATCGATTGATCCAGTATAGTTTTTCACAGTTTATTAGTTTTTCCTTAGTATAACCTTTTTATGTTTTGCTGTTCTTCAAAGGAATACAACTGTATGTCCTTTTTTTTAAACGTGTTCCACCAAGTTACAAACATGACGAGATGTATATTATTGTATATTGCTAAATGTTATACATTCTGGGTGTATAACTTACTATAGTATTATGGAGTCTGTTAACAACATTAAAATGTTATTTAAAAAGTAGGAGTACGGAAATATTAACGTTAAAGTAATAAAGGAGTTGAAATATGGAAATTAAAGGAAAATATTGAGAAGTATTTTCTTTAATATACTAAATGGAATGCTTCTCCAACAATATTAAAATATGAACAATTCCATGATAAACAAACAAATAAAAATGAAAACAATCATTAAAACCTCAAAGAATGTAATACAACTTACTAATTATATAGGAACCTTCTCATTAGTTATTTGATATAGCTAAGTTGTGCCAAAAAGTCTTCTGTTGACGTTTTTACTAGTCAATTGAATCAAAACCAGTATTTTCTGAGACAATAGTTGAGCATTAAATTTCATAGGATACTGCTTTATCACGGTGTTTTTCACTAAAGTCTGCAGGCATTATTTTTATATTTAGATCTTCTAGTAAGGAGCGTTTATTTGGTGTGTGAGCTCTTTTATAATACAAATGTTGGGGGTTTGAATAAATTTGTGTTCAACTTCTTTTTTATGAATAGAAAATTTTGTTAATGTGTAATCTTTTTGTTGTATCAAATGTTTTGTTTTAACTACATTTTCTGTTGCTTTTAACATATTTTTAATAACTGATTTACTTTTATAGACAAAAATGCAAAAAAACATTTTTGACAAACTTTAAGTTTATCTGCGTTATATTCCACTGGAACTGCAAATATTCTAGTCTTTAATCTCCAGCTCTCTTTATTAAGTTTTCTTTTAACTAGAACTTTATTTACATTTTGTGCAAGTCATATCTGTCCTTCATGTCTATCAAGGTTCCAAAAGTCATCATGCAAATTTACTCGTGTATTTTTTGGTATTTTAAAACATTTGAGTGTGCAACTGCAGGCCGGTAATATCGAATGCTTTAGTTTATTATGTGCCATTTGAACTGAAAGTTTATGCCTTTTCATTGTTTTAGGCTTTTTACCCTTACAGATACTTTGTGCTTCTCCTGTTTTGCTTTCTTGTGTTTTATTTGAAACATTAGAGCCATCTACTTTTGCTCTTAGTTCGTAGTTTAAATCAGAATCTTGGTCGCTTAATATTTTCATTATTATAAGCACTTGAGAAATTAATTGGATCATTAAGCAATTCAGTTTGGTCTAAATTATTCTGTAAACAGATTATCAAGTTTAATCAATAAAACAAATAATAAGCATATATGTCTCTGTATTACACAAAAAAAGTGTACCTCAGTTACAAATGCGGTAAAAATACCAAAACTTGCACTGGAACCACTGCATGTATATGCATGTTTTTACAGTTGAAAATAATTTTATGATTTGCAAAGGTGGAAAGATATAAGTGAAGAGTACATTATTTTTGCTTTGAAATACTAATTCATATTTTAATATAAGTAGTTCACAAATGTATTTTGCATTGTACTTCTGTGCTCATACCGAAACTTACAACTTTTAGAACGTGTACTATTTACAAAACTACTGTGACTTTTATTGTGTAAGATATTAGTAACTGCTTATACGTATTTATATTATATAGAAATGCATAAAAATTAAAAATGTAACTGTTGCAGATACATGTTTTTTTCTTTTACATGGCAGAAATATAGCATTGTGTAAATTTTATGGCTTAAAAAATATTACCATACTAATTTATGGGTACAAATAAAATACATACCCACATACACATTTAGTCCAGTTGCTGCAAAACTGGAAAAGAAAAAAGCACCACATACAGGAAAGATTAGAAAAATCAGATTTAGCTATACTGTAGAACCATATTTAGTATACGGAAGCTCCACTAAATATGAATATCTATTAGTGCAAAAAAATGTGTGATATTGAATGACCCTTAGCTAATTACTGACACATTTTGAAGAGCAGATTTCATATGAAAGATACTACAAAAATTGTCTTTATTTATATTGTGAAATTATATTAAACATATGTAGCATTGGCAATACCTACAAAAGAAAGAAAGAGTACCCACGGCTAGATTAGAATCTAAATCGGTAAATATGGTACTAATACAAGTATACATATCCACCTCTGGGAACAGTGAGGAAGAGGTAGAAGTCATCTACAAAGATATCAAAGACATACTAAGGGTAAAATGACATGAAAATTTAATAATTACAGGAGATTTTAATGCAGTGGTAGGTGAGGGTAACGAAGGAGCGGTAGCAGGTTTATTTGGTTTAGGCACAAAAACGATAGGAAAAATACGGTGGTAGATTTCTGTGACAAAAACAATTTAACCATCATAAACACATTGTTTCAACATCATGCTAGAAGACGATACATGAGATATAGGAAGATATCAAATAGATTATATTCTTGTTAGACAATGGTTTAGAAATCAAGTAAAAGACTGTAGAAGCTACCCAGAAGTAGATATAGACACTGATCACATCGTGTTTATGAAGGCCGGTCTTATATTTAAAAATTTGAAAAAATGAACGGAAAAAGCAATTTGACTTTGAAAACTAAAAAGCAAAAATATCCACAAAGGATTTGAAAAAAGTCATATGAATTGCTGAAAGATATAGGGAAAATTTCTGATACTAAGGAAGTAGAAACAGAATGGAATAACATTAAATCCGGCTTAGATATGGCGGCCAGATATATTCTGGAGTATACACAAAAAGATAATAAGAAACCATGGATAACAAAGGATATCCTGAATTTAATAGAAAAAAGACAAAAATACAAAAACAAACTAGACGAAATTGGAAACAGATACAAAGCTATTAAATGGAAAATTATTCGCAAATGCAGGAAAGCTAAACAGCAATGGATTGATAAAAAGTGCAAAGAGGTACAAACTAAGATGAAAATAGGAAATACGAACAAAACATATAAACTAATTAGACTGAATTTTAGGGAATAAAACCATATATCAAAAATATAAGAGGCACGCGGGAGGAAATGTCATTTTAGAAAATGTAGAGAAAGTGGTTAGATGGCAAGAATATATAGGGAATTTATATGCAGGAGAAGAACTAACAGCACTAGAACAGGTATCAGATGTTGAAAACGATGACTTGGGATATCCTATACTTAGAGACGAGTTTGAAAAAGGCTTGAAAAATTGTAAGACACCGGGTATAGATAAGGAGCAAGCAGAAACTCTAAAAGCCACTGGACAAGCAATAACAAAATGTGTCTTTCAACTTGCAAACTATATATATATATATATATATATATATATATATATTGTTTTAATAAGGGGTTGTTTAAGGGTGTATTGAGTAGCAAGGACCGTGTAGTAACCATAAATTGCAATAGGAATCAGAAAACTGCATTTATTTAGCAGAAAAATAGGTAATTCGTACATTATGTAAATAGCAAGCATTTAACATCCTGTATATAGAGCATAATTAGCTTTAAGCAATGCAAGTAAGCATATCTTACAACAATAGAACGCGTATTTAGCAGAAAATTAGGTAATTAATACATTATGTAAATAGCAAGCATTCAACACTCTCTATATAGACCGTTATTAATTTTAAGTAATGCCAGTGAGCATACCTTTCAACAATAGAACGCGTATTCAGAAAAAATGATCATACATGTAATTGAGAAGTGTTCTACAATTTATAAAATAAAGACGCCGAAGTTAAAAAATAAAACCTAACAAAGCTTTATGCAATTACGCTGAAACAATAAACATTTTACATTTTTGATAAAAAAACGCAGTTTCAAACACGCATAAAAATACAAAAACAGCATTAAAGTTACATAATTTATTTTGTTCAATTATCCAAAAGGCGATATCTATACAAAACAACACACTTAAAGTTGAACGTCTGGCAAAGATAACAAGGTATCAATAGCAAATGAACATTACACGGAAAACCGAATAAATTACATCAGAAACCACTTCAAAATGCAGAGAATGTTGAACACAGCGCCTAGTTGGTTGAGATATCTGCAGAACTGCTTGAAAACCCAGCCCACATGTAAGTGGGAAAAGCCTATATAACACAGAGCAATGATAACACAAGTCAGTTCATAACTCGTGCACGCCGAAGCTGCGTCACTGTTAACCAGAAAGTTACGCGTAATTCTAAATAAAGTACAATAGAATATCAAGTGTATGTTACAGTGATAATAGTGCAACGAATACGAAAACCTTTTGCCATTTTTTTTTATAGAAAGCATGAGTAGAATTTAGGTAATTGATTTAAACTAAATATTTATAACAATAGGGCTTCAAATTTGTGGTGTATTTCTGAATAATTCAAGTTGCGTCAATAATAATTTCAAGTTGCGTCGATAATAATTCAAGTATGTGTCGACAAGAATACTTCAAATCTGGGTCAATATAATAATTCAAATCAGCATCGACAATTATATTTTGGTACAAATCTGGAACAATTTTGATTTGCGTCAAAAGCATTTAAAGGAAGAAATTCAAGGCATATAAAATAAAGAAGCACAAAGTAATTTTTGGAAAACGAGGGGTAACTGTACTCAAATATTGGTTCAATAAAGCAGAGCATTGGCAGACGAATAAGGACAACAAAGGGGTGTTGATCCACAACACGAACAACATATCGCAGGTCAGATCTATTTAATTTTAAGATATTTTTCTATTTAAATTTTAATACTGAATTTATTCAATTTATATAAAACTTGTAATGAAGTCAACAACAAACACTGCATATGTTAAACTTACATAATATATTATAAAGAGGTCTAGAACGTTCCAGGTTTCTTTGGTAAAAAGAGGTAGTTTTTGGTGACTTTAGATTGAATTCAAAGTATATAAATTTTGGGATAAATGATACATATGATATTGATTGATTGAGGAGTGTATTTAATGAATTTCAAAAATTGTAAATAATATTTCTTTTCATTATATGAAATTAATTGACTTCGTTTTATCAATTCAGACAAATAGGTAATCATAAAGGGGTGGAAAAGAGAAAAATTGATCATCGTAACGTTGTGCACTCTGTGTAGATTAAAAAGGGCTAGCCATGGCATAATAATAAAATTAGTAAGATTAAATTTGAAGTGAGAACACAGAGTGGTGGCGTTAAGTAAAAACGTTCATAACACCGAGTTATTATCCCAAAAGAGAGGCGCAGATAGATGTGAAAATTTTCCAACAATAAGTTTGACAGCACACGTGTCAAAAATATTAATTAGAATTGTACAAAGACGGATGCAAAAACGAGTTGAAGAAGTACTAGGAGAAGATCAATTTGGGTTTAGACAAAACAGGGGAACACAAGAGGCAATTTTAGCTGCGAGAGTAATAATGGCAAAAACAATAGAAAAAGGAGAAAGCGTGTGTATAGAATTTATAGATCTGGAAAAAGCATTCGACAATGTAAAATAGAGAAAAATGTTAGAAATACTCAAAAAGATTGGAATGAGTTTTAGGGATAGACGGATAGTGCATAGCTTATACAAAAAGCAAACAGCAGAAATAGAATTAGAGCAAGAATGTAGAGACGTAAATATTAGGAAAAGAGTAAGGTAGAGATGTGCCCTATTCCCGTTAATTTTTAACTTGTACATAGAAAAGGCAATGAATACTGTCAAATGCAGGAAGACATTTGGAATTATTATACAGGGACAAAAGATTTATATGCTTAAATTTGCAGATGATATAGTGATATTAGCATTTGGCAAGGAAGAGTTAGAAGCAGCTCTTATCGAAATGGAAGCAGTTCTAACAGAGAGATACGGTATGAAAATCAACAAAAATAAAACTAAAGTACTAGTATGTAAAAATGGGGAAAATAAATTGAAAACTAGAACACAAACAGGAAATATGAACTTACAAGAGGTTAAGGATTTCTGCTATCTAGGAAGATGGGGAAAGCGTAAAAAATATAAAACAAAGATTAGCACAAAGTCGTGCTACATTTAACAAGAAAAAGTAATTACTGTGTTCAAAGACAACAAACATAGAAACAAGAAAAAGATTGTTGAAAACATGTGTGGAGCACAGCACTGTACGGCTGTGAAACTTGTACAGTAGTAGAATCGGACAGGAACAAGGTAGAAGCCTTTGAAATGTGGTGCTACAGACGTATGATGAAGATATCATGGATAGACAAAGTTAAGAACCAAGAGGTTCTATAAATGGTAGGGGAAGAAAGAAATATGTGGAAAACAGTAAATAAAAAAAGAGAGATAGGATGATAGGTCACATACTATGACATGGGGAAATAGTGCAGAATATATTACAAGCAGAGATAGGAAAAAAGAGGGGTAGTGGTAGACCTAGGTTAGACAATTGCACATACATAGTCAAAGATGTAGGCAGTGAGAATTTCAGGGAACTGTGTAGGCTAGCTCAGAATATAAGTCAGGGGTTGATTTTGCAATATTTCAACTAATCGTGATTGTGCAAAGAAAGATTTATTGCAAAACTATTAATTCGGCAAATGTCTGTGTTGGGAGATCTTGGTCGCCACAGGCTGCTTAACCCTCTTCATATACCACTGAATATCGGTGAAATAGGATATATATTTACAAAACAATAGAAAAGAAACTGAGCTGTATCTAACAAGAGGCGGCTCCGTGGCATAGTGGTATGTGTGTGACTACTACGCCCTAGGTCCCGGGTTCAAATCCCAACACGGTCCGCTTGAAAAATGTTAGGCGAGCATTTTTCGCAAAAATACACCCTCGTTCGGATGAGAGGTAAAATGGAGGTCCCGTGTGTGAGTGTTGTCATGCACGTTAAAGATCCCTACCTTGCTTGGAACAGCAAGGATTCGGCAAAAAGTCAAAATTTTCCAGGTAAAAAAAAACTCGCTTCCTGGTCAATGTAGTACCTTCGGGTGGAGCATTGGAAAATCACATGTAATGTATCTAACAAGAAAGAGCAGCGGCTATGTTTAAAGATGACAAACATAGAAACAAGGAAATACTGTTGAAAGCAAATGCGTGGAGCATAGCATTGTACATCTATGAAATAGAGACAATAGAAGAAGCAAACAGGAAAAGGAGGAAGCCTTTTGTAATGTTATGCTTCAGATGTATGATGAGGATAGCATGGACAGACAAAGTTAATAACAAAGAGGTTATAGAAATAGTAGGGAAATAAAGATATCTGTGGAAAACAAAAAATAGGAGAAATAGAAAGGCAGGACACGTACTATGACATTTTTGGAAAATAGTATGGACTATATTACAAGCAGATACAGGAAAAAGAAAGGTAGATGTGACTTAGATCAGACTATAGCATGCAGATAGTGAACGATGTAGATTGTGGAAATTTAGGGGAAATGTGTAGGTTATCTCAGAATAGGAAACAATGGAAGTACACGTCTAACCAGTTTCAAAATTGAAGACTTAATAATGATGATGCAAAAAATGTTGTGTTAACAGACCTCTGATATAATTACTGCCAGTTTTAAAATGTAGTTTACATGAAGGATATTTCAGAAATCACTTTTGTAATATTGTTTATTGGTGATTGTAGATATTCCGTAAGCTTATCAAATTCTTGCATTTGTTCTCCAAAAATATGGGATTTCGGAATGCCTACCGTAATAGTCAAAAAAAGTTTAAAAGTTGATTCGTATAAAAGTTTTAAAAAAAATTAGTTTTGTTTATTTTGTTGGGTTATATTAAACTAAAATAATATATTAAATATTAAGCAGGCTCTTTTAAATTTTTTTCTGCAAGATATTAAATGAATTTTGTACTGGATTTGTTAAGATAATCAATATGCATTAAGGTTGTTTGTCTATTGTAATTAACAGTATAAAAATGTACATGTAATTAAAATTTCCAACATATTAGTAACATAGCAGCAATAAACGTAAAGTAGATTGATAGTAGTGAGAAAAGCATATTACCCATTTGTAGATTTGCAGTTAAAATAGAAAGAAGGTAGTGTTACGGTATTCCATGCAGATAAGAAAGAAAGCAGTAAAGTAAGTAAAAAAAATTTCCTACTCCGAATACCGCAATAGAACAGGAAGAAGGGTTAGAATAGAAATTCAAAAGAATTAGATTTAGGGCTAACTCAAAAACGTCTTATAACACTAGGTACAATAAGGAATTTTAAAATCGCGACTTACAACATTTCTTTGCGCTCAAAGGACACAATTAGAATAGAATCAAGAAGAGTCTTTCAAAAGCTTGTATTTATACAGATTGAGAACGACGGGAGAAAATAACGAAAACTATTCCCACCGATATTGTGTGAAATATTCCGCGAAACCAGTGTAAAAGTATATTTTCCAGACAACAACTGCAAATTATTCCTCAAAGGATGGCCAATTAATGCAAAGACTATAATAGTTTCCATTGAATTTTGTGTTTGCATGGGAAAGTAGCGTATATTTTAAACGTTCAAGCAACCTTGCATACACCTAAGGAAGTGCAACGTATAGCCGGTTGCCTAACTTATAGAAATGAATAGATTTGTATTATTATCAATCCACGATACAGGGAATGAATTAATTAAGAGACGGTTTATCGCTTGTAAACTTTAACAAGCTCAACACGTGCAATATAACAAAGTAGGATTTCCCAGTACTAACCATTAAAAGCTTTTACACTGCAGTTGTTTCAAACGTGGTTCGAAAAATAAACTATTGGAAATAATAAGCAGCTGCTTGCCTTATTTCCATGAATTTATATAGCAAGGTTGTTTTGAATATGTATTTCAACATACTTTTAAAACGAAGTTGTAGAACAATATGCAAATATTTCAGAGAATTAGAACGCATGCTTTTAACATTTTCAGAAAGTAAACGTAACAGTATGTTGAAATGTAGTGGTTGCTTCGTTTTGGACGATAGCTTTACTGACAACAGACCTACCTTACTCAGTGTTTCTATTACAATTCCATAGAAGTGGTAGCATGATGACAAAAACGGCTGTTTACATACCACACATATCATTTATATGCTTGTAATTTGACATTTAAAAATAGTTTGTTTTCATCTTAACATTTACACAACTAAAATTTGTTCCTGACATAGGAATGCCCTTGTGCTACAGTTGTTACATTAAGAGGATAAAGGCTACGGGCAATTAAAGCAGACAGCTGTTTATCAAAAAAAAAACTTTAAAACTCTTCAATAACCATAAATTGATGTTTGCTGTCCTTTTTTATAAAGCCTAAAATTGAACGCTGTTAAGCTAAAAGCTAAACGCTGTTCTGTTCTATTTCATATAACAAAGTCAATGTTATATTATTTTTAAAACAGAAATTTATAAATGCAAAAGAAAGTAGTAAATACCCGGGGTTGGTAGAAAAACACTTTATTTTGATAAAACCAGGCCAGTGGTCGAAACTGGTTTAAACCGCCAAAAGTGGTTTTAACCACTCTTAAAAGTTTATAACTTCTGTGCACCAGAATTAAATTGCTACCTTTGACTATTTTATCATTAGTTTCTATCTTTTTAAATGAATGGGTATTATGTGACAATCTTATTTGATTTTGTTGATTCTTACAAGTTGCTTCTTGTTGAATTGAGTTTATGAATTGCAGAGTGTTTTATTATTGTTAGTTAGTTAGTTAAAGATCACTAAGCAAAGTGAGCAGAAGCAGCGCTGAGAGCATTTAATAATAACATCGTAAGTACCCAATTAGTTTATTATAAAATTGGTTCAATTTAGTTTTATATCAGGAATGGAGATGCATAAAACTTCAATTATCTAGATAGTAGTTTTAGTTGACCATAAATTGAGTGCTTTCGTAGTTTTTTAACTCATCCCATTCAATGATTGAATTAAACCTTAATTATAACAAAATTAGGAAGTGAAGTAGGGTTGTGTGGCTTTTAATTTATTTAGTTTGTACTTTTCATTTTTTGTGCGTATTTAAAGTTTTAAATAATTACAGTAGGAAGTAGTAAACGTTAATGTTCACTAAACACTAATCGCTTCATAAATATGAAAAGTTGGGTAATTATTTCAGGAAAAGGAAAGTATTCATTATTTCATTATAAATACTAGAGCCATGGCCAGAGCAGTCCAACTACGAGTACGAGTAGCAGTAATCCTAATAGTAAGTCAAACCATGGTTGGAAGAGGTCGAGGGGGTGATTGCCATAAAGAGCCAATTTAGTGTACTATAGAGAGAAAACAGACACCGCTGGTAATGTAAATGGTAAAATTTGCAAACAATGTAATAAGCAAGTTAGCTTGCAACCACTGTGACTACGAACACATAAAAATAATCATAAAAACACTTCTGCTAATGATTTTGATTCAGATTCGAGCACCTATATTGCTTTGGATAATAATCATGAAACAAGCCCATTAGTTAGAGCTAGCAGTAGCAAAGTACTTGTTCAACCAAAAGTAAACAGCTTTTTAATTAAAACTACAAGCCAAGACAAAAAACAAATTGACAGTGCTATTGCCATGTACTTTTATGCTTGTAATGTACCATTTATGCATGCAGAAAAATATTAATTTAAACAGATGATTGACAGCCTATGACCGGGATATGCTGCACCAAATCGAAAACAATTCGTTTTCACTTACTCGATACTATCAATGAAGAAGTAACCATAGAAGCAGAAAAAAAGAGTTTAATAATCTATAGGAACACTGGTGACACGATTTGAATAAAAAAGAATAAAAATCCCTTACCACAAAAAATATCAAAATACTAGATACGTATTTCGACCACTATTGTGGTCATCATCAGTAGGAAATCTGCATTTAAATAATAATTAGCTGTTGTTCCGGAGGATATTCTCCTCACCACTTAGGCTGAAGTGAACCTTCCCAACCTACAATTTACTATAATGTTGCTTTAAACACTATCGAGGATATTCTCCTCACCCGCAGGCTGGTGTTATCCACAACAAACAAGTAAACTAGTTAATTAAATAAGTAATAATCACAAAAAAAGATATTCAATAAAGAAATAAGTTTATATATCTTAACCTAAGTAAACCTGTAATTCGTCGAAGTTTTGTTCCCCCGCAGCACAAAGATTGGTCGGGCCAACTGGAACTGAATTAGCTGCAGTAACAAGAACTCGATCTGCATCGCCTGATGCAACCCTCGTTGACAAGCTTAATATTTCCCACAGAATTAAATCACTATTTACAGCAGCATAAAGCAACTGATTTGCCACGGCGTACCTAGGAATTAATTCCTTGACATCAAAGAACCACTTTCCGAGTGGTTCCTGTCTTAATAATTTATAATATTGGATTCTGCTATTCAGTGTCGCACCAAATCAGATAACCAATAATCAAACATACATGTGCATAATGTCTCTCCCAATATAAAATTATTTAAACCAGGCAAATCTTCTACCAATTCACTAAAAAGATTTCTCCTGAATGAGAAAAGGCTGCCCCCAAGGTGTTTTATGTAACAGAATCTACTTTCAGGAAACACTATACTGAAAGTAATAGGGCCTACCTCTTCAGAGACTTGCACTTGAACAATGACTATTCTGAAGATAACAAAAGAGAAAATGGTGTGTGTGCATTCCATTATATATGCTGTTGATAAGGATGACCGGTATCACAATCCAATCCACAAATTTTGAGTTGGAGGTCAGCACCAACAAAGGTTCAATAGTGTAATAACCAAGGTCGTCAACGCAGATTTGTTAATTAATAACACCCATTAGATTCACTTAAAACAGAATAAACCAATATTTATTTCTTGTAAACAAACTTGATAAAGCAATCTGACATCTGACAGAATAATTAAACTATAAATGAAATGGCAGTGTTTGGCAACCCAACGAATTATAGGATTTAACCTAACCTTAAATATAATAATAAAGTGTATAGAGTAAATTGCAACAATTCACAAATGACACGTTACAAACTATTCCAATATACTTTATACAAAAAGCTATTCAATACTAAATTATTTTCGTTGACCACGTTTAATACATAGGAAATTCAGAGTTTGATTGGAAGAAATCAGTAAATTTAAAACTAAAAATTTGTATCTATTTTATATATATTCATAATACTCCCTTTCTTAGTTTAGAGTTTATTCTGTTGCGTTACAGTCTATATATATAATATATATACAATAAAATAACTATAAAGTTACATTTCCAATCACTTCCATTTTGAAGTGGAATTGAAATTTTAATAAAACGACCTAGATTGTTGTTTCCAACGAATGTCAATTTGTAGGTTATGTTTTGAAATTAATTATGGATAAAAATATTTTGTTAGCTGGTATTGCTGCAATTGTTGTTTCCAAATTAATTTAAAAAATAACTCTTTATTTAAGTTGTTCATTTCTTTCGAAAATAAGAGCCCGCGATAAAATAACACTAACTCTAACCTCAAAATTTGACTTAAAATTAACTTGTTGCTTGCTGTGTGTAAGCTGCTTGCATCGATTCGACTTAACAGTGGAATTACGTTCACGTCGAATTAGCATTGAAAACAGTAACGTAAAGAAATGTGGGCGCAAGCATAAAAAGTTGAATTCCACTTCAAAGTGGAAGTGGTTGGAAATGTAGCTTCAACACTTTAAAATAATTTGTTACTTTTGTGTTTGCAAAGTGAATGTGACAAACACTAATCCCCTAAGAAAGCATGCGTAAAAGATATACTATACAGCATTTATAGACACTACTTGGCAATGTGTACTTACGTTTTATAATTTTGAGACTGAAAATTCTTCAAATATAACTGTATTTCCCAATCAATGCACTCTAAAACTGAAAATTTTTGCATTTCTTCACTCATGATTTTAAAATATAAACTCAATTAACAACGCTACTTATGCGAATATACAAAACTGAATGACCGTTGCGAACGGAAGTACGCAGCAGCTACTTTGAACATAACAGGTGATTGGGTAATACAAGTACCAACCCATTAAGCGCTAATCACAGACGAGCGTCTCGTGGCAGTAATGACGCGGCTGCAATGACAATTGTAGACAGATTGTGGTTATAGTCAAATCACTTTAAGAAGAACCCAACGTCATATGCCAGATTGCGCAGAAATGTAATAACAGTAGCGTAGTTGAGTTATTACAGTTTAAACGGAAGATATGGCGTTGAATAGTAAAAAAATAAACAACCAATTAAATTATAATTTAAAATTTTTAATATAATATCGCCATATGAGTTGTGTGCATCAATATCCCTAAAAAATACTGCTATAGCAAGGTTATTTTGTAAAATCCGATAAAGCAAATGATTGAATACCATGGCCTACTTAAGTGGTTTCTATCTCATTCTAGTGTTCTGCAAACACATCTGTTGAGTAACTTATTGTTTTATTAATGTTAATTGTTATATACAAGATATTTTATATTAGTTAGATGGCGGTTTAAAACTGTTCGTCTGTGTATCAAGTAAAAATAAATAGTAATGAAATCTAAAACTTTTACAAGGTAATTTCCGATTGGTTGATCATAAAACTCTACGCCACTAAAACCTGAATACTGCCATCCCTAATTATATATAATGAACTGTTCCTAACCAATTTTTGCTTTGTGCGCATGATGACGTTGGGTTCTTCTTAAAGTGATTTGCTTATACTTAATTTTTTTGTTTACATAAATTGGATGAAGTCTGTGTTAATGTTAAATTGATTGTTTATCTCGTTATTTATATAGGAGGAGTAAAAAAATAAATATTTGCCAAGATTGTGGTTTTGAATTTAGGTAAAATAAAACTTTGTATGGCCACTTAAGAAAATTTCATGATTTGAATATAAGAGACCAGTTTCTATTAGCAACCAACTATGAATACTCCCTGTATGTTTGTTGTGGTTTGATTAGCATTCTTCTTAATCTTCTTTGGGAATGAATACAATATGAACAAAATAGAACCAACTATTAAATTCACACATGAATTAGAACAACATGGAAAACTTCCATTTTTAGATATTCTAGTTAGCAAAAACGATACAACAATTAATACATCGGTATACAGAAAACCAACGCACACAAACAGATACTTAAACTTCGATTCAAACCACCCACAATGTGTCAAACGAGGAATTATCAAAACCATGTATGATAGAGCAAAATTTATATCATCAAACGAAGAAATGTTAAAGAAAGAGAAAGACCTAATCAAATGTACACTAATAGAAAACAAATATCCTAAAAGAATAATAGAGAAAGAAATAAATAAAAATCCTAAAAATAAAGAAAAAGAAAACAAAATCAACGATACACACCAAAAAATGCTCTCAATACCATACATAAAAGGATTCTCCGAAAAAATCCAAAGAATAGGAAACAAATTTAGAATTAAAACAGTATTTAGAACCAACAATACACTAAGAACACAACTAACAAAAACAAAACCCAAAAACGCAATACAAAGTTCAAAAAACTGCATCTACAAAATACCGTGCGAATGTAACAAGTTTTATATAGGCGAAAGTTCTAGACCATTTGAAGTTCGATTAAAAGAACATAAATCATATATAAAAAATAGAAAATTTGAAAAATCTATGATTTGCCAACATGCATGGTACTCCAGTCATAAAATAAAATGGGAGGACGCAAAAATTATCGACAAAGAAGAAAATCACCAAAAACGCAAAATCAAAGAAGCTGCTTATATAACCCTACACAAAAATAACTGCGTTGCAAACGAAGTCGTGACTTTCAGTAAACAATGGATTCCATTACTAAAAGAAATAACAAAAGAAATAACAAATGAAAATCAAATGCCCACAATATCTAGGTAGCATTGCAAGTTTTTCCTGGGTTTTTCTTGCGATATTAACATGAAATACAGCCTACATACATGATTTCTATTTATACATACACTATCTAATTACATAACAATAAGCATATCAACAACCACTGTAAAACAGCATTAGCATCTGACAAGTATGAACCCGCAATAAGGTTACCTCAAAACCATATACAATATCCGTTGAACAGTATTGGTATCTGACAAGTGTAAATCCGTCTTAGGGTCACCTCAGAACTATATACAATTTTCATAGAACAACATTGGTATCTGACAAGTGTAAACCCGCCATAGGGTCTCCTCAGAACCATGTTAAAATCTACCAAAGAGGTAGCCTAAATCATAATAATTTTTCCCCTAAAAATAAATATAAAAAAACGACTGCTTATGCCTTACGGTAACACAATCGCACACTTCTTTAATAACCATCCTCTCAATTGTATAAATAGAAACATGTTAAAAAATGTTTTCCAAATTATTGAATTTATATAAAATTGACCAATAAAAATTAATCAGCTGATTTCACGTTAAGCGTATTGGCTACCTAAAGAAAGTCGATCCCAGGTCGCAACACAAATTGAAGGCAATCATTCTTTTAAACTTTAAAAATTTTTGCTTATTGTACTCAAACCAAATATTTCAATAAATCAAAGTCACCTTCAATTTATGTCATAAATGTCAAACTTGAAGTTTTTATTATTTTGCCAACGATCCTAGGACATGGATCGAAACGTAAATAAAATAGATTTTAAAAACTATGAGTGGTTTCCTTCCCAAAGAAGATTAAGAACAACCAACTATGGATAAAAAAGAAATGAAATTCAGTGCAATGAAGGAAATTAACTTTACACGAATGTTATCTATATATGTTAGCTCTTGTATGTAAACAACTTGGTATTTTGTACTAACTTGGTGCTATTCTAGGTATCTTTCGTGCTTGTGTCAATATGCAGTTTAAATGTAGTTTGCTGGTATTTCTTTAATTTGATTTGTAAATTATTAATTACTCGAATGAAATGTGTTTAATAATAGTAATAGAGGCTTGAGGTTTCAAAAATTGTATTTTTATTTTTTAAAAAGTGAACATTCTCAATAAATACCTTAAATTAATTAAGAAAGAAACTAATTTTATTTTGTCGAGAATTTTGTTTGCACCCTCAGTCGACTAAAATATGTAAAAAACCAAGGTAGAAAATTAAGATTATTTTGGTCCTCCGACTAAAAGTAAAACTAAAACACTGCACTGTAAATTTAAGAACACTCAATCCGACAGAATTGACAAAATTACAATAACTTACCAGCGCTTGTAACACTGATAAAACAAAGTGAGAACTCAGGATTAAATTAGATTAGTCGCGTACTTGTAACTTTCCCATCAAAATTGCTGGGATTGTAATGATTTCCAGTAATTTGTACATGTATTTCTGCGAGTAGTTTCCCCATCGGATTTTATTCCCAAACAAGAGAAAGAAGTACAAAATCCAACCTTATAAGCTTTAGCGTTAATTAAACCTACTTTCTACTGAGGTAATACACTGTCTTATCTTAACATAAAATCAGGTGATGTATGATCAGATCTTGTATGAACATTAACATTAATGTTTGAGTTATTAACCAAACCATCCCTAATAAAAATTTCTTCTGTTAGGGTAGGCTTTTTAAGATCATAATTCCTTGTTGATTCCTTCTTTGTTGAAAATAGCCGCACCTGATGTTCAACTTTTTTATTAATATTAATCTCCTCTGTAGTTTTTAGATCAATAGATTTTTCTTTATTTAATGTGTCAATGATTTTATCAAATTGCCTCATTATACCCAGATGTTCGTCGTCAGTTAACAAAGCATTCTCACATAGGCCTATTATTAGCTCAGCTTTTTTTAATAATATCATTTTTTGAAGATTTTGCTTCATGTAAAATATTACTGCTGCAAAGTTCATTAATGTTACTAATATGCAAAGGTATGGCAATGTCAAGATTCGATTTGTAAAACTGTTCGCACAAGCATGTATGTGTTTGCAAATGTTAAGCTTTATCATGTTGTCAATACAGGTGCATTGAAATGTATGAACACATATGCTGCACTTTGTACAACTTAGGCATGAACCTTCACAAGCCTCATCTACTCTTGTAACTCGATACTATTGAAAAGCACAAGTGGACGACGTAACAAAACAACCCTCATCATTTTCCAGACGTCTAATAAAATCTGATGTAATTGTTATCCTTGCTTTATGACTTTGTTTAATTCTATTATTTTTGTCCTTGAACTTTGCAAGTTTAATTATATGTTTAAACTGGCTACAAGTTGCTGGAAAATAGTTCGAAGTACAGAAATACACGCCAAGCGGTGAGTCAACAACTCAAAACCACTAAACAAGCAACCGATTTGGATCAGGAAACTCTAATAAGAAGCAGCAGGAAGAGTATCAGGTCAGAATTATCTTCCCAATTCATAGTACGTTACATTTATTATTTTAAATATTTGATGAACTTAAAACTTGCATGTAATTTAGATATTCGGTGTAAAAGGTCAACAAAAATTTGGTTAGTACATAAAAGTAGATTTAAAAAGAGGAATAGTTCTTTGAACGTTCAACGAAACCATTCACAGTAAAATACAATTCTTTTTGCTGGCTTTTATTGCTATAAAAAGGTTTAAAAAAAAAGGTTATAAATTTCGTAATGAACAAATTTGATAGTAGTGTTTATATTTATTTTGATTTAAATGTTATGTAAATAGTAATCAATATTAAAAAGGACGCAGAGTTGCAAATTGTAAATTTTCTTCGCATATTATACGAATTTGGTGGATTTCGCTTGTATTATTCAGGTATATGGAGTGTTAGAAGCGACTGGTTAAAAATTTTCTGTTATCATATCGTCGTTCACCCTGTGCGGGTTATCACTGAGCTAGTCGAGGCATAAAAATAATTGTGTTAATTTTAAATTATTTTAATAGTGACGAGAGGTGGCGATCAGCAGGCAATTGGTCGTTATACATCTGACGAGGGACGATATCGTAGCAATATATAAATATGTCGTTTTTAACCTCCAAAAGAGACATGTGTACATACACAAATGACTTTATTATTAAAACTTAAAGTACACTTATAGTCACTTTTCGACATAATCACCTTGGAGATTGAGGTATTTGTTATATCTGTGGACATGCTTTCCAATAGCCTCTGCAGAAAATATTGCCATGAATGTATTTAAATGACTGTTGATGCAATGTTAAAGCTCTTTGTTAGTTAGTTTAGAAGCACTGCCTCATAGCCGATTCTTTAGTTCAGGAAATTCATGAAACGGTAGTTCAGAATTGTATGGATGGTGAACAAACACATCTCATTGTAATTGCTAAAGGGGCTATTTAGTTACCAGCACTGTAAAAATGGGCACTGTTATGACTTAAAACAACTCCAGAAGTGAGCACTGCCTATGAAGTTTTCTCCATACACATGGATGTTCTGCTGTACTATTCACGTTTGCTTGCAGGAAAAGAATAACACTTCGCAATTGTACTTGGAGAGAAAAATCAATCAAGATGGCCATGTTTACGTGGCTGCAGCTCAACTCAGAATGCAATGAAGGACTAAGCTGTGGCAGATGGTGTGATGGAGTAGATGCGTAGTCGCTCATTGCACACAGTGGTCACCTACCGCTTATCTAACATTTACAGTGCGCAATCGGATGCTCATGTACACACACACACACATATGTATATATATATATATATATATATATATAGTGGTTTTAAAAGGTTAAAAGTAAATATAAACAAAGCAATTTCAATACACCCTGTATAAAGGAAACAACCAGAAATTACGTGCGAAATTTATTCCAGTTAGTTCATTTTTAAGTAACAGGTATTAACAAAATTTTACAAATAATGATTAAAATTTAGTAGGTTTGCAAAGAAAATAAATGGTAGAAGCCAATGCAATTAATTTATTAATTTAATTGAGTTTAATTAAACGGTTATTTACGTATAACATGCATAAAAGCATAAAAAATCAATAAATCAAAGGCGAATAGCGTTCGTTATAACAAATAAATATATCGGTTGGGTTGAAATACCATGAAAAGAAGTTCCTAGAAGTGTTGTGTTAAAACGTCGGTTTATTAAGCACCTGCGTGTTTTCTAAATGTCAACTTCCACTTATTTTGTGTAGATAAAGCTCAAGATTCTACGTATATTGTACAAACGGTTGGATGTTTTCGCATTAAACACTAATGAGGGGTTATTTAAAGCACATAGAAACTCCACGTGGGGTTAGATAGCAGATCGACAGAAATATCGATTTTCTACCACTCAAACCAGGTTAGAAAGAGACGTAGAAAACGCATAAGCAAGAGACAGCGTTAGATCGGCGGGATTTGTAGGACGTCAGTGGATATATGATTGGTCGATATTGTTAGTTGGACATGAGACAAATACGAGAATAGTGTATATTAATTTTCAGAAAAGATTGTAACGGTGCGCTGAAATTCGCGGACTTAGAAATCGGTTAAGCTCAAAATTTTAAGAACGTGTTGTTGTAGATGAAGGATTTCGGGTGAATGCGGCCAGGAGGTGGCAGCCTAAATTGTATAAATACTTTTCGAAAACATAATGAAAGCCCTTAATATTTCGATCGCTTCAGACTACGTATGAAAGCTACCACAAGTTTGTAAGTAAAATAAAATTATTTTAAATTATATTGCACGGTGTTAGCCTCATAATTTGTACGCGGTTTGTGTGCCGATATTACATTTTTTAATTGAGGTATCACCTTTATTTTTTTTAACAAGCTCGTGTCGTGACGTTAAGTAACGTGGATTAAAGTAAATAATTGTGAAAAACGTTTAATTAATTTGGATTTGGAAATTGGATACACCGTGAAGGCAGCGCTAGCAGCTCAATTTACATGGGGTTCTTCTACTAATAGCTAGAAGCGGCCTGCAGACCCGAAAAAAGCAAATACATGGCATCGTCCACGGAGCAGAGATCTTCTAGAAATTCCAGGTAACGCTTTGAAATTGTGTTGTTATAAACTATGAATATTGGGTGACGTATGAGAGTGAATTTTAAAGGTAGTGTGCATTTTTTGCGTATTGAACATAATACGTATAACTAACTTTATTATGGTATTTAAATAGAAATCTGAAGGTGTACATAAAGCTTATAACGTTCCATCAGAAAGTTAAATTTTGTGAAGAGTACATGAGTTGTTTTTTTAGTTTCTTGTAAGAGTATGCAAAGTATAAGGGCATACATTATTCATAATTAACTGGGTTATCATGAGCTCACCATACTCCAGAGTTTACATAGATTTAAAATAAATTATAAAGAAGGAATGAGAAATAAGGTATTATTCAGGGCCCATTTACTCCGGGTACATTTTATGTGTTTGATAATTTAAATTAAAATACAGGACATTACAAAATAGGATTTATTGAGGTGTAACTTGATCACTGAAATGTGGTGATATTGAATTTTATTTGTAAATAGTGAAAAATAAAAGATTGTATGTTTGTTGTATTTTGTGGTTTTATTGGGAGTGTGCGTGAACGATGGAATATGAGAGTGAATCTAGATATCCAAGAGGAGGTCCAACTGAGCTAGCCGGAAGCAGTTGAAGAAAGCAATTTAACCGAGGAAGAGAGGAAAACGAGTAAGAAATTAAATTTTTTAAATTATGTAATTTTTGAAAAATTTTCTATTATGTGCAATTTTCGAGTTTTGAAAATTTAAAAAAATGTTTGAATATATTTTTGTTGGTGAGGCTTTTACCCAAGAACCACGGCAATATATATATATATATATATATATATATATATATATAGGGTGCCCACAATCTATCTCCGTATATGGGTAACTTTTTTATTATAGAAGATACAATGTTAATTAAATTAGCAAAGTTGAAGAGAAATTTACGAGTAGTATGATGCTTTTTTGAAAACTCACCTAGATGCTCAACTTTTTTAGATATTTGAAAAAAAACTGAAATTTGCCATTTTCTTCAAACGCTAATAACTTTTTAATGGTTTAACCTATAGAGAAAATAAAAACTGCTTGTAAGGTAACTTTTACGTAGAATTCAATAGCGTATATGACAATTTTAATTGGGAATGGGTTTTCAAGCTACAAACATAACCTCACTTTTTTTAAATGGAAACCATAGTTCAATATAACCCAAATGGAAAGGTTTTTCCTTTCTGATTACCCTGATGTAAGGGTTGATGTACTTATTTTCAGTAGTTTCTTCATAATAAAGAAAAAATCACCTCTCCTTATCAAAGTTCTTAACTACTTGCACGTATTTACATTATGCTTCCTGAAGCTCTACACTTTATTATGTTTACATATAAAATACGCTTGCTTCCACTGAAAAATATCATTGTTTGCTTTACCTAAATTAACTAAAACTTTATCTACAGGGTATTAAATATTTACTATTTACCTAATGCATGTGTTCCTGGTTTCTACGCTAACTATGTGTCTTCCTGTGTGTATTTGCGTCGCTTAAAACTATTTATACTTTATATACAGGGTGTGGACTGCTTACTATTTACAAACTATCTCCATTTCTCTATTCTTTACTAAATAAATGCAGTTTTCTGCTGCCTATGATAATTTCTCATTTCTAAACGACCTTTACTATAAAGTACACCCTTAAACAACCCTTTATCACAGCAATATATATATATATATATATATATATATATATATATATATATATATATATATATATATAAACAAGTTGATATTTTTATTTTTTGGGAAATTTTTCGTTCGGATTTTTTTTTATTAAATATTCATTTGCTGGTTTCTGACGTTTCGATTTATTTAAAATCTTTGTCAAAGAGCTAAAAGTATAAAGATAATAACAGTATTCAAATTATAGTTTTTGGCATACACAGCTTGAATAAAAAATATTTGACATTGACATTGACAAAAAATAAATGTGTAAATAAGGTAACTTGTAGAAACTGCAAATTATGAATGTAATGTTTTGATCATGTGGGGTGTATAGTATGGCGTGGTGTGTTGATTTAAATATATTTTGAAATGTAGAGGTAAATTAGTAAATTAGTTTTATGGATGGTTGTCTATTTTGGTGATGTTATATAGTTGTGAGTACACTGTACTGAGGTTATTGATGTCTTGTTTGTTGTTGATGCAATTATTGTCTTGTATTATGTGGTAATATTCTAAAAATAATCGTCTTTTGTGGTTATTGTCTTCTGTTAATATGGCGATTTCATTGAAATTGGCTGTATGTTTGGTAGAATGTAGATGAGAAGCAAGAGCACAATAAGTTTTTCCAATTTTTGCATCGCTACGATGTTGGGTAAGTCTATTTTTTAACCATTGTGAAGTCTGTCCTATGTACGTTTTTTTGCAATTGCATGTGATTTTGTAAACTAGGTTGCTGCGTAAAAGTGGATTAGTGGGGTCTTTTAGTTTTGTGAATAAATTTCGAATCGATTTTTCATATGTGTAAGCTATACAGATGTTAGGTTTTTTTAATATTTTGGAAATTAGTGGTGTTAAATTTTTGATGTATGGTAATTGTATGTATTTTGTGTTGGCAATTTCGTTTTGTTGAATAGAGGTTTTTATTGTGTTTGTATATAAAAGTTTGTTTAATAGTGATTTTGGATAGCCATTGTTATGAAGTATATTAAAAAGATCTTGTTTATTTTTATATAAGAATTTTGGTTCACATATATTTTCTATTCTATGTTTTAGGGCTAAAGCAGTGTTTATTTTGTGAGTATATGAGTGATTGGAATGGTAGTTTATGAATCTTTCTGAGTTTGTGGGTTTTTTGTATATATCGAAATTGATTTTGTTATCTGGAGTTCGTATAACGAGGGTGTCTAAAAATGGGATGCTATTGTTGTTTTCTGTTTCATACGTGAATTGTAGGTTCGGATTGAATATGTTGAATTGTTGTAATGTTTTATTTATGAAATTATTAGGAATTGAGCATAATATGTCGTCGACAAATTTAACTAGGAATGTCATTTTGAATGGTAATTTGGGTAAAACTGTGTCTAAAAGATGATCCATGATTACTTGAGAAAACAAGAATAGCATCCCATTTTTAGACACCCTCGTTATACAAACTCCAGATAACAAAATCAATTTCGATATATACAAAAAACCCACAAACTCAGAAAGATACATAAACTACCATTCCAATCACTCATATACTCACAAAATAAACACTGCTTTAACTCTAAAATATAGAATAGAAAATATATGTGAATATATATATATATATATATATATATATATATATATATAAATCGGAAAATCAGAGGTTGCAGGTTCAAGTCCTGCTGTAGCCGTTCTTTTAGTGGTTTTCAATTACTAGTTCGATTTGAAATGGTAATTCAACTTTAAATACAAAGTTGGGTTTTCATTTCATCTTAATAACTATTAATATATATTAAGCATTCATTTGCATTCCAAATGTGGATTATTCTTCTCTATTAATTATATATATAACTGTGAGATTTTACTTCATAAATTTGAGAAAGAACCAATTCGTTTAGACATTTAATTGTATAGGAAACGTGATTGTGAAATATACTGTACATATAAATCGTGGTTATTAAAAAAGTAATTCAAAAAGGATAGTGTTTTATATAAATTTAAATTCAAATGCATAAAAATACTCTTAAAGAACGTCAAATTTATGTCAAGTCTCGTGCATTACATTACATTTTATAATTGAAAAGTGTATTCATTTAAGTATAGAAACGTTTAAATTATAAACCAAAAACATAGCATAATGCATAAAAAAATACATAGTAATTATACGGAAGATTTAATCAAGAAGTTATCAATAAATGATAATCATATGATTAAGATTTGTTTATTACAGACTAATGTAGAGGATGACTTAGAAAAAGTGCTGTGAGAGAAAGAGATGTGGACTCATCATTTTTGTATATAAAATATATGTTGCCAGAAAGTTATTTAGAATCATTGTATTTGTGTTTAAGATATTGTTTGTAAGAGAAAGTTGTTGTGGACTCATTATCTTTGTATTTAAAAGATTGTTTGTAAGAGAATTATTTCAAATCATTATTCTTGTATGATCACAGTGGTTTCATTAATGCTAGAAGATAGAATCTATAAAAAAAATCGCAGAGCTAGCAAAAATTAGACGTAGGCAATTAGAAACATCATCTCAGCAATATATATCTGTTGGTTTCTTGGGATGCACTCGTTCGTAAAATAAGAACTATAATGTCAAATTGTAACGTTTATTCTGACGTTTCGGCATGAATATTTTTGCCTTAATCATAGACTAAAATATGATGAATTTAGTTTTGTAAGGTTAAAAACAGTATAGCTAATCTACTTACATAATTACCATGACTTAAAGAACTTCTACATTTAAAAACTAATACATAAATTACAGTTATAACTTTTGACAATTATGAAAACAATAACAAATATTTACAAAAGCTGACTATGTCTACAATGCTAATTTTAGTAAAATAAAAAATTATAAAAAGAAAAAATAGAAAGAGCTTAAATAACTAATATGAGGTTGTAAATTTTATTAAATTATTAGTTAGTGATGAGTATAACGATTGGAAATTGACTTGAAATTAGAAAAATATGAAGGAAACGTAAAAAAAGGGGGTAAGATATTAGGAAAGAAATGTTCGTTTTATTAGTGGAATCTAAATTAACGGTCTGTGAAAGTGGATATTATTAAATTTATATAGCGAAGAATATACTATATTTAAGTTGTTTGTATCTTGTTTGCTGTTGAGTGGATTAGGTTGTTGTAGAATGTGAAAGGATTCCAGGAATAGTCTTTTGTGGTAGTTGTTTTCAATGTCTAAAATTTTGGTGTCTTCGAATTTAGCAGTGTGATTTGTTGCATGTAAATGTGATGACAAAGCACAACTTAGTTTACCAAGTCTGGCATCACTTTTATGTTGAGTTATTCGATTTTTTAGCCATTGTTTTGACTGACTTACATAAGTTCTATTGCAACTACATTCTACCTTATAAATAACATTACTGCATAATGTTTTTTCGGTGTTATCTTTTAATTTTGTGAATAACTTATCTATTGATTTTCCATAAGTATAAGCTATTAGAATTACAAATTTTTATACAAATCCTGTATATAAGAAAATAAATAACACCAACACTCGCATCTACAGTAAGACCAAGAAATTCTTGAATGATAACCCCAACATTTATGTAACAAAAGCCGACAAAGGTTCTGTCACCGTTATATTAAACAAACAGGATTATCTGACCAAATCTAATCAATTACTTGACGATATAACTACCTATAAAAAACTCACAAAAGACCCTACTTTCACTATTCAAAATAAAGTTAATGATCACATTAAATTCTTATACAAACATTCTATGATCACCAAAATTGAAAAGGATATTTTAATTAAAAATAATTGCATTCCAGGCAAATATTATGGTTTGCCAAAAATCCACAAAATAAATATACCTCTAATGCCCGTTTGCACCGCATTAATTAACTACGAGTAAATGCTAAGTACGGCTTAAATTTAGAAATTGTGTTGCACCGCATGCAAAATACTTGTTAACTCCTACTTAAAATAAACCGTGGTTAAGGAAGGATTAAAGTTTAGTACGAGTTTGCGCGTGCGCATTTGATATAAGTGTAGTTGACATTTATTGAAGTTATAACCATCAGCTGTTAGATTTTACATAATTTTGATAAACTTTTTATCAATAATGGATTTGGTGGATGGCTTCGAATTTTTAGAAGATGATCTAGACTTATTAGAAATTATTGATGTAGGTTTCCCAAAATTTCAATACACCAGATCAAACAAATTTCACGAATTGGATGAATATACATTTTTTAGAAGATTTAGGTTAACAAAAGCAACAGCTCTCAATGTTTTACGTTTAATTGAAGAACGACTTGAATTTCCAAATGACACGTAAGTACATTTATGGTTCATAAGCATTAGAATACTTTACAAAATTGAGTATTTTAGAAATAACAGCATTTCACCCATGAATCAATTACTAACTGCATTGAGATTTTTCGCATCCGCAGGACATTTGTCGACTGTTGCTGATTGTATGGGAATGCATACATCTACAGTTTCTAGGATAATAGTAAGGGTCGCAGATAGTATAGCCACATTACTGTCTCAGTATATTAATATGCCAGAAAATCTCAATGATATTCAAAGGGAACAGAATGACTTTTATGAAATTAGTCGATTCCCTAGAGTGTTAGGGGCAATTGATGGCTCTCATATAAAAATACAATGTCCAGGTAGTGAAAATGGTGAAATTTTCAGGAATAGAAAAGGATATTTTTCAATTAACATCCAGGCAATATGTAATTCCAAATTAAAAATTATGGATCTAGTTGCAAGATGGCCGGGTTCAACCCACGACGCAACGGTGTTCAATAATAGTAGGGTTAGAGCACGTTTTGAAGATAGAAGGTTTCCAAATTCGCTGCTTCTAGGTATTTCTAACGTATAAAACTTTGATTATAATATATGCTTTTTTTAGGAGATAGTGGATATCCATTACGACCATACTTTTTTACACCACTCCTAAACCCCACCGCAAGAGCCCAGCAACTATATAACGAGTCGCATATTAGAACGAGAAATGTAGTTGAACGATTATTTGGAGTATGGAAGCGACGTTTTCCTATGCTAGCATATGGTATGCGAATTAAATTAGATACTGTATTGACAGTTATCATTGCTACTGGAGTTCTACATAACATTGCCCTAGAAATGAATGAGAGACAGTTACCTCCAGCAGAAAATATTGATATAGCAGAGTTGGAGCTTCTAATAGCCGATGGGCAAATTCCAGATATTCCAGAAAACAATAACAACATGATAATCAATGCAACCAGAAATGATTTTATTAATAACTACTTTTTACATTTGGAAATTATCTAATTTTTTTTGTTTTAATAAATTATCTAATCTTAAACCCTCTAGTTTTAACTTTCTTTCTTCTTCTTCAAAAACTTTTAACGACTTCTGCCTAGCTACTTCCATTTCTGCAATGGTTAAGCGATACTCCAACAATTTATTGTATTTCTCGGCAATATGAGATGACGTGAGTACGCTGAGGGCAGGTCTTCGTCGACTGCAATCATATTCTCGCTTTTGTTTCTCACGAGCTGATGACTATAAAATTTCACACTTAAAATATTTATGATTATTAAAATACACTTACGGTAGAGTTATCTGAAGTAATAGCAGTATGTAACAATGGATCTTTTGGTTGGCTGAGTTCTGCCGGACAATATTTTTTCCATGGGATTCTTTCTATATCCAAAGGCTCTGGTTGAGAATAATACATTAATTCAACATCAGATAAATCGAGCTGATTAATGTCTACATTATCATCCAAAATCTACAACAAATGATGTTATTGAAAAACATTTACAAATCATATGAGGCATACGTTTGCGTCTTCTACTGCATCACTGTCAAACATATTATTTATCCCATATACCGTCTTTTTATCTAATATACCAAGCATCAGATCGGTGTTACTATCTGTACTGGTAGCTTTTACCTTGCCTCCACCAGTTAAATATAACCCCTTCTTCTCTTCCCCTACAACTTTCCTTGTGCTTTTACACTGGTTTAAAAAGAATCTTCGTAGTGATTCGGCACTGCGAGCTTGTGAATTAGGCCATTGTGCATTGAATTCCTTGGCAATAATTATCCAATAGCAGTGTTTTTCCTCATTGGTTACTGCATCAGTTCGCTTATTAAGTACTTTTTGCTTGTACCTGTTTACCAATTGCAGAACTAAATTCTTTTCATCCACGGAATAATTTGCAGTACGGGCTCTTTTCTTATTGTTCATATGTGAACCAATAAAAAAATGATTTAAATGAAACAACCTAATGTATAGCTGAACAATATATACTTACTCATAATTCACGTCTCTTTTAGCGCCTAAATAAAAAAGTACGTGGAAAAATTCCAATAATAATATGATATACTCGGATAATAACGAAGAGTAAAGAAGCGGTAAATAAAGTTGTCAGTTAGATAAAGTAAGGTTATGGGCTATGGCCAAAAACTATACTATGATAAAAATTGCGCAGTTGCCAAGTTTCGACCAGTATTAACTAACACGGGATTAAATTAATGCCGTGAAAACAAAATTATTTTAACTCGTACATAAACACTAACTTCTTGTTAGTTAAGTTGAGTTTAAATATGATGCGGTGCAAACGGGTACAAGACCCATAATCTCTTGTATAGACACTCCAACCTATAATATTGCTACCTTTTTATTCAAAATCTTACAAAATTCTTTTCCTCTTGAAGACTATAACGTTAAAGACACCTTTACATTCGTCGATAGATATAGACACTTTCAATTACCCACTGACCATATTCTTGTATCTTTAGATGTCCGTTCTTTGTTCACCAATATCCCCAAAGAATTATTTGTTAAAATTATTACTGAAAAATGGAATGTTATTCAACTACATTGCAACCTTAACTTGAGTTCTTTATTATCAACTATTGATTTGATTTTTAATAACACTTACTTTACTTTTAATTCTAAGTTTTATCAACAGACCTTTGGCACTCCTATGGGTTTACCTATATCCCCCATTATTGCCCAAATTGTAATGGATTATCTGTTAGAATCTGTCATAAGTTTACTGCCTTTTGACATGCCCTTTATAGTCAAATATGTAGATGACATTTTATGTTCCATTCCAGAACACTTGATTGAATATACTTTATATATTTTTAATAGCTTCAATACTAATTTGGTTTTCACTTTCGAAAAAGAAATTAATTTCAGTATTCCTTTTCTAGATACGTTAGTCCTCAGATCTCCCATAAATACTTTATATTTTGACATTTACAAAAAACCTAATGACTCTGGTAGATACTTAAATTATCATTCTAACCATGCTTTTATTCATAAACTTAATACCATATTAGCTTTAAAATACCGTATTAAAAAAATTAGCGAACCAAATTTACTTACAAACAACTTAAAAGAGCTGGAATATATTGTACTAAACAATGCATACCCAAAACCTCTTTTAAAGAAGTTTTTATACTCCAATAATCTACAAACTTCATCAATAGACCGACCACTAGTTACAAATTTCAGAAAATTACCTTTTATTCAAAATTTAACCCCTCAACTAACCAAAATCTTAAAACAACCTAATATTCTAATAGCTTATACTTATGAAAAATCAATAGATAAGTTATTCACTAAATTAAAAGATAACACCGAAAAAACATTGTGCAGTAATGTTATTTATAAGGTAGAATGTAGTTGCAATAGAACTTATGTAGGTCAGTCAAAACAATGGCTAAAAAATCGAATAACTCAACATAAAAGTGATGCCAGACTTGGTAAACTAAGTTGTGCTTTGTCATCACACTTACATGCAACAAATCACACTGCTAAATTCGAAGACACCAAAATTTTAAACATTGAAAACCACTACCACAAAAGACTATTCCTGGAATTCTTTCACATTCTACAACAACCTAATCCACTCAACAGCAAACAAGATACAAACAACTTAAATATAGTATATTCTTCGCTATATAAATTTAATAATATCCACTTTCACAGACCGTTAATTTAGATTCCACTAATAAAACAAACATTTCTTTCCTAAAATCTTACCCCCTTTTTTTTACGTTTCCTTCATATTTTTTTAATTTCAAGTCAATTTCTAATCGTTATACTCATCACTAACTAATAATTTAATAAAATTTACAACCTCATATTAGTTATTTAAGCTCTTTCTATTTTTCTTTTTATAATTTTTTATTTTACTAAAATTAGCATTGTACACATAGTCAGCTTTTGTAAATATTTGTTATTGTTTTCATAATTGTCAAAAGTTATAACTGTAATTTATGGGCGAAATTAGGTTTGGACATTCTTTCAAAACAGACTGTGTTGATTTGATCATTTTATTTAAAGGAACTTCATTTTTACGTTTTAAAATGATTAAATCAACACAGTCTGTTTTGAAAGAATGTCCAAACCTAATTTCGCCCACACTAAAATTAAAATTAACAATTTCAAATCCTGAAATGCCAAAACTTTACTGTTTACCAAAGATTCACAAAAATAATAAATCGATGAGACTAATGCCCGTTTGCACCGCATTAGTTAACTACGAGTAAATGCTAAGTACGGCTTAAATTATAAACTGTGTTGCACCGCATGCAAAATACTTGTTAACTCCTACTTAAAATAAACCGTGGTTAAGGAAGGATTAAAGTTTAGTACGAGTTTGCGCGTGCGCATTTGATATAAGTGTAGTTGACATTTATTGAAGTTATAACCATCAGCTGTTAGATTTTACATAATTTTGATAAACTTTTTATCAATAATGGATTTGGTGGATGGCTTCGAATTTTTAGAAGATGATCTAGACTTATTAGAAATTATTGACGTAGGTTTCCCAAAATTTCAATACACCAGATCAAACAAATTTCACGAATTGGATGAATATACATTTTTTAGAAGATTTAGGTTAACAAAAGGAACAGCTCTCAATGTTTTAAGTTTAATTGAAGAACGACTTGAATTTCCAAATGACACGTAAGTACATTTATGGTTCATAAGCATTAGAATACTTTACAAAATTGAGTATTTTAGAAATAACAGCATTTCACCCATGAATCAATTACTAACTGCATTGAGATTTTTCGCATCCGCAGGACATTTGTCGACTGTTGCTGATTGTATGGGAATGCATCCATCTACAGTTTCTAGGATAATAGTAAGGGTCGCAGATAGTATAGCCACATTACTGTCTCAGTATATTAATATGCCAGAAAATCTCAATGATATTCAAAGGGAACAGAATGACTTTTATGAAATTAGTCGATTCCCTAGAGTGTTAGGGGCAATTGATGGCTCTTATATAAAAATACAATGTCCAGGTAGTGAAAATGGTGAAATTTTCAGGAATAGAAAAGGATATTTTTCAATTAACATCCAGGCAATATGTAATTCCAAATTAAAAATTATGGATTTAGTTGCGAGATAGCCGGGTTCAACCCACGACGCAACGGTGTTCAATAATAGTAGGGTTAGAGCACGTTTTGAAGATAGTGGATATCCATTACGACCATACTTTTTTACACCACTCCTAAACCCCACCACAGGAGCCCAGCAACTATATAACGAGTCGCATATTAGAACGAGAAATGTAGTTGAACTATTATTTGGAGTATGGAAGCGACGTTTTCCTATGCTAGCATATGGTATGCGAATTAAATTAGATACTGTATTGACAGTTATCATTGCTACTGGAGTTCTACATAACATTGCCCTAGAAATGAATGAGGGACAGTTACCTCCAGCTGAAAATATTGATATAGCAGAGTTGGAGCTTCTAATAGCCGATGGGCAAATTCCAGATATTCCAGAAAACAATAACAACATGCTAATCAATGCAACCAGAAATGATTTTATTAATAACTACTTTTTACATTTGGAAATTATCTAATTTCTTTTGTTTTAATAAATTATCTAATCTTAAACCCTCTAGTTTTAACTTTCTTTCTTCCTCTTCAAAAACTTTTAACGACTTCTGCCTAGCTACTTCCATTTCTGCAATGGTTAAGCGATACTCCAACAATTTATTGTATTTCTCGGCAATATGAGATGACGTGAGTACGCTGAGGGCAGGTCTTCGTCGACTGCAATCATATTCTCGCTTTTGTTTCTCACGAGCTGATGACTATAAAATTTCACACTTAAAATATTTATAATTATTAAAATACACTTACGGTAGAGTTATCTGAAGTAGTAGCAGTATGTAACAATGGATCTTTTGGTTGGCTGAGTTCTGCCGGACAATATTTTTTCCATGGGATTCTTTCTATATCCAAAGGCTCTGGTTGAGAATAATACATTAATTCAACATCAGATAAATCGAGCTGATTAATGTCTACATTATCATCCAAAATCTACAACAAATGATGTTATTGAAAAACATTTACAAATCATATGAGGCATACGTTTGCGTCTTCTACTGCATCACTGTCAAACATATTATTTATCCCATATACCGTCTTTTTATCTAATATACCAAGCATCAGATCGGTGTTACTATCTGTACTGGTAGCTTTTACCTTGCCTCCACCAGTTAAATATAACTCCTTCTTCTCTTCCCCTACAACTTTCCTTGTGCTTTTACACTGGTTTAAAAAGAATCTTCGTAGTGATTCGGCACTGCGAGCTTGTGAATTAGGACATTGTGCATTGAATTCCTTGGCAATAATTATCCAATAGCGGTGTTTTTCCTTATTGGTTACTGCATCAGTTCACTTATTAAGTACTTTTTGCTTGTACCTGTTTACCAATTGCAGAACTAAATTCTTTTCATCCACGGAATAATTTGCAGTACGGGCTCTTTTCTTATTGTTCATATGTGAACCTATAAAAAATGATTTAAATGAAACAACCTAATGTATAGCTGAACAATATATACTTACTCATAATTCACGTCTCTTTTAGCGCCTAAATAAAAAAGTACGTGGAAAAATTCCAATAATAATATGATATACTCGGATAATAACGAAGAGTAAAGAAGCGGTAAATAAAGTTGTCAGTTAGATAAAGTAAGGTTATGGGCTATGGCCAAAAACTATACTATGATAAAAATTGCGCAGTTGCCAAGTTTCGACCAGTATTAACTAACGGGATTAAATTAATGCCGTGAAAACAAAATTATTTTAACTCGTACATAAACACTAACTTCTTGTTAGTTAAGTTGAGTTTAAATATGATGCGGTGCAAACGGGCATAAGACCCATAATCTCTTGTATAGACACTCCAACCTATAATATAGCTACCTTTTTATTCAAAATCTTACAAAATTCTTTTCCTCTTGAAGGCTATAACGTTAAAGACACCTTTACATTCGTCGATAGATATAGACATTTTCAATTACCCACTGACCATATTCTTGTATCTTTAGATGTCCGTTCTTTGTTCACCAATATCCCCAAAGAATTATTTGTTAAAATTATTACTGAAAAATGGAATGTTATTCAACTACATTGCAACCTTAACTTGAGTTCTTTATTATCAACTATTGATTTGATTTTTAATAACACTTACTTTACTTTTAATTCTAAGTTTTATCAACAGACCTTTGGCACTCCTATGGGTTTACCTATATCCCCCATTATTGCCCAAATTGTAATGGATTATCTGTTAGAATCTGTCATAAGTTTACTGCCTTTTGACATGCCCTTTATAGTCAAATATGTAGATGACATTTTATGTTCCATTTCAGAACACTTGATTGAATATACTTTATATATTTTTAATAGCTTCAATACTAATTTGGTATTCACTTTCGAAAAAGAAATTAATTTCAGTATTCCTTTTCTAGATACGTTAGTGCTCAGATCTCCCATAAATACTTTATATTTTGACATTTACAAAAAACCTACTGACTCTGGTAGATACTTAAATTATCATTATAACCATGTTTTTATTCATAAACTTAATACCATATTAGCTTTAAAATACCGTATTCAAAAAATTAGCGAACCAAATTTACTTACAAACAACTTAAAAGAGTTGGAATATATTGTACTAAACAATGCATACCCAAAACCTCTTTTAAAGAAGTTTTTATACTCCAATAATCTACAAACTTCATCAATAGACCGACCACTAGTTACAAATTTCTGAAAATTACCTTTTATTCAAAATTTAACCCCTCAACTAATCAAAATCTTGAAACAACCTGATATTCTAATAGCTTATACTTATGAAAAATCAATAGATAAGTTATTCACTAAATTAAAAGAAACCGAAAAAACATTATGCAGTAATGTTATTTATAAGGTAGAATGTAGTTGCAATAGAACTTATGTAGGTCAGTCAAAACAATGGCTAAAAAATCGAAAAACTCAACATAAAAGTGATGCCAGACTTGGTAAACTAAGTTGTGCTTTGTCATCACACTTACATACAACAAATCACACTGCTAAATTCGAAGACACCAAAATTTTAGACATTGAAAACAACTACCACAAAAGACTATTCCTGGAATCCTTTCACATTCTACAACAACCTAATCCACTCAACAGCAAACAAGATACAAACAACTTAAATATAGTATATTCTTGGCTATATAAATTTAATAATATCCACTTTCACAGACCGTTAATTTAGATTCCACTAATAAAACAAACATTTCTTTCCTAAAATCTTACCCCCTTTTTTTTACGTTTCCTTCATATTTTTCTAATTTCAAGTCAATTTCCAATCGTTATACTCATCACTAACTAATAATTTAATAAAATTTACAACCTCATATTAGTTATTTAAGCTCTTTCTATTTTTTCTTTTTATAATTTTTTATTTTACTAAAATTAGCATTGTACACATAGTCAGCTTTTGTAAATATTTGTTATTGTTTTCATAATTGTCAAAAGTTATAACTGTAATTTATGTATTAGTTTTTAAATGTAGAAGTTCTTTAAGTCATGGTAATTATGTAAGTAGATTAGCTATACTGTTTTTAACCTTACAAAACTAGATTCATCATATTTTAGTCTATGATTAAGGCAAAAATATTCATGCCGAAACGTCAGAATAAACGTTACAATTTGACATTATAGTTCTTATTTTACGAACGAGTGCATCCCAAGAAACCAACAGATCTATATATATATATATATATATATATATATATATATATATTAATACCGTTCGAGAAACTACCTATTTTATATATATATATATATATATATATATTACTCATATTTAGACCAGGGTAGAAAATTAAATAATCACATCAAATAATTTTAATCACTGTGTAGAAGCTTTGGGAAAAGGTACACGTTATTTAAAAAACCGTGAAGCATAAAAATTCATTCGTTTTATTAAAATTAAGAGATTTAAATCATGTACAAGACGCTTTATATCAAAAGAAGCAGTATTAAAAAGCTCTGCGTGTAATGTAATTATTCCTAAACAAATGGAAATTACGTGCAAAATTTATCTTAATTAACTCTATTTCAAGTAACCGGTATTGAACAAAACGTACAGATAATATCTATAGAAACTTGTAAAAACCCAATAAAATGCAAATCCTAGAAGTGTTAGTTAGAAGTAGGATGTTTGAACACACCTGCGTATTTTAAAAGGCAATTTCAGTTTAATTTGTTTAGATAAACATGTCGATTCTAAGGATATTGGAAACGGTCAGATGCTTTAGCACGAAATACAAAACGGGGTTTATTTAAAAAGCTCATTCGGCGAAAATTTTGCAGATAATTAATGTTTACAAAGAATCTTGGAGAAACCGGGGCTTAATATTCACGAGAAGGTGCGATACGGGGTTATTTAACCCAGATAGTCCACATGGACTGGAAAATAATCGATAATAAAGAATATCAATTTGCACCAATATGAACAGGTTAGAAAAGGAAAGAGAAAATGCGTCAAGCAAAGACACATATAGTAAAAGGCGTGATTTAAACAACGTCACGAGGGTCACAATTGGTTGAAAATAGGATGCAAATATCAGAGGTAATATCAGAGGTAGAAACAACAATTTCTGTACAAAATTAATTAGTTTTTCTCGGACATGTTTGCGTGCCGTGTGAGAATTTCTGAGATTTAAATGGGGCGAGTGAAAAATTCGTAAAAACCGACGCGCGAGCGACGGACTGGGAACATAGCATGAGAAATTCTTAAGAATTGTCTGTTTTGAGGACAAAAGCGACGTGCCGGCTATTCGCTATATATACCGGTGGTAATATGAATTTCGGCCTCTTAGACTTTTGACTATTCGATGCGTTAAAAGCTCTTACATCCGCGACTTGATTGAAGATGTTAAACAGTGCATTTTAGTTTGATAAAATAATTTAAAGTTTGCTCGTATATTTTGGTGATTCAAAATAGTTTGTTCGTTACGTGCTAACATGAATATACTTTAGTGCACTTAGATACAAGGTAATAAAATTTAGTATCACTGTACCAATTGGTAAAATTTACTATGACAAATAAATACACAAAAGTAGGCAGTTTTGGCGTATATTGGTGAAAGAAGTATGAATTTCTTTGCTATTTTTCGGGGGTGTTAATAATTAAATGGTTCGTAAACATGACTGGATCCACTAAACAAGGTTCAGATATACACAGATAAGTTCCGGAAAAGCCCTGAAACAACTTTAAATAAATGGTGATGGAGCAAATTTTTAAAACGTTGAGAATCAGAAGCCGTAAATATAACCCAGTTGGAATGGTGTGATTAACAAAAGGGACGATGTACATTGAAGCTACGAGTGCAAGTAACCTTCAGGTAAATTATACTATTTTGTTTGAACTTTGAGATGTTGGTGTGTGTTGAATAACTTTCTAATTTGTTTATTTAAAATGGACAGTAGTGGAATTGTACTAACAATAATATTTTAATTTGAAGGTGAAATTTGCTTGTTTAAGTAGAAAGGGTATTTAGTATTGATGTTCTGGATTATGATAAAATATGGGTATGTCTTTGAGCTCAATTAGACGAACCTGGTTAATTAACGTAAAGGGTGGTAGATGCTCCTTTGTACTCTGCATATATTGTTATAGTAATTAGTAGGCATCCTACAAGGACTTTAATTCTGGATGCACATTAAAATGATAATAAATTTAATTTTGAAATTTTCCGATATTAAAATTTATGCTGAATATTAATTTTGAAGTTTTAATGTATTGTGAATATTGATGTAAATAGAGTTGACGTTGATGTTTGTGGTAGGAATGTGTTTGTTTTTTTATGAATGAGGATGAAAGCTATCTAGAGGAGCAGCCGAGGCGATTAACAGAAGAAAATCAACAGACCAGGTAATTCAAGAGGTTTCACAGCAAATTTGGCGACCCAAAAGTGAGGCTCGAGTTCCAAATAAAATTTTTTGATTTTATTCCAGGAAACTGGCGATCTGAGAGAGAGAGTTTCTGTGTGTGTATAAATTTAAGAGTATTTTAGAGTGTGTGTGAGTGATTAGAACGTATGCAGAGAAAGGAGTGGTTAAGGAGTCAAGGAGTGGAAATTGGAAGTAACGATAGTGCATTGGGTGAGAAAATTTCGAAAATGGAAGAAGCTGGAGGCAGTAGAGATCAGTCGAGGACGGAATCAAGGGATCAAGGAAACGAGATGATATTGAGAATGTTAGAGAGGATGAGTGAAGAATCGAATAAGAAATTTGACCAATTAAATCAGGAATTAGGGGATAAAATAGAAAAATCGACGAGAGAATTTACAGAGTTTAAAAATAGTCTTACCGTAAAAATGGGGGAGGTTGAAAATAGGGTTGAAAAAAATGAGCATGATATTACAGGTCTTCGACAGGAAATGGGACATTTAAGGTCCGAAGTACGCATTTTTTGTGAAGAAGAGATAAATGTAAAAATGACGGAAGTGACGGACTCATGTAGGGATCAGTTAGGCAGGGTAGAACGCGAATTTAGTAGTATCAAAAACAACATGTCGAATTTAACGGGGGATGGTCCCAGATTTTCTACAGGTGGAGTATCATTGGACCAACACATGAAGTTTTATGGCGATAACAGGGTCAATCCACAAATTTTTATTAATAGCGTAAGAAATCTAGTGGGAAATTTATTTGACGAACAGACTAAACTGAATACGATAAAGGCTTTATTAAAGGACAACGCGGAAGCATGGTACAATTTAGTAGGACAGGACATATACACTTACACGGACTTTAAGGACAGATTTTTAAAGCACTACTGGAGTGACCACAGACAAGACCAGGTACGAGACGACTTAATCACAGGGAAATTTAAGGGAGAATTTTCAGGAAGTAGGGAGCAATATGCTATACGCAAGTATAGCATAGCAAAGCAACTGAACCCACCACTGACGGACCGACAAATTATTAAGTATTTATCACGAGACTTCGAGGTAGACATAAGACAACACGTAGCACTACAGAACATAGTGGACAGAGAAATATTTTTGGAATACCTGCAGAGGTATGACGACGTAAGTAGTGGACGACCTCGGGATAATAGGGAAAGACAGATCAACACAGTTAGGTTTGACAATAGACGGGACAACTATGCTAGAAGGGGGAATAGTTACGGATACCAGCGACAGAATTGGGAACAGAGACGACCATACGTTAGGAGTAATAGTTTAGGAAGGGGACCTACACCTAGACCGGAACCTACCAGAGGGAATAGTTCACCGGACATGAGGGGGACAGCTAATACAGACACGGAACGAGTGGAAACGCCTAGGACATACGCTGAGGTGACGGCTAGACCAGGACCAAGTAGGGAAAACAGACCTGGACAGGATTTTTAGAACGCGACAGACCACTAGATTTCAGTGTAAATGTATATGAACATCCACGTGAATTTTTCAAAATTGAGGAAGAAGTAGAGCCAGAAACTGTAGAAAAATTATGTTTGCCAATTATTAATTTAGAAATTTTTGAGAATAATGTAGAAGTATTACTTGATACAGGGACAGAGGCGAGTTTAATATCGGAGGAATTCGTCAGCAAAATTAGGGATAAGGTTCGTGATAGAATTATGCCTATAAAGCGTAGCCATTTAGTAGCTCCAAATAAAAAGAAGTTTGCTGTAGTAAATAGTGTTGTGGTGCTTAGGATAGATATAGGAGATTTAAGCTGTGAACAGGAGTTTGTAATTGTACCTGGACTGAAGTTTCAGAGCATTTTAGGTGTTGACTGTATGATGAAGTTAGGGGTTTTGATAGATATGGAACGGAAGGTAATAAGGATTAAGGATAGGGTAGTGCCATGGAAGGGCAGTTATAAAGTCACAGAGGATGACACGGGGTTTAGTATTAATGTAGTAGAGGTAGAGGATGATGAAGGTAAACAGATCAACACAATAAGATGTCCAGAGGATAGGATAGTAGAGGTTCAAGCTTTAGTACAAAAACATGCAGAATTAGTGGGGGTAGAAGCAACAGCAGCATATCGGGAGCAGGTGAAGGCAGAATTATTTTGATGAGGTTAAGTGGCAAGTTTATTTTTAATAAAGTAGATTTAAAGAATTCATTCTGGCGGATTCCATTACACAAGCATTCTAGAAGGTACATAGGATTTTCCATAGAGGGAAAAATCGATAATTTTAAGGTAGTATCGTTTGGTTTGTCGGCAGAAAAGGAAACAATGATAAATAAGAAACAGACAAGTGTAGGGACTGAAGAAGAAGTGATATTTAAGAGTAAGGATAATAGGGAGGATAAGTTTATTGTATGTGAGATAACAGGGATGTTAAGTATAGATATAGAAGGGGGAGAGATAGGGATGAAGAGTATTAGGATGGTAAGAAGAAAGACGTGGAGGGTCAAGAAGAGAGTTAGATTTAAATAACTCGATGAACAAAGGATAGAGATAGGTGAATTTTAGTATAAATAGGATAGGAGTAGGAATAGGTGTATATAAAAGAGTAGAAGTAGGTGTTTATAGAAAATAAAGCTAGGTATAGGATAAATATGGGAGATAATTAGAAATAGGTTTAGGATGAGAATAAAGAGTAAATGTAGGAAGAAAATAAGATAGGTTAAGTATAGATATTTCATAAGATTAGTGGAGAGTTAGGAATAGAGTAAGAGTAGGATAGGCATATAGGATTAGGTAGGATGAAGTAAAGTATAGTGAAGATTAGTTAAAAGTTAGGAATAGGATAGGTATATAGGATGTATATAGGATTAGATGGATAAGTAGGATGAAGTTAGGGATAATTTCAGTTTATAGAATTAGGTGAGAGTTAGGAATAGGATAGGGATATAGGGTAGGTGTAAATATTTTTTTTGGATTGGAGACAAAGTAGGTAAGTTAGATAGATAAGGATAGAGAGAGATAGGCAATTTTTGTTGTAAGTTTGTTTTTTTTTTGTCTAAATGCTTTATATTTGCATGCAAATAAGTGGGATTATTTGTATTCAAATAGGGGGAAAATACTCATATTTAGACCTGGGTAGAAAATTAAATAATCACATCAAATAATTTTAATCACTGTGTAGAAGCTTTGGGAAAAGGTACACGTTATTTAAAAAACCGTGAAGCATAAAAATTCATTCGTTTTATTAAAATTAAGAGATTTAAATCATGTACAAGACGCTTTATATCAAAAGAAGCAGTATTAAAAAGCTCTGCGTGTAATGTAATTATTCCTAAACAAATGGAAATTACGTGCAAAATTTATCTTAATTAACTCTATTTCAAGTAACCGGTATTGAACAAAACGTACAGATAATATCTATAGAAACTTGTAAAACCCAATAAAATGCAAATCCTAGAAGTGTTAGTTAGAAGTAGGATGTTTGAACACACCTGCGTATTTTAAAAGGCAATTTCAGTTTAATTTGTTTAGATAAACATGTCGATTCTAAGGATATTGGAAACGGTCAGATGCTTTAGCACGAAATACAAAACAGGGTTTATTTAAAAAGCTCATTCGGCGAAAATTTTGCAGATAATTAATGTTTACAAAGAATCTTGGAGAAACCGGGGCTTAATATTCACGAGAAGGTGCGATACGGGGTTATTTAACCCAGATAGTCCACATGGACTGGAAAATAATCGATAATAAAGAATATCAATTTGCACCAATACGAACAGGTTAGAAAAGGAAAGAGAAAATGCGTCAAGCAAAGACACATATAGTAAAAGGCGTGATTTAAGCAACGTCACGAGGGTCACAATTGGTTGAAAATAGGATGCAAATATCAGAGGTAGAAACAACAATTTCTGTACAAAATTAATTAGTTTTTCTCGGACATGTTTGCGTGCCGTGTGAGAATTTCTGAGATTTAAATGGGGCGAGTGAAAATTCGTAAAACCGACGCGCGAGCGACGGACTGGGAACATAGCATGAGAAATTCTTAAGAATTGTCTGTTTTGAGGACAAAAGCGACGTGCCGGCTATTCGCTATATATACCGGTGGTAATATGAATTTCGGCCTCTTAGACTTTTGACTATTCGATGCGTTAAAAGCTCTTACATCCGCGACTTGATTGAAGATGTTAAACAGTGCATTTTAGTTTGATAAAATAATTTAAAGTTTGCTCGTATATTTTGGTGATTCAAAATAGTTTGTTCGTTACGTGCTAACATGAATATACTTTAGTGCACTTAGATACAAGGTAATAAAATTTAGTATCACTGTACCAATTGGTAAAATTTACTATGACAAATAAATACACAAAAGTAGGCAGTTTTGGCGTATATTGGTGAAAGAAGTATGAATTTCTTTGCTATTTTTCGGGGGTGTTAATAATTAAATGGTTCGTAAACATGACTGGATCCACTAAACAAGGTTCAGATATACACAGATGAGTTCCGGAAAAGCCCTGAAACAACTTTAAATAAATGGTGATGGAGCAAATTTTTAAAACGTTGAGAATCAGAAGCCGTAAATATAACCCAGTTGGAATGGTGTGATTAACAAAGGGACGATGTACATTGAAGCTACGAGTGCAAGTAACCTTCAGGTAAATTATACTATTTTGTTTGAACTTTGAGATGTTGGTGTGTGTTGAATAACTTTCTAATTTGTTTATTTAAAATGGACAGTAGTGGAATTGTACTAACAATAATATTTTAATTTTAAGGTGAAATTTGCTTGTTTAAGTAGAAAGGGGTATTTAGTATTGATGTTCTGGATTATGATAAAAATATGGGTATGTCTTTGAGCTCAATTAGACGAACCTGGTTAATTAACGTAAAGGGGTGGTAGATGCTCCCTTTGTACTCTGTATATATTGTTATAGTAATTAGTAGGCATCCTACAAGGACTTTAATTCTGGATGCACATTAAAATGGTAATAAATTTAATTTTGAAATTTTCCGATATTAAAATTTATGCTGAATATTAATTTTGAAATTTTAATGTATTGTGAATATTGATGTAAATAGAGTTGACGTTGATGTTTGTGGTAGGAATGTGTTTGTTTTTTTATGAATGAGGATGAAAGCTATCTAGAGGAGCAGCCGAGGCGATTAACAGAAGAAAATCAACAGACCAGGTAATTCAAGAGGTTTCACAGCAATATATATATATATATATATATATATATATATATATATTGATATGATAACGCCGTACTCGGTGTAATAAACGTTCTACTCAACGCCACCGCTCCATGTTTCTCACAAATTAATCTTTTAATTTATTATTATGCCACGGCTAGCGATTTTTAGTCTACACAGGGTGCACAACGTTACGATAATCAATTTTCTTTCACCCCTTTATGATTACCTATTTGAATTGATAAAACGAAGTCAATCAACATTCATATAATGGAAGGAAATAATATTTACAATTTTTGAAATTCTTTAAATACACCCTTCAATCAATTAATATCATATGGATTATTTATCCCAAAATTTATATTCTTTTAGTTTAAAATAAAGTCACTAAAAACAACCTCTTTACAAAAAAATTTGGAACGTTCGAGACCTCTTTATGATTTATTACGTAAGTTTAAACGTATGCAATGTTTCTTGTTGACTCTTTACAAGTTTTGGATAAATTGGATAAATTCAGTATTAGAATTTAAATCGAAAAATATCTTAAAATTAAGTAGATCTAACCTGTGATCTCCTGAATATGTTGTTTCCTGTTGTGGATTAACACCCCCTAACTGTCTTCAATCGAATACCAATGCTCTGTTTAGTTGAACCAATATTTAAGTACAGTTACCCCTTGTTTTCCAAAAATCACCGCGTGCTTCCTTATTTTATATTTCTCTGCATATGCTTTGAATCTCTTCCCTTAAATACTTTCGACGCAGATTAGAATTCTTTTCGACGCAGATTAGAATTGTACCAGAAGCCAATTACAATTTGATTATAATTTGATTAGAAGCCCTATATGATTATAAATATTTAATTTAAATTAATTACCCAATTTCTACTCACGTTTTCTGAGAAAAACGACAAAACTTTTCATGTATGCTTAACGTAATTGTTGCACAGCACTATCTTCACAATAACATAAATTTGATATATTCTAAACTTTATTTATTTGACGTATAGATTTCTGGTTAAAAGTGTCGTGGCTTCGACATGCATCAAGTGTAGACTGAGCTGTCTTATCACCGGTGGGTGTTAAATAGCCTTTTCCCACTACATATGGGTTGGGTTTCCAAGCAGTTTTACAGATTGTTTCAACCAACCAGCTTTTGTCTTTAATATTCCCTGTATTTTTAAGCTGTTTCTGATGAAATTATTTCGGATTTTCTTGTCATGGTGTTATTTGCTATTGTTATCGTTGCCAGACTTTCAACTTACGTCTGTTGTTTTGTATAGATAATGCTTTTGGATAATTGTGCAAAAATAAATGATGTAACTCTAGTGCTTTCTTCGTTTATGTATTTATTTATTTGAAAGTGCGTTTTCTTATCAAAGCGCTCATGGTTCCAGCGTAATTGCATGAAGATTTGTTAGGTTTCATCTTATCCTCTGCGTATTTTATTTTATAAACTTGTGAAACACTTCTATGTTTAATTGCAAGTCCGGTTATTTCTTTGCTGATTACGCGTTCTATTGTTGAAAGATATGCTCACTTGCATTGCCTAAAGCTAGTTACGATCTATATACATGGTGTTAAATGCTTGCTATTTATATAATGTACGAATTACTTATTTTTCTGCTAAATAAATGCAGTTTTCTGATTCTTATTGCTATTTATAGTTACTGCACGACCCTTACTACTCAATACACTCCTAAACAACCCCTTATCACAGCATTATTCTCCCAAATTAAAATATAAAATTTTAAAACAATGACGTTTTTGGCGCCCAATGTGAAGTTCAACTTACATTGGTCTACAAATTCTTATATTTTTATTTTGTTTTGCAAATCTAACTCTCCCTTTGTTAATCCCCCATTTACATCTACCTAATCTTGTACCTATGTCCTATTTTACTACCCTATTTATACCTATTCCTATTCTTATACCTGTATCCTATTTTACTACCCTATTTATGACTATACCTAATCTTATACCCATGTCCTATTTTGTTACTCTATTTATATCTATACTTAAATTTATTTTACATTTTATTTACTTGTTTATGTCCCCTTTGTATGGGCGTGAAACTTCCCCATTATCGTTCCTGAATCTATGTCTTTTTAGCTCGTATTTGTTTGTTCCCTGCTTTATAATTATACCCTTGTTATCTATTTTATATCTTAAAAATTTAACTCTATCTTGAAAAAATTCACACTTCTTTAAATTCAACCTTAAACCTGCTATAATTAACTCTAATAAAATTCTTTCCAAATGTAGAAAGTGTTGTTCCACACTATCACTAAATATCAAAACATCATCCACATAGTGGATACAAAATTCCTCATACGGTCCCAAAATATTCTGCATCGCTTTCACTAATGCAGCCGTACTCGAGGACAAACCAAAAGGGACCACTTTAAATTAGTATCTTCTTCCTTCTACTGAAAAACCCGTATATTTCCTTGATTCTCGCGCTAATGGAATCAACCAAAATGAATTCTTTAGGTTTATTATGGTAAAGATTTTCTTACTACCTATTCTCGCTAATATGCTATCCATTGTTGGTGGACAATTGTATTGCGGTTTCGTTCGCTTATTAATCTTTCTTGCATCTAAACATAATCGAATGCAATCATCACTTTTCTTGGATTCACAAAGTGTGTACTGAAGCTTTCGATGATACCTTCACGTAACATTTCTTCTATTTCTTCCTTTACTCTATCCCTGTACGCTACTGGAATAAGATATAATTTAGTGTTAAAAGGTTCGGTATTTACTACTTCCAACGTGTGCTCATAACCTGTGGCAATTCTTGATTTCGACCCTATTAATTCTGAATGCTTTCTTAATAACAAATTTACCCTGCTTCTTAAATCTTCTGGACATTTAATCTCTTCATTTGTATTACCCTCATTACCTACTTCATCATCAAACTGATTAATATTTACGCAGTCATCCTCTATTTCTATATTACCCTCTTCATACCATTTAATATATTCTCTATTACACTCTATTTTCTTGCATTCTGCATTTATCTTCAACCCCAACTTGTCTATAATATCCATCCCAAATATAATATCTATCTTTAGTCCAGGTACAACCATAAAATTATTTTCCCAATTTTACATGTCCCATTTCACATCTCAGAATTACCATTTCATTTATTTTCGCAAATTTCTTATTATTTGGTGCCACCAAATTACACCTCGTTATAGGTATCGCCTTATGCCTCAATTTCCCTCGTTTAATAAATTCTTTCGCAACAAGTGATGCTTCTGCCCCAGTATCAATCAATACTCTAACTATTTTATTTTCCACCTTTAAATTAACTATCGGTAATAAGTTTCTTTCAAATCTTCCTAATTCATTTTCCGTCTCATGTTTAATAAATTTGCGCTGATGTTCATTTCCGTTTATCCGTAGAAGTTTACTTGGTTCATCCGTATCTAAAAAATTTGGTTTTGCGTGGATGGTCCTGCCTGACTCCTTATCTCTGCTTGTGTGCAATTAATATTCCTCGTTTGCGTGCGTCGATCTCCGTGTTCCTGCCTATTTATTTCTCGACTATTGTTTCCCTCGTGATTAGTCCGTTCTATTTGTTGCCTTGGTATCTGACCCGTATTTCTACTTCGCCTGAAATCATTATTAAAATTGTTATAATTCCCTCTATTAAAATTTCTCCCATAATCATAATTGTTTCGTTGATAATTAGGACTCCGAGTCTCAGTATTTCTTTGCGTCCTTGTAAAATTTGTGCGTCGATCCCTAGTATTATTTTCCGTTCTATGATTTGTTTCCAGCTCATCATGTCTTTGTAAATATTCTATAAATATGTCTCGGTCCACTATATTCTGTATCGTAATATATCGTTTTACTTCCGCATTAAAATGCCCTGCCAAATATTTTATAATTTGTTTATCGTGAAAAGGAGGATCTAATTGTTTTGCTACGCTAAACTTTGCTATAGCATATAATTCCTGCGTTATTCCTCTATCTGAATTGTATTTTCCCATGCTCAGGTCATTCCTAACTTTAGCTTGTTGATTATCCCCCCCAAAAGTGACGTAAGAATTTTTGTTCAAACTGTTGAAATGTTTCTACCTCGCTTTCAACTAAGTTATACCACATTTCAGCTCCCACTTTTAGCATTGATTTTACTAAGTTTAATTTACATTGCTCGTCTGTTGAGCCCTGTACTAACATTTTAATATTTTTCAAAATGATTTTTAGATTTAATTTTCCGTTCCCGTAAAATTTTGTATATTGGTCTATTACAAGATTTGGTTGAATTAGCCTAATGGGTTCCCTACTATTAAAATTTCCTAAATTGGTTTTTAAATTACTTATTTCCCGATTTATTGTCCTGAATTCTGTTTCACAATTTTCTTCCACGTTTCGTATTTTAATATCTACATTCGTGAGTTTATCATTTGTCTCACTTTCATATTTCTCTTGCTTGAATTTCACCATTCCAACATGATCCCATACACAGTCGATTTCATCCGTAATCTTCACAATTTTCTCTTGCATTTGTGCTCTCATCTCCGCAATTCTTTGGTTGGTTTCCCTTAATCCATCACTTAGAATTTTAATTTCCTTACCTAATTTTTCGCTATTTTCGTCGATTTTCGTAGTCATGTTTTTCATGGCCTCCTCATTTTTGTCCATTTTCCTATTCAGTACCATCAAAATTTCCATCATTTTTGTTTCCTGTGAGGTCCGTCGTTCCTCGCTAGAGCTCCCTTCCTGGTTTATTACACTCTCTTGGGATCCTATTTCCAGTTTTGAAATTTATATTTACACTAACTCTTAAATAGTAAAATAAATTTGCCTAAATTTAATTATTGAACAAATTTCTCTGAATTTTTGGTTTCCGTAATTTTTTTCAAATTAAAACTCTTTAATTATAGTCCTAGTTTAATTTAATAATTTTATTTTAAATCCCACGGTCGTATTATCAAATTTCTTTAATTTAATTCGAGTCTCTTCGTTCAGGTCGCTGTATTTTATCGTGGTAAAATATTCTCGCCCCTACGTTCGGGTCGCCATAAATTTGCTGTGGTTCTCAAGCCCCACGTTGGTTCGTCTATAAATTTGCTGTAGTAGCCCCCTCACTTGTTGTAGTCGGATGTAATAAACGTTCTACTTAATGCCACCGCTCTGTGTTTCTCACAAATTAATCTTTTACTTTATTATTATGCTACGGCTAGCCCTTTTTAATCTACACAGGGTGCACAACGTTATGATAATCAATTTTCTTTCACCCCTTTATGATTACATATTTGAATTGATAAAACGAAGTGAATCAACATTCATATAATGAAAGGAAATAATATTTACAATTTTTGAAATTCTTTAAATACACCCTTCAATCAATTAATATCGTATGGATTATTTATCCCAAAATTTATATTCTTTTAGTTTAAAATAATGTCACCAAAAACTACCTCTTTACAAAAAATCTGGAACGTTCGAGACTTCTTTATGACTTATTACGTAAGTTTAAACGTATGCAATGTTTTTTGTTGACTCTTTACAAGTTTTGGATAAATTGAATAAATTCAGTATTAAAATTGAAATTGAAAAATACTCACATCATTATATACACACAGGGTGGTTCGGTTATCATTAGTCAGCGTATATCTTCTGAAATACGAAAAATACAGAAAAATTTCATGTAAAAAAATTTTTCGAATATATTGTCTCTATGAATATAATGCATTAAGTATTTTTCATGGCCTACTATACTTGAGTAATACCATGCCACTTTGTTTTAAAATAGAACACCCTGTATATTAAAAAGAAAAACTCTATTTGAAATTCTCTTTACGACAATATGCCACAAGCAATGATTTCAATTCAAAGTGCACTAAATAACTCAGTTCATGTGATCTTGGAGGTCACAAAATCGATCCCTGTTACCGATCCAGTCCTTTCCAAACTTATTATTTAAATAAGTTGTAATATTGATTCCATTATGTGATGGAGCGCTATCATGCTAAAACCGTTAGTTTCGCCTAATAGCTAGGGGAATATCTAAGATATCTTGACATGAAGTTTGCAAAAACATTAAATATCTTTTTTGAGTTAAATTACCATTAAAGAAATATGGACCCAGTATGCGGTCACCTACTACACCTATACACACATTCACTGAAAATCTTACTTGTGAACGGGTTTCAACAAATTGCAATGGATTTCTATCTTCCCAATAATGTGTATTTTTTCTGTTAAAAATACCATTTTTGTGAAAGTTAAATTATCAGTCCAAATTATACTGTCTAAAAATTCTCTTACTACATTCAATATCCATATATAAAAACCAACTCGGTTGTTGGGATCATTGGGATATAACGTTTGAACCAAACCCATCTTAAATGCTTTTATTGAATGACGCCTCAAAACTTTAAAAATTTGTGTTCTTGAAACGTTTAATTCAGCTGCAGCTTGTCTCGGAAAAACTTTAGGAAAAGCTCTAAAGTAGGTCAAAATAACAAATTGACGATCTTCGATATGTTGTACTTGGTTTCTAGTGATATTGAAAAGCTACCGTTGGACCTTAAGAATTATTTAAATTCTTAAATGTATTTGTATTTGGCTGTCTACGGTAAAGATATAAGTTTCGATATACAACTGCAGCTTGACGTTTATTGTTTGACCTAAAATAGCATAACGTATCAACTTTTTTCATTGTTTGAATAATTCATTTCCTTTATTTTGCGCGAAATAACTATTAAGAACACAATAATACTTTTACTTATTAATGTGACAGATAATTGTGAATAAATAACTGAAATACTGCAACAGCATTTGTTAACAGAAGCAATAAAACTTTTATTGAAATTCTATTATTTAAGTTATTTAGCGCACTTTGACAAGAAATCATTGTTGGTGGCATATTGCCGTAAAGACAACTTCAAGTAAAGTATGAAAAATATACAGTGTGTTCTACTTAAAAAACCAAAGTGACATATTATTGCTCAAATATAGTAAGTATATTTGTAGAAAAAAAATTAAAAAAAACTTTTTCTTATGAAATTTTTCTGATTATCGAACCACCATATATATATATATATATATATATATATATATATATATATATATATATACAGTGTGTCCCAAAAGTTTTATACAAATGGAGAAAAAGTTTATCTTACATTTCACAAAAAAAAATATTCTGGATAAAAAGCTCTGCATGACTTGTAGATCCATAATTAAGTACAAAATTTTTAAAACATTGGCTGGAAACAGTGGAAAATCAAAATCATGATTTGGAGTGATAGTAATATACGTTCAAATTGTATTGGAAAGCAAAATGTTCATTGAAATTTTTATTAAATAACAATAAATTATGCCCACTTTGTAGATTTGTGATTTTCGCAGAAAAAATTACAAGATATTAATTAATAATCTATAGAAACACTGTGACACGATTTAAATAAAATTAAATAAAAACCCTTAGCCACAAAAAATATTTAAATTACTAAATACGTATTTCGACCACTATGTGGCCATCATCAGTAGAAAACCTGTAATTAGAAAAAAAAAAAACAAAAAAAAAGCTGTTGTTCTGGAACACTTCAGAAGATATTCTCCTCACCATTTAGGCTGAAGTGAACCTTCCCAACCTATAATTTACTATATTGTTGCTTTAAACACTATCGAGGATATTCTCCTCACCCGCAGGCTGGTGTTCTCAACAACAAACAAGTGAATTGTGACATTATAACTTAAATCTACTTAATTTATACTAATTCTAAACCTACCGAAGCGGAACCAATTTAATCTTGCTTTCTCATTGGTTGTTGACCAATAGGGAAAGCAAAGCAGATGACTCTATTGGCCCTTTATCGGTGTTTAAGAGGGGTCCTTTATGTTTAACAATTTTAATTGATTCATAAGCATTTAAGGAGGAAAACGTTGGTACCGCTTTTAACAATTTAACATTTTCTAGTTTAACGGGGTGGCTGGTTTCAAATATATGTTTGGCGACCTGAGACCTTTCATATTTACCATATTTGAAGTGAGCAATGTGTTCTTTAAATCTTGTTGTTATATTCCTCTTGGTCTGACCAATATACAACTAATTTCATAAATCCCCGACTTTTGCAATTTTTCCCCCTTGTCTTTTGGATTACCTAGCAAATCTTTAATTTTATTAGTATTAGTGAAAGCAATTTTGAAATTACACTGTTTGAATATTTTATCAAGACCCTTTGTGGTTTTGTGAAACGGAAGTTTAACATATTTAACATTATCGTTAGAGGTGGTTGATTGCAAAGTCGTTGATTTACGGATGTTGATCCTATTTTTACACTTTCTAAAAATATTATCTATAATATCAGAAGAAAAACCATTGTAATTCGCTATTTGTTTAATAAGAGCAAATTCCTTATTAAATCTGTTTTTATTTAAAGAAAAATTCAATAATCTATGAATTAAAAAGTTAAATGAAGCCAACTTATGTTGTATGCTATGATTAGAGGAAGACAAAATAAAGCGATTTACATTGGTTTCTTTTCTATAAATGTCAAATTCTAATTTATTACCATTTCTAATTACTAATAGTGGTCGAAATACGTATTTAGTAATTTAAATATTTTTTGTGGTTAAGGGTTTTTATTTAATTTTATTTAAGATATTAATTAGATTATTTATTGAATAGAGGAATAAGGCATGATAAACAATTGATAACCTCCGATCAATTTATCAACAATGAATAATCACATCTAATGAATTCTATTGAGAACATGTAAAATTACTTAAACACTACGGAACCTCAGCGTATCCACCGTTCTTTTCTAAACAGGTGATTGTTCGTTTATTAAATTCATTTATGACATATCTAACCACATCTAGAGTTATAGCTTCACATGCATCTTTAATGATTCTTTCAAGATGATCCACATCTTGATATGGCCTCTGAAGGTATACTTTTTGTTTTAAGTAGCCCCACGAAAAAAAGTCTAGAGGGGTTATGTCCGGCGACCTTGGTGGCCAAAGAAACTCCATGTCTCTTCCGATCACTTTACCGTTAAAAGTGTGGACGAGAAAATTCCTAAAAGTTCTCTTACGGTGACATAGTGCTCCATCCTGTTGGTACCATATTTTTCCTAGTTCTTCTAGCGTTAGTTCATCAAGAAAGTCTGACAACTGATTATTTAAAAATTGTAGGTATCTTTCTCCATTCATGTTATTTCGAAAAAAGGATGGTCCAACAATTCTGTCTTTGCATGCACCATACATTATTGATCTCTGGTTTTGACATGGAAATTGGGATTAACATCGCTCCACCATCGACAATTTTGCGAACTTACTGTACCATTAGACGTAAACGATGCTTCGTCAGAGAACAGTACTTGTCGTGCCATAAATCTGTTATCTTCCAATTCTCCTTGCATACGTGCACAAAATTCAAACCTTCGTACAATATCTCCTTCTTTTAGAGTATGGGTAAATTGGGGTTTGTATGGTTTAAATTTATTTGAATTTAAAATTTGCGCAACTGTATTTTTACTTACATTCAATAAATTGGACCTTCTTCGAAGTGAATATTTTGGATTTTTCACAACCGATAGCATCACAGCAGTTTTAATTTTTTCATTTCAAACCCATGCCCGATGTTTCTTTCTAAATTTATTTTCAACACTTCCAGAACTCGTGAAATTATTTACTACATATCTGACCGTTGTGAAATGTATTATTTTATCGGGGTGTAGATTATTAAAGATTTCTGCTGCCCCCTACCAGTTTTATAATTTTCTCCAACAATGAGAACAATTTCAATTTTATCTTTAATACTCAATTTTACTGGCATTTCAAATTATTGCAAACACATACTTATGTAACATTTGACATTTGTTGACAGTTCTTAGATATTCCAAAGCACTCTATCAAGAACGTGTTTTAAAAGGATGAGTAACATAAAATCAGGTGCTTATTATGAACGGGTTCTTATGATGTTTCGTACTGCACATTAATTTAACAATTGCTCATGTGTTTATTGAATATCTTTTAATTTATATCTACAAAGTGGGCCTAATTTATTGATATGTATTAAAAATTTCAATGTACATTTTGCTCTCCAATACAATTTGAGCGTATTTTACTATCACTCCAAATCATGATTTTGATTTTCCCTGTATTCCAGCCAATGTTTTAAAAAATTTGTACTTAATTATGGATCTACAAGTCATGCAGAGCTTTTTATCAAGAGTATTTTTTTTGTGAAATGTAAGATAAACTTTTTCTCCATTTGTATAAAACTTTTTGGGACACACTGTATATATATATATATATATATATATATATATATATATTGCCGTGTTACTCCGGTCTTGGGTCTAAATTAGTACTCTCTCAAAAAACATTCGAGCCCCAACGTTGGGCCGTCATAAGATTGCCGTGGTACACGGGTAAAATCCTCACCAACAAAAATATTTCCTAAAATTACATTAAATTTTCTAATTCGAAAATAGAAAAATTTCCAAAAATTCAAATAAGTCAAAAAAGATATTGCTTACCCGTTTTCCTTTCTTCCTCGGTTGAATGGCCTTCTTCAACTGCTTCCGGCTAGCTCATTAGGACCTCCTTTTGGATAGCTAAATTCATTCATAAATCCTATCATTCACGCACACGCCCAATAAAACCACAAAATACAACAAACATACAATCTTTTATTTATTCCTATTTACAAATGCAATTCATTATTATTTTATTGTTCACATTACACTTCAGTAAATTTTACGTTGTCCTGTATTTAATTTTAAAATCATCAAACACATAAAATGTACGCGGAGTAAATGGACCTTGAATAATAGCTTCTCTAAAATCCCTTCATTATAATTTATTTATTTATTTTAATAATCTACGTAAACTGTGGGGTATGGTGAGCTCATAATAACCCAATTAATGTATGCCCTTCGACTTTGCATACTCTAAAACAAAAAAAAAACAAAGCCATGTACTCTTCACAAAATTTCACGTTCTGATGGAACGTTTAAAAGCTTTCTCGACACCTTCAATTTCTAGTTGAATACCGTAATAAAGTTATTTACACATATTCAGTTCAATACGTAAATAATTCACACTACCTTGAAAAACACTCTCATACGCCACCCCAATATTTACAGTTTATAGGAATCACAAATTTAAATCGTTACCTGGAATTTCTAGAAGATCTTCGCTCTGTAGATGATGCCATGTAATTTTCTATCTGGTCTGCAGGTCGATTCTCTCAATTACTAGACGACTTCCATTTCAGTTGATTCGCCAACGGCTCCTTCTCGGTGTATCCAAATTTCATTTCACAGTAATCTACGTTACTTAATGTCCCGACACGAGTTTATTAAAAATTATAGGTGATACCTTAATAAAATAATCTCGGCACATTAACCGCGTTTTTAATTAATTTAGAGGTTACCACTAAGCAATACAATTAAAAATAATTTGTCAATACTTACAACTTCGTGTCAATTTTTATACGTGCCTTTGGGACGATCGAAATAATAAGGCACGCAGTTAAAAGACAAGAGAGTGAGTCCTCGTTTTCTAGAGTATTTATGTCTTTCGACTGTGACCTCTCCAGGCCCCCAGTTATCCGAAATCCCGCTCACAACAACACATTCTCACAATTTTGCACTCAACCCCAATTTCAAATCTGCGAATTTCGTACATCGTTATAAAATTTCAAGAAACTCACGCTACACTATCCTCGTGTCTATTTCAAGTCAAACTAACATATCGACCAATCGTAGACTTAATGACGTTTCTGAAATCCCTCCTCTACTATTGTGGTCGCATGCTTATACGGTTTCTACGTCTCCGTCTAACCTTGCTTGAGTGGTTGAAAAATCGATATCCTTGTTTGTTCACTGTTTACACACGTGGACTGTCTGCGTGCGTTAAATAACCCCCTTATTAGCATTTCCTGTGAATATAAGCAACGGTTTATCCGCATTCTCTGTAACCATTTGCTATCTACACAATTTAAGCAGAACTTGACCTTTATAAAAATACGCAGGTGTTCAATCGTAATATTTTAAATAACACTTCTCCGAGTTGGATATTCCACGTATTTTAACCCTCTTGATATATTTGTTCGTTAGCAACGCGTCTCATCTTTGGTATTACCGGGTTTTTAACTTATAATCGTTCAATTAAATTCAAATTAATTAATAAATTAATGGCATTGGCTTCTACCATTTAATTTCTTTGCAAACCTACTTAAATTTCATTAATTATTTATAAAATTTCGTTAATACCAGATACTTAAAATGAATTAACTAATATAATTTTCGCACGTAATTTCTGGTTGTTTCTTTATACAGGGTGTGTTGAAATTGTTTCGCTTATATTTATTTTTGATCTTTTAAAACCATATATATATATATATATATATATATATATATATATATATATGCTATGATAATTCGTCCCACGGCTGGGCAGCCCTAATTTATGCTGTGATATTCGCAGCCCCTACGATTGGGTGCAATAATTTATGCTGTGTTAACCCCTGTTACTCTCTCACAGCCCCTTATACCACTCAAACACTTGTGAAAATGTTAATTTATAATTTTCTTTTGCCTCGATTAGCTGATTCAATTAAATAAAGCACTTCTATAATACACAGTATAATGATTGAATATTTACAACTCCTTTAACTATCTTCTCCCTTTTTATATCATATACATCTGTCAAATTATTCGAAATCAAGCCAGCAAAACGAGATTTTATTACCTTTAAAGACTTATTGAAACGTTTCAAGCTGTCTGTAACTTTTCATAAAACTTTTGGAAGAAACCCCCAATTTGTCGGCTTTTACACTTTAAATTATGATTGAGATAAAACAGTATAAAAATGAATCATATCAAAAATATTTGAGATAAAAATTTTAAAAATAAGTCATATCAAACTCTCTAACCTGAATTATTTTCATAGGTGCTCCCAAGAATTGAAGTCGATATCCAAATCGTTATCGGTGCGCTTATTTTAATGAAAAGTTTTCCATTTCCGTAATAGAACATTTACCCTCAATTTGCTTGAGCAGGCAGCATTCTCCAAAATTGTATTTGTGATCGTAATGGCTCGTAATTTAAAGTTCTACAGGAATCGTAACATTATTTTACTTGTAATTTATGATTTTAAAGTATATCGTAATTGAGATGATAAATTCAGATTGACATTTAGATCGACCTTCAAATGGACATTCAAAGCCCTGTTTTACTTATTATTAGAAGTGTTATAATTTCCTAAATCTTATTTACTTACGTCTCAGAAGTACGGCACAATATTCACAATTATACACTTTATAATTTCACTGTTAACAAATATTTATTATGCGCGTAAATATTTGGCGCTCTCAAGCATAGTCACTGCCCAGTTCCAAAGTATACTAACTTGATATTCCATTCTCAAGATATTTATAGGATCGTCCCACTTTTGTTTGTGATTTGCTGGCTTCACGTGCTAGGCGAGGCAAGCATATTATCACTTGTTATTTTGGGAAAATTTACCAATTGTATGTATTTTACTTGCATGACGCAGTGCTTGAAGTCACGTAATTCAATTGTTATAGCTTATATCTACTTCAGGAATCCCAGGAATTTTCGTACATATCGATCACGTAGTTTGTTTGGGCCTTATTTTAATCTAAATTGAATAAATTAGGTGTTTGTTTATTTCCCAATAAATTGGTTTTTGAACAACTGTGATTCTCTTAGATCACGTACGCTTTTAAATAATGTATAATTTCTGCGTGCGTTTTACGATAATATCTTTACACACTTTATAAATGTTTATCTAGCCTCTTCATGCAGGTTTTAGGTTTTCCACTGATTTAATTTTAATGCGTTTCGTTACCTTTTCTAAATCCTAATCTTTGCTAGTAGCTACTCTTGGATATGTGTTTTAATTGTTTGTACTGCTATATACAGTGTGCTCGCAACTAATAATTTTTATAATAACCTATTTATTCTTCTAATATCTATAATTCCGTGCTTCTGTTACTTGGAAGTTTCCCTTGCTTATTCTACGACCACAATGACTTAACCTACCCCTAAATTAACCCTATAATTACAGCAATATATATTGCCGTGTAACCTCTCTAAATCGATAGAGTAAGAAAATTACATTCGAGGATTTTATTAATTTTCCAAAACTCGAAAATTGCACACTATAGAAAAATTTTTCAAAAAAATTATTTCTTACCCAGATTCCTCTCTTCACCACCTTAATTCTTCAACCGCTTCCCTGGCTAGCTCAGTTGGACCTCCTCTTGGATACCTAGATTCACTATCATACTCTTTATCGTTCACGCACACTCCCAATAAAACCACAAAATAATACAACAATCATACAATATTTATTTACCACTATTTACAAATAAAACTTCAAGATTCTTTACATTTCGGTGCTCAAGTTACACCTCAATAAATTCTATTTTTGTAAAGTCCAGTATTTTAACTAGAAATATTAAACACATTGATTGTAACCGGAGTAAATGGGCCCTGACTAATACCTTAATTTTCTTTATTTATAATTAATTTTAATTAGTACACTGTGGAGTATAGTGAGCTCATGATAACCAAGTTAATTATGAATAATGTATGCTTTTTACTTTGCATACGCTTACTGCAAACAAAAAACCCATGTACTCGTAACAATAAAAAATTAAATTCCTGATGAAATGTTAATAAGCTTTATACACCTTTAGATTTCTATTTAAATACCATACTAAAAGTTAGTTATACGTATTATTTTCAATACGCAAAATAATGCAAAATACCGTCATAGTTCACTTCTCACACATCACAACAATCTTCATAGTTTATAAAAACAACAAATTCTAAAGCGTTACCTGGAATTTCTTGAAGATTCCTACTCCGTTGACGATGCCGTTAAGTTGTTTCGCTCTGCTCTACTCGCCGCCTCCAGCTATTTGTAGATAAACACTATCTAAGTTGTGCTGCATGCTCTGCCTTCACGATGCATCCAAATCCAAATTTATTACATATCTTTCATAATTGCGTACTGTAGTTTAATTTAATTTAATTTACGTTTCATTACTTCACTCCACGAGCTTGTTTAAAATAAATGTTGCACCTCTATAAAATTAAGACTCGACACTATTCGCGTATCAAATTATGAGGCCAACACTGTACTATTTAATTTAAAATAATTTTATATACTTACAAGCTCGTGGTAAATTTCTGTTCGTAGCCTGAACCGATGAAAGTATTAAGAGAACGAAGTTAAAAGAGACCGATGCTAATTCTTTTAGAGTATTTATACCCTCCGAATGTAACCTCTCCAGACCATCCTAACGCAAAATCATTCATTTAAAATAATACTTCTTAAAATTTTGGTTCGACCGTTTTCGAAATCTTCGAAATTTAACTCGTCGTTATTATATTTTCCGAAAAATTAACATTCAATATTCCCGTGTTTGTCTGTTGTACTACTAACTATATAAACCAATAAGATATTCAATGACGTTTTGAAACCCCGTCTGTATTAACGCTATTCCTCTCTTATGCATATTCTATGTTTCCTTCTAACCTTGTTTGAGTGGTAGAAATCGATATTACTGTCCGCGTTTCAAACTAACCCATGTGGACTGAATACGTGCGTTTTGAAGTGAGCTGTTGTTATGCCTATCTCATTCCGAAGCATTTCATTTATCGTCTATCCTTTCTGCGCTTTAAGGAAACTTTTAGTTAACATTTACGCAAACCGTCCGACCGTTTACCCGATATACTTTGAATTCTGTCTTTTATCTACACAAATAAGGGAACCTGACATTTCCAAAACCTGCAGGTGTTCAATTAACAAACGTTTTAACACAACATTTCTAGGAGTTGGCTTTTCAAGGTATTTTATATTCAACGGCTGTTTATCTGTTAGCAGAGCGTTTCACCTTGGTATTATCGATTTTTCATGCTTTTATGCGTATTAGACGTAATAACCCTTTGAATTAAACTCAATTACATTAATTAATAATTTGCATTGGCTTCTCTAATTTATTTTCTTTACGGACCTAACTAAATTTTAATCACTACTTGTAAAATTATGGTAATACTTGTTACTTTAAAATGAACTAAATGAAATAAATTTCGCACGTAAATTCTGGTTGTTTCCTCTATACAGGGCGTTTGAAATTGCCTTGTTTATACTTAAATTTAGCCCTTTAAAACCACTACAATATATATATATATATATATATATATATATATATGTATATGTTGCTATAATAATAAAGTAGTTTAAGGGTAGATTAAGTCATAGGGGTTGTAGGATAAATATAAACAACTTCAACTTTAAGAAAAACAAATAATTCCAAAAATTATAAGAGCAAATCGACGATTCTACATAATGACAATTAAGAGAACACTGTATATAGAAGATATGTAATTGAATGCAGGAGAACATAAAGATGTTTAAGTATAGTTTACAAGTAAAGATAAAATTTGAAAACGCAACAAATTGCATCAAAATTAAATTACCGGGAAACAGATAAATTGGCATTCCAAATATTTAATAATTGCGTCGAAAATATCAACGTAAACGCATCTTAAATAATTCATTACTAAAAAATCGTTACGTGACTAGAGAAGAACACATTTGTTCAGAAAACCAACATTCTGTGGCAAACGAATAAACACCAGGCGGTTTAATTATATGATAAATTGACAAACATCGAATACGTGACTTGATGAAAAGCCTAGGATAATACTGCAAAATGCTGAATGCGGACGTGATGAATAGAGCATTCGTCAAAGATTAAAACTAGGTAATTTGTAAAAGTTCCGATTTCTGTCAGATAAGGAAAAGTACCAACCTTGATTGTAAACATGCCAATGAAAACTATTGGAGGAAGGGCTTATATATACGATAGAAACTGAACAACATTTTAGTCTATATTTAACTAAGTAACAACTATGTTCGAAGGTGGTAAAAACTCACGTAATTAGTGAAATAAAAATTAAATAAATAAAATTTAAAAGTGCAAGAATTTTGTGCAACGAAATATGAGCCGATCTACAGATAGACGTAAGTTAAACAACTTAAATAAATTTATTTCTAATATTAACAAAACAGGGCTTCTAATTTGGGACATAATTTTGGACGTATTTTAATTTTGGACATACTATAATTTTGAGATTTATTCAGTGAGCTAGTCGGGGTAAAAACCTTAAAATAATATTTCATATAATAAAGGGAATAGCACAGCAATAAAAAGAATATCATCGCAATTTTATGACATATCACAGCAATGTATATATATATATATATATTTTAGGTAGTTAATTACACAAGGTAAGTTGATAATATATATATATATATATATATATATATATATATATATATTACTCAAATTTAAACCAGGGTAGAAAATTGATTAACGACATCAAATAATTTTAATCACCGTGTATAAGGAAGCTTTGGAAAAAGGTACGTGTAATTAAAGGCCTACTGTGAAGATTTAAATCATTCAATTAGAATGTAGGGTTTGTATAGAATTTTATTAGATAATACGCGTTATTAAAACCGTGGAGCATAAAAATTTATTCGTTTCATTAAAAATAAGGGATTTAAATTATTCACTAGACGATTTCTATAAAAAGAAGCAGAATTAAAATGCTCAACTTGTATGTAATTTAATTGTTCCAAGTACTAAAACAAATAGAAATTACGTGCAAAATTTATGTTAATTAATTCGATTTTTAAGTAACGAGTATTAAACAAAGTGTACAAATAATAATTAATATTTAATTTGTATTCACTAAAAATTAAAGGGTAGAAGTCAATGACATTCATTATTATTTTAATTGAAGTTAATTGAACGATTATTAAGGTATAATATGCATAAAAGCTTTTAAAAACCCAATAACACCAAATATGAGACGCGTTGCTAGCATACAAATATATCAAGAAGGTTAAAATACGTGAAATATCCAAATCGTAGACGTATTACGATTGAACACCTGCGTATTTTAAATGTCACATTCTGTTTAATTTGTTTGGATAAACATGAAAATTCTGCGTATATTGCAAACGGTCGGATAAACCGTAGCTTATATTAACATAGGAATCCATGTGGACTGAAATAACCGATAGTAAAGAATATCGATTTGCACCACTAAGACCAGGTTAGAAAAAGACGGATAAAATGCGCAAGGCAGAGACACGCATAATAAAAGGCGTGATTTGAGCAACGTCACGAGGAAACGATTGGTTGAAATAAGTTGCAGGTATGAGAGGTGGAAACATATCAATCTCTATACGGAATTGATTAGTTGTTCGCAGACGCGTTGCGAGTCGTGTGGAAAATTCTTAGATTTTCAACTTGGATGTGTGCAAATTTAGTAGAATCGCTGTGCCGGACCGTCGAAGGGGGAACAGAGAATGCGAAATTCTAAAAATTGGACGTCGCGGGACAAAGTCGACGTGCAGGCAAACTATTATATAAACCCGTAATTATAGGTGTTTCGCTCTCTTATATTTTTTTGATTATTCCATACTTTAAACAATTTGGAACGTGCATTTTTGTAATTTAACATTTTTACGCTTTTATACTCACTTCGTAAATACCTTTCGGCAATTACTATTTTTATATTTTATATTTGTTAACTCGCGTGTATTAATTTTAAAAGTAGTTTAATTAAAGATAGATAAATTGAAGTTTGATTCTCATTAATAAAAGGTTAAACAGCTTGTAATTAATTATAGATTGCGTCGTTCTTGTCTGGCCGTCGTATAAATTTTGTTGCTTATGTGAATATACAAGTCTAGATAAGAGACGATAAGAAGTTGTAATGGAACGAGTTGAATAAGCAGATTGGCAGTCGTAGTTCGTTCTGGGTTCCTATGCATTAATTACGTTGAAAAATACTGTTGCTTTTGAGAATAGTGAGAATTAATGCGGGACTGTTTCTTTTTGCCTTCATCAACAAGCACGACGCAATTTTAGTTGTATATTACCTGTAGGCGGTGTAGTTCTGATTACATTGAAAAAAAGATGCTTTTATAGGCGAACGTGTTTGACGTGCTTGTTTACGGAACATTGACCTAGTGATTACGCGTTGCTTTACTAATTGTGTTTTTAGTTGAGTTTCTTTTGAAATAAAAGTTGTAGAACTTGCTTGCTAAACTTGACCGATTCTTTTAGGATTACTGTGTGTGCGATCTAGTTTCGTGGTCTTTTTTTTATCAGAGTGTACAGAGTACAGAGTTGTACAGAATTTTTAAAGGAGTCACATTAGTCAGGTTTTAAACTCCCTAAAACATTTGCAAAATGAAATTGCAAAAGTGTTTAACTCATTCCGTATTAATGACTAACTAACTTTAATTGTTCTTAGTTGCGTGTGTTGCATGTGTTCCTGTCTGTTGTACCACAAATTCCACCCCCGCGAATAGACTGTGAATCTTTGCCAAGCTACACCAGTGATTAGTGATTAGTGTAAAGTGTAAGAAATTCCATCAACACCCTCACAGGCAAGGGTGAAGTGCTTCGTTAGTGCAGGACATCGTGAATCCCACACTTCAATTGTAAGGAAGTGTTGCTGAAGGACTTTTGTAAGTTGAACTTCTTCCTATTTGTTATTACTTTAAATATCTATCCGTTGCTTTACCATATCTTTGTCGTTCTGATACCTTTTACAATAGACTTGCATGCTATTTTAAAACAAAGAAAAAGAAAGAAAGAACAATCAATACTACTGAATTACTCATGTCTTATCTATTTATCTTTTGTTAACATTTTGTCTGATTTATGTTTAATTGGTGTGTGAGGAAACGTTTCTGCTACTCCCCAATATTACCTCACTTTGTGATAAAAATTTTTGTAATGCTTTTACCGTTATTATATTATATAGTTTATCTAAACAGTTCTTTTTTTTACATTCTACAAAGTACTGAATAACTTAGACTTTTCATTGCTGCTATGCTTATTCTTTTTTTTCAGGTTTGCTTAACTATTTTTCTTGCAGGTATTGTCACTAACTCCTTACCGCCGTATACATTATATGTTAGTCTGCTTTCTACACCCCCCCCCCAATCTCCGATTGAGCCCGGTCATTCCTTGACTATCTTTGTGTTACGCACGGCTACGAGCCAACATAGCATAACTTTGGCGCCCGAACAGGGACTGCCACGAATTTAGATTTTCGATTTTTATTCAATACTTTAAACAGTTTGGCTCTTAGATTTTTGATTTTATTGAATACTTTAAAACAGTTTGCTCTTTATTTTTTTTTGATGTTATACGATACTGCAAGCAGAATACGTGCTACGATACAAATTATTATGCATTAGTGCACTTACAGAAGATAGATAAGGTAATAAAGTCTAGTTATATTTGCGGTTATTACTGTACCAATTATCTAAAGTAGTAGCGATAAATAAATACATTTAAGTATGCAGCTTTGTATAGCGTGAACGAATTATGAATTGCTTTGCTAACTTTCGGGAGTGAGTAATCAAGTATTATTCGTAAACGTGATTGGATCCACAAAACAAGATTTAGATATACATAGATGAGTTCTTGAGAAGCCCTGAAACAATTTTAGATGAATGGTGGTGTAGAAAAATTTTAAAAGCGGTCAGAATCTGAAGACGTAAACATAACCCAGTTGGAATGGTGAAATTAGCAAGGACGATGTACATTGAAGCCACGAGTGCAGTAACCTTCAGGTAAATTATACAATTTTGTTCGATCTTTGATGTTTTGGTGTGTGTTGGATATTTTTATAATTTGTTTGATAAAATAGACAGTAGTGAATTTGTATAAACAACAAATTTTTAATTTTAAGGTGAAATTTTCTTGTATAAGTAGAAAGGAGTATTTAGCAGTTTATGTTTTGATTATGATGAAAATTTGGGTCTGTCTTTGAGCTCAATTAGACTAACCTGTTTAATTAATGTAAAGGGGTGGGAGATGCTCCCTTTTATTCAGACTTAGGTCTGCACATATTGTAACTTAATTAATATGCATCCTACCAGGACTTTAATTCTGGATGCAAATTAAAAATGATGACAAAATTTTATAATGTTGCAATTTATGCTGAAATTTAATTTTAAAATTTTAATGTATTGTGAATATTGATGTAAATAGAGTTAACGTTGATGTTTGTGGTAGGAATGTGTTTTTTTTATGAATGAGGATAAAAGTTTTAACTAGGTGAGCAGCCGAGGCGGAAAGAGTAAAAAGGCGACCATCAGAAGAGATTCAACAGGGCGAGAATCACAGCAAATCTTGGTGCCCAATTCGAGAGGCTCGAATATTTTTTTTTATTCTGGTGAGGCTTTTTGTAGGTTTCACAGCATAATCTTGGCGACCCAAAAGTGAGGCTCAAGTTCCAAATAAAATTTTTGTGATTTTATTCCAGGAAACTGGCGATCTGAAAGAGAGAGTTTCTGTTAGTGTATAAATTTAGAGTGTGTGAGAGTGATTAGAACGTATGCAGAGAAAGGAGTGGTTAAGGAGTCAAGGAGTGGAAATTGGAAGTGACGATAGTGCATTGGGTGAAAAAAATTCGAAAATAGAAGAAGCTGGAGGCAGTAGAGATCAGTCGAGGACGGAATCAGGGGATCAAGGAAACGAGATGATAATGAGGATGCTTGAAAGGATGAATGAGACGTTAAGCGGAGTTAGAGAGGACTCAAATCGAAAATTTGAGCAAATGAGTGAAGAATCGAACAGGAAGTTAGGGGAGATTAGTCAGAAAATAGATAAGACGAATCAAGAAGTTTCAGAATTTAAAAATAGTCTTACCGTGAAGATGGGGGAAGTTGAAAATAGGGTTGATAAAAATGAGCGTGATATTACAGGTCTTCGACAGGAAATTGGACATTTAAGGTCCGAAGTACGCATTTTTTGTGAAGAAGAAATAAATATAAAAATGACTGAAGTAACGGACTCATGTAGGGATCAGTTAGTCAGGGTAGAACGCGAAGTTAGTAGTATCAAATACAACATGTCAAATTTAACGGGGGATGGTCCCAGATTTTATACAGGTGGCGTATCATTGGATCAACATATGAAATTTTATGGTGATAACAAGGTAAATCCACAAATTTTTATTAATAGTGTAAGAAATTTAGTGGGAAATTTATTTGACGAACAGACTAAACTCAATACGATAAAGGCTCTATTGAAAGACAATGCGGAAGCATGGTACAATTTAGTAGGACAGGACATAGACACATATCAGGACTTTGAAAACAAATTTTTACAACATTACTGGACTGATCACAAACAGGATCAGATTAGGGACAACTTGATTACAGGAAAATTTAAGAGAGAGTTTACAGGTTCTAGGGAACAATATGCCATCCGAAAATACAGTGTGGCCAAACAACTTAATCCACCATTGACGGACAGACAAATAATCAAGTACTTATCACGACATTTTGAACTGGAAATCAGACAACACGTGGCCTTACAAAACATCACAGAACGGGAGACATTTTTAGAATACTTACAGAGATATGACGATGCATGTGTTGGACGGACAAGAGAGATACGAGAACGAAACGTTAACACAGTTAGGTTTGACAACAGGACACCAAATTATCCGAGACGGCCTGACTATAATAGGAATTTTCGACCGAATTGGGAACGACGAGGACAGGAATACAGGAGCAATAGTGCGACTAGGGGACCGACGCCAAGACCTAGTTACACAAGACAGAACAGTTTACCGGAAGTAAACAGGACTGTGACGAGCACGCCGAATAGAGACAGGGACACGGATAGTAATACGAGGAGGACGTACGCACAGGTTGTAGAAGGACAGCCAGGACCAAGCACGGAAAACAGGACAAGACAGGATTTTTAGAATGCGACAGACCACTAGATTTCTGTGTAAATGTATATGAACATCCACGTAAATTTTTCAAAATTGAGGAAGAAGTAGAGCCAGAAACTGTAGAAAAATTATGTTTGCCAATTATTAATATAAGAATTTTTGAGAATAATGTAGAAGTATTACTTGATACAGGGACAGAGGCGAGTTTAATATCGGAGGAATTCGTGAGCAAAATTAGGGATAAGGTTTGTGATAGAATTATGCCTATAAAGCGTAGCCATTTAGTAGCTCCAAATAAAAAGAAGTTTGCTGTAGTAAATAGTGTTATGGTGCTTAGGATAGATATAGGAGGCTTAAGCTGTGAACAGGAGTTTGTAATTGTACCTGGACTGAAGTTTCAGAGCATTTTAGGTGTTGACTGTATGATGCAGTTAGGGATTTTGATAGATATGGAAAGGAGGGTAGTAAGGATTAAGGATAGGGTAGTGCCATGGAAGGGCAGTTATGAAGTCACAGAGGATGACACGGGGTTGAGTATTAATGTAGTAGAGGTAGAGGATGATGGAGTTAAACAGATCAACACAATAAGATGTCCAGAGGATAAGATAGTAGAGGTTCAAGCTTTATTACAAAAACATGCAGAATTAGTGGAGGTAGAAGCAAGCACATTACATGTGATTTTCCAATGCTCCACCCGAAGGTATTACACTGGCCAGGAAGCGAGTTTTTGTTACCTGGAAAATTTTGAATTTTGTCGAACCCTTGCTGTTCCAAGCAAGGTAGGGATCTTTAACGTGCATGACAACACTCACACACGGGACCTCCATTTTACCTCTCATCCGAACGAGGGTGTATTTTTGTGAAAAATGCTCGCGGTAGAAGCAAGCACAGCGTTAGGCTATGAGCACGTATTAGAAGTGGATAATTCAGAACCGTTCAATGCCAAGGTTTATCCTATTCCAGCAGCATATCGGGAGCAGGTGAAGGCAGAATTAAATAAAATGTTGGAAGATGGCATAATAGTCTCAAACACACATTTTATAAATCCGTTGGTGGTAGTTAAGAAAAAGGATGACAGTATTCGTTTATTTTTAGATGCACGAAAAAATTAGTCAACGGACCAAACCGCAATTCCATTGTCCACCATCCATGGACACACTTTTGACGAGGTTAAGTGGCAAGTTTGTTTTTAGTAAATTAAATTTAAGGAATTCATTCTGGCTGATTCCATTACACAAGGATTCTAGAAGGTACACAGAATTTTCCGTAGAGGGAAAAATCTATAATTTTAAGGTAGTACCGTATGGTTTGTCAACGTCAAGTGCAGCATTAATTAAGGCAATGCAAGCAATTTTAGGAGCATATGAGCAATTCTGCATACACGATGTGGATGATATATTAATTTTTAGTGAAACTGAGGAACAACATTACTCTCATTTAGAACGAATATTATTAGAGCTTAAATTAGCAGGATTGAGGCTGAATATAGAAAAATGTGATTTTTTTTCAAAAACTGTTAAATTTCTGAGGTATGTGGTGAACACTCAAGGTATGTGTATCGATAAAGAAAGATTGTCAGAACTTTTGACATATCCGAGACCTAATAACATTAGGAAATTAAGAGCTTTTTTGGGGGTCCTTAACTTTTATAAAAAGTTTGTACCGGGATTTGCCGAAAAAGCGAGTCCATTGTTTAAACTTCTGAAGAAGGGAGTAAGATGCAGTTGGACGGAGAGTCAAGAGGCAGCATATTTAACACTGTTGGAACAGTTTCATGACCAGCTAATTTTGAGGCATCCCAGATTTGATGTAGGTTTTGTACTGAGGACGGATGCATCGGATAGTGCTTTAGCAGCAGAGTTGTACCAAGTACAAGAGGGGGAAGAGGTGCCCATATCTTTTGTTTCACGCACACTGAGGCCGCATGAAGTAAATTACACAATTAGTGAAAAAGAGATGGCTGCAGTGGTATTTGGTGTTACAAAGTTAAAATTGTTTTTGATCGGAAGACATTTTGTAATCGAAACGGATCATTCGGCGTTGTGTGCGTTGATGAATACAAGATTTTCGAATAATCGAGTATATCGATGAGGGTTGTTACTACAGGAGTTTGACTTTGAGATTAAATATATTAAGGGCGAAAACAATTTTATAGCAGACGCGTTTAGTAGAAACAGAGACAAGGATAACAAAAGACCGTGTGACATCATGATTGCTATGAACAGTCTACTACAAAACGATTTAGTATATGGAAAAGAGGAGATCTTGAGGAACCACAGGCAGAGTGAGGAGCTGCAGACTATTAGAACAAAGTTAGAAAACGAACCGGGATTCAAAAACTTCCATATGATAAATGGATTTTTGTGTAAAAAAATTCAAGACTTGGAAGTGTATGTAGTGGATAGGGTACAAGCAAAATTAATTATCAAAGATCTGCATTTAAGATATGGTCACATAGGGATCCGAAAGACTTGGTTAATTTTTAGGGAAACGTTTTTTTCAACTAAAGACTTAGGGTTGGTAAAGTCAGTCATCAACATTTGTCACTTATGTACTTTAGGAAAGTACAAAAATAGTACGAGTCAAGATGTGGTACAAAGTATACACGTACAAAATCCCCTGGACTTAGTTGCTATTGATTATTTGAGTAATCTAGTCCGAAGTACAAAGGGACACAAACATGTGCTGATTGTGACTGATGTGTTTTCGAAATTTACAAAATTATATTCCACTCAGGATTGTAACACAGTCGGAACAAACAAGAAATTGGAACAATTTTGTCGGGAAGTAGGAACGTTTAAACGAGTATTAGCAGACAATGCTACATATTTTAATAATCAACGGTTTAGGGATTATTGGGAGAGGCAAAACATCAAAGTGGTGTTTTTCAGCATAAGGCATCCTCAAGCTAATCCAGCTGAGCGATATATTCAAGAGACGGTTAAATTCTTGCGTTTGGCTTCACATAGGAATCATCGTTTATGGGAGGACAATTTGTCCAAGGTTGAATCTTTTATCAATGAAACCCCTAGTACTGTGACAGAAACCAGTCCCATTATGCTTATCAAGCAACAGTATCCCGAAAGACCATGGCAAATTGTGCCTAGGGACGATGAATTTCAACAACTTTTGGTACATGTCAGAGAGAGGTTAAGGAAGAGAGCTGAAAAATATACAAGGAAGATGAACGCGAGAATAAGAAAGAAAGTAAAATTTAAAGTGGGAGACCAGGTAGTAGTAAAAAGCTTGAGAGTAGGGAAGAGAGATAGAATGACATGTGCTAAATTACACTTGCCCTATGAGGGACCTTTTGAGATAGGTGAAGTAGTAGGGGAGTGCACGTATTTATTAAGGGAAGTAGGGACGGGAAATGAGAGGGGACGATTTCACGTCAACCTACTATTCCCTTATACAGGAGAACCAGCACCACAATAGAAGTAGGTGTATATAGAAGAGTAGAAGTAAGTGCTTATAGAAAATAAAGCTAGGTATAGGATAAATATGAGAGATAGTTAGAAATAGGTATATAGGATGAGAAGGAAAATTAAAGGTAGGAAGAAAATAAGATAGGTTAAGTGTAGATATTTCTTATAAGATTAGTGGAGAGTTAGGAATAGAATAAGAATAGGATAAGTATATAGGATTAGGTAGGGGGAAGTGAGTATAGTGAAGATTAGTTAAAAGTTAAGAATAGGATAGGTATATAGGATGTATATAGGCTTAGATGGAGAAATAGGATAAAGTTAGGGATAATTTCAGTTTATAAAATTAGGTGAGAGTTAGGAATAGGATAGGGATATAAAATAGGTGTAAATATTTTTAGGATTGGATATAAGTTAGGTAAGTTAGAAAAATAAATGTAGAGTGAGACAAACAATTTTTTTTTAATTTTTTTTTGCAGTCTAGATGTTTCGTATTTGAATTCGAATAAGTGTTTGTATTCAAATAGGGGGAAAATACTCAAATTTAGACCAGGGTAGAAAATTGATTAACGACATCAAATAATTTTAATCACCGTGTATAAGGAAGCTTTGGGAAAAGGTACGTGTAATTAAAGGCCTACTGTAAAGATTTAAATCATTCAATTAGAATGTAGGGTTTGTATAGAATTTTATTAGATAATACGCGTTATTAAAACCGTGTAGCATAAAAATTTATTCGTTTCATTAAAAATAAGGGATTTAAATTATTCACTAGACGATTTCTATAAAAAGAAGCAGAATTAAAATGCTCAACTTGTATGTAATTTAATTGTTCCAAGTACTAAAACAAATAGAAATTACGTGCAAAATTTATGTTAATTAATTCGATTTTTAAGTAACGAGTATCAAACAAAGTGTACAAATAATAATTAATATTTAATTTGTATTCACTAAAAATTATAGGGTAGAAGTCAATGCCGTTCACTATTATTTTAATTGAAGTTAATTGAACGGTTATTAAGGTACAATATGCATAAAAGCTTTTAAAAACCCAATAATACCAAATATGAGACGCGTTGCTAGCATACAAATATATCAAGAAGGTTAAAATACGTGAAATATCCAAATCGTAGACGTATTACGATTGAACACCTGCGTATTTTAAATGTCACATTCTGTTTAATTTGTTTGGATAAACATGAAAATTCTGCGTATATTGCAAACGGTCGGATAAACCGTAGCTTATATTAACATAGGAATCCACGTGGACTGAAATAACCGATAGTAAAGAATATCGATTTGCACTACTAAGACCAGGTTAGAAAAAGACGGATAAAATGCGCAAGGCAGAGACACGCATAATAAAAGGCGTGATTTGAGCAACGTCACGAGGAAACGATTGGATGAAATAAGTTGCAGATATGAGAGGTGGAAACATATCAATCTCTATACGGAATTGATTAGTTGTTCGCAGACGCGTTGCGAGTCGTGTGGAAAATTCTTAGATTTTCAACTTGGACGTGTGCAAATTTAGTAGAATCGCTGTGCCGGACCGTCGAAGGGGGAACAGAGAATGCGAAATTCTAAAAATTGGCCGTCGCGGGACAAAGTCGACGTGCAGGCAAGCTATTATATAAACCCGTGATTATAGGTGTTTCGCTCTCTTATATTTTTTTGATTATTCGATACTTTAAACAGTTTGGCTCTTAGATTTTCGATTTTTATTCAATACTTTAAACAGTTTGGCTCTTAGATTTTTGATTTTATTGAATACTTTAAAACAGTTTGCTCTTTATTTTTTTTTGATGTTATACGATACTGCAAGCAGAATACGTGCTACGATACAAATTATTATGCATTAGTGCACTTACAGAAGAAGGATAAGGTAATAAAGTCTAGTTATATTTGCGGGTATTACTGTACCAATTATCTAAAGTAGTAGCGATAAATAAATACATTTAAGTATGCAGCTTTGTATAGCGTGAACGAATTATGAATTGCTTTGCTAACTTTCGGGAGTGAGTAATCAAGTGTTATTCGTAAACGTGATTGGATCCACAAAACAAGATTTAGATATACATAGATGAGTTCTTGAGAAGCCCTGAAACAATTTTAGATGAATGGTGGTGTAGAAAAATTTTAAAAGCGGTCAGAATCTGAGGACGTAAACATAACCCAGTTGGAATGGTGAAATTAGCAAGGACGATGTACATTGAAGCCACGAGTGCAGTAACCTTCAGGTAAATTATACAATTTTGTTCGATCTTTGATGTTTTGGTGTGTGTTGGATATTTTTATAATTTGTTTGATAAAATAGACAGTAGTGAATTTGTATAAACAAGAAATTTTTAATTTTAAGGTGAAATTTTCTTGTATAAGTAGAAAGGAGTATTTGGCAGTTTATGTTTTGATTATGATGAAAATTTGGGTCTGTCTTTGAGCTCAATTAGACTAACCTGTTTAATTAACGTAAAGGGGTGGGAGATGCTCCCTTTTATTCAGACTTAGGTCTGCACATATTGTAACTTAATTAGTATGCATCCTACCAGGACTTTAATTCTGGATGCAAATTAAAAATGATGACAAAATTTGAAATGGAAATTTTATAATGCTGCAATTTATGCTGAAATTTAATTTTGAAATTTTAATGTATTGTGAATATTGGTGTAAATAGAGTTAACGTTGATGTTTGTGGTAGGAATGTGTTTGTTTTTTTTATGAATGAGGATGAAAGTTTTAACTAGGTGAGCAGCCGAGGCGGAAAGAGTAAAAAGGCGACCATCAGAAGAGATTCAAGAGGGCGAGAATCACAGCAAATCTTGGTGCCCAATTCGAGAGGCTCGAATATTTTTTTTTACTCTGGTGAGGCTTTTTGTAGATTTCACAGCATATATATATATATATATATATATATATATATATATATATATAAAGGACAGGTTATTTGCAGTCCGCAATAAGAAATTGTATAGAACAATATATAAAATAAGATGTATCTGTAAACAAACTCTATGAAAATAATAGAGTATTCGTCAATAGACTCTATTATTTTCATAGAGTTTGTTTACAGATACATCTTATTATATATATATATATATATATATATATATATATATATATATATATATATTTCTACAAACTGTGGTTACTAACGCGCCAATTCGAGCCCCACCTTTGTGCGTCATAAAATTCTACGAGTTTCAAGCTCTATAATCTCATGCCCCACGCTTGGGTGGCCATATAATTTTGCGAGTTTATCCTTGATAGAAACCCCACAATTTGCTTCAACGTAAATTCTTGCGGGGTTGTTCTGCTACTGCAGCTCTGAGCGTTTGATTAAATTTTCAAGCTTTTTTTCTACTAAAGCACAAAATTAGGAAAACTAAATTTTCATCTCCAACAGTGTAGATTGCCACGGCTGTTTTGCTGCTATCTGAAAAATACAACCAACTACTCTACAAAAAGAAAAACGCTGCAACGGTAACTCTTCTAGATCTATTCAGAGAAAAATTATACACCAAAATCGTTATCAACGTCTAGTTTACAGATTAATTATATTACACGCTTTCCCTTTTTCAAATAATACATTTATATCATATATTACCCAGATTAATAATCATTAAAACTTACAGGGCTTTACTATCAACCTTACTTCTTAATCTTCTTTGGGAATTAAACCACTCAAGTTTTTAAAATCATCTTTATTTACGTTTCGATCCATGAACTAGGACGTTGTCAAAGTTATTTTGATAATAGGGTGATTCATTAGCCTCTTTACAAACTTTGGCAATAAAAAATAGATTTAATTTCATGAAGAAATGTTCATATAAACTTATGTCCTATCTTTCTTTGTTCAGAAGTTATAGAGCTTTTAAAGTTAAAAGTTAAAGATTACTAAGCAAAGTGAGCAAAAGCAGCGCTGAGAGCATTTAATAATGATATTATAAGTACCCAATTAGTTATTAGTTTATTATAAAATTGGTTCAATTTAGTTTTATATCAGGAATGGAGTTGCATAAAACTTCAATTATCTAGATAGTAGTTTTGGTTGACCATAAATTGATTGCTTTCGTAGCTTTTTTAACTCATCCCATTCAATGATTGAATTAAACCTTAATTATAACAGAATTAGGGAGTGAAGTAGGGTTGTGTGGCTTTTAATTTATTTAGTTTGTACTTTTCATTTTTGTGCGTATTTAAAGTTTTAAATAATTACAGTAGGAAGTAGTAAACGTTAATGTTCACTAAACACTAATCGCTTCATGAATGTTAAAAGTTGGGTAATTATTTCAGAAAAAGGAAAGTATTCATTATTTCATTATAAATACTCGAGCCATGGCCAGAGCGGTCCAACTATGAGTACGAGTAGCAGTAATCCTAATAGTAAGTCAAACCACAGTGGAAAAGGTCGAGGGGGTGATTGCCATTAACAGCCACTTTAGTTTACTATAGAGAGAAAACAGACAGCACTGGTAATGTAATTGGTCAAATTTGCAAACAATGTAATACGCAAGTTAGCTTGAAACCACTGTGACTACGAACACATACAAATAAGCGTAAAAATACTTCTGCTAATGATTTTGATTCAGATTCGAGCACCTATATTGCTTTGGATAATAATCTTAAAACAATTCCATTAGTTAGGGCTAGCAGTAGCAAAGTACTTGTTCAACAAAAAGTAAGCAGCTTTTTAATTAAAACTACAAGTCAAAACAAAAACAAATTGACAGTGCTATTGCCATGTACTTTTATGCTTGTAATGTACCATTTGTGCATGCAGAAAAATATTAATTTAAACAGATGATTGACAGCCTACGACCGGGATATGCTGCACCAAATCGAAAACAATTCGCTTTTCACTTACTCGATACTATCAATGAAGAAGTAACCATAGAAGCAGAGAAAAAGAGTTTAATAATCTATAGGAACACTGTGGCACGATTTGAATAAAAAAGAATAAAATCCCTTACCACAAAAAATATCAAAATACTAGATACGTATTTTGACCACTATGTGGTCATCATCAGTAGGAAATCTGCATTTAAATAATAATTAGCTGTTGTTCCGGAGGATATTCTGCTCACCACTTAGGCTGAAGTGAACCTTCCCAACCTACAATTTACTATAATGTTGCTTTAAACACTATCGAGGTTATATCTCCTCACCCACAGGCTGGTGTTATCCATAACAAACAAGTGAACTAGTTAATTAAATAAGTAATAACCACAAAAAAAGATATTCCATAAACAAATAACTTTATATATCTTAACCTAAGTAAACCTGTAATTCCTCAAACTTTTGTTCCCCCATAGCACATAGATTGGTCGGGCCAACTGGGATTCAATTAGCTGCAGTAACAAGAACTCGATCTGTATGACCTGATGCACACCTCGTTGGCAAGCTTAATATTTCCCTCAGAATTAAACCACCATTTACAGCAGCACAAAGTAACTGATTTTCCACGACGTACCTAGGAACTAATTCCTTGACATCAAAGAACCACTTTCCGAGTGGTTCCTGTCTTAATAATTTATAATATTGGATTCTGCTATTCAGGAATCGCACCAAATCGGATAACCAATAATCAAACATACATGTGCATAATGTCTCTCCCAATATGAAATTATTTAAACCAGGCAAATCTTCTATCAATTCCCTAAAAAGATATCTCCTGAATGAGAAAAGGCTGACCCCAAGGTGTTTTATGTAACAGAATCTACTTTCAGGAAACACTATACTGAAAGTAATAGGGCATACCTCTTCAAAGACTTGCACTTGAACAATTACTATTCTGAAGATAACAAAAGAGAAAATGGTGTGTGTGTGCATTCCATTATACACCCTGTTGATAAGGATGACCGATATCACAATCCAATCCACAAATTTTGAGTTGAAGGTCAGCACCAACAAGGTTCAATAGTGTAATAACCAAGGTCGTCAACGCAGATTTGTTAATTAATAACACCCATTAGATTCACTTAAAACCGAATAAACCAATATTTATTTTTTGTAAACAAACTTGATAAAGCAATCTGACATCTGCCAGAATAATTAAACTATAAATGAAATGACCGTGTCTCGCAACCCAAGAAATTATAGGATTTAACCTAACTAATATATATATATATATATATATATATATATATATATATATATATATATATACAATAAAATAACTATAAACACTTTAAAATAATTTTTTACTTTTGTGTTTGCAAAGTGAATGTGACAAACGCTAATCCACTAATGATTTTATGAAATTAAGCAAAATCTAATGAAAGAGCAACGGCTGCGATGTTTGAAGGAAGATAAGTCTAAACTTGTAAAACATTGAAAATCGCTTTTAGAGCAGTATTCCTACTTACCTATATTGAGTAAAATACACATGAAATAGGCTAAGTTAGTATACAGTTTTTATATAGATGTAAAAGTTACTTTACATTTTAATAAGCCATAAAGTCAGTGGCAATAACTCAATTTTGTAATCGCGTGCATTTAATAATAAGTAATCTTAATATGTGTAGCAGACGACATAAATAAAAACAAAACCGTTTAAATTTAATTCTAGTTTCTGCGTGATTTGTAAAAATTGTAATAGAAGGGCGATGCCTTTTGTATCACAACGCCGTCGTGTATTGCAGGACTTGCCTTATTAAGAAAAACGTCTTCAAGTTCGCAAAGTACAAAAATACATTTATCTGCAATGGACAAAAATATTTCACTCTTCATATTATAAGTTTGAGTTATATGGTAGAGAATTTTAGTTTGTTGCGCCTTCAAGTAGCATGGTTACAGTTAACGATTATAAATGTTCCTATATCAAAATAAGAAGGCTAAATATAAAAAGAAAATTAATCCGAAGAAAGCATGTGTAAAGGATATACTACATAGCATTTATAAAGATCATACGTGGGAATGTGTACTTACGTTTTATAATTTTGAAACTGAAAATTCTTCAAATATAACTGTATTTCCCAATCAATGCACTCTAAAACTGAAAATTTTTGCATTTCTTCACTCATGATTTAAAAAAATTAACAATATTTCTTCTATATAAAAAAAAAATAAAAGGAAGTTGATTGATAGCACGTGCTCTCAATTAACAACGCTACTTATGCGAAAATACAGAACCGAATGACCGTTGCGAACGGAAGTACGCTGCAGCTTGGCTACTTTGAACATAACAGTTGATTGGGTAAAACATGTTCCAACCCATTAACGATATTTTTATGACAACGTCAAGATCATTGCGGTTACTGTTTTTTAACAGGCGTTGCTTTTCTGAACAAAACTTAATGTTCACAAATGTGCAAGACAAAAGATTTGTATAAATTAAAATATGTAGTGCATCGGCACTTATTGCCGAGTGAAAACATATCCTCAATTTGTTTATATTGCAACCATAGTGTAAATTCCGAAAAATTAGATACAATACCAACATTTCTGATAATTTCTTCTGTAAATCGTAGAATTGAAATAATTGTTTTTTTGGTTATTTGAATTTTGTCTACACCTTTTTAATCCCAAGAATATTTATGGCGTATCTTATAAATCTGAACATATTTTATGGCTTTAAAAGTTTATTAGTCACTAAATTCAAATGATGACTAGCAACCCTGCGGCTCGATTAAAATAAAATATAATATAAACCCCATAAGTACATACCATTTTACACTAGATACGTATTCGGCTACTAAGTGGTCATCATTAAAAACAAAAGCTAACTTTTAAAATACATGTTGTACAGAAACCCTTTAGAGGATATTCTCTTTGCTAGGTAGGCTGAAGTAAATCCTTTCTACAACAATTTGTAACAATTTATTTTTGATAATAAATCCCTCCATAAAATTGCGAGAATAATAAAACACTTTTATTAAAACAATAGTAAATTACATTCAACAACAAAAGTAATACGTTAAAGCCGCATCGTCCTTTGGTATTCTATTTGTGGTTAAATATCTGTGTCATCTACAGCTATATGCAGGCGCGTTTCTGTTTGACTGTTCCCCCCTCGGACGCCTCGACCGCCCGAACTAGTTTTGTAATCAGTCGGCCATACGTGGAAGAAGCAAGAATATGTATTCTAGATTGCAGGCCGGCAATTTGCGAATCCACTTTGATGAGTTAGGACACATCTTCGAATAGCGGTTGGTAACGTATAAAGGTTATTAACTTGTTTAATTTGAGATAATTTATTTAGCGCGACAAGATATAATGCTACAATTTACAATGCAACTCTGAAAACACGAAATTTAGAAGGCAGTTTATTAAGAAGACGACTTTGCTACAACTTACGATGCAACTTTTAGAATAGAAAATTTAGGAAACCAATTTTATGAAGACGACTTTGTCATACAAACTTTTAAGACACACTAGGACAACGTAAAGATGCTACTTTAGTAAGGCAGCGTAATTCAACTACAGGATTGCAACGGCTGCAGAATGTATCGTGGCCGTATTTGATTCTACATGTGGAACGACTCCATAGTAGAAGTTGTTTTGTATGAATTTGGTTCACACTACACGCAGTGATCTTTGCATGAAATAACAAGTATCTCATCCTTCCTTGCAACAAGGCGAGAAATGCAGTTTTGGTTCGTAGATAGCTTTAAGTCCTTTTTATGTGTTTCACACTAGAAACACGTTAATTTGTTTTAATGTGTAAAAGCATGAATATTATAAAAGTTTCAACTATTGCTGAGCTGGATTTTCCAGTGTGGAAATTAAAGTTTACTGATTTGATGTTTTGAGAAACAACACGCGTGGTTCATTATGAATCCTTAGTAACAACAACAGGTGTTACTGACGTCACATATTTTTCTGTAGTATACTGCTGACAGATGTATTCTTGAAAGCAAATGCCTCGAACAGCTTTAGTACAAGTTATGTAAACAAGAGTATTTTTGTGATCTGCTTTATAGAAATTAAAACTTGCACATGTAATTTAAAAAAAAAGCTTGAGTACTAACATTTTTAGAAGTTATTAATTTGTCATCTGCCTGAACAGATCTGCACAGGTCGGAGACCTTTTTGTATAACAAGCTTACAATATACTGTAAAATATTTGATTAAAAATAATTAAGATACACCTGAAGTTGAAAACCATGAAGTGATACAGTTATTAATTAAATTTTTGTTGCAATTCATTTTATTTTAAAAAAGATTCTTTTTAGTAAACAATTGGTTCAACATTAAAGTTTTTTATTTTGATCAAATATGATCAAACCTAAACACATAAAGCTAACATCCTTATGAGTAGAATTTTGATTACAACTTTATATTGAAAATATCTTTTTACTACTTCTTTATGTATATTTGCTGGACACAAATAGTGTTCCACTTTTTTATTTATCTAACTATTACAATTTCTTACAGGAACAGCGTCTTATTTTATTAAGACAGGTTTTTGTCATCGAAGGCGACCTTTTTTCTTTGGGTCTCCACGTCCGCCCTTAGAAATATGCCATGCCATTATCATGAATAAGTCAGGACTTGGTGGCACCTATTTGGTTTAGATTAAGTTTGACCTACAAACAGATTTTGACTTACCCCCCCCCCCATTTCTCATAGCTCTACCCAAGGAATAGACCCCTAGTTATGTCGGAAGACTTAGTTTCACTGCCACCCAATGTAGGGCTGGTGCCTTTAAGAAAATATAAGTTTTACTGGCGCCCAACGTCTAGGCCTCGAAATTAGTTTGTTCAAAAATTATTTTGCTTCGAAATTTGTTTGTTCAAAAATTTTTTGCCTCGAAATTTGTTTGTTCAAAAATTATTTTGCTTCGAAATTTGTTTGTTCAAAAATTATTTTGCTTCGAAATTTGTTTGCTCAAAGTTTATTTGGCATTAAGATTTGTTTGTTTAAATTTGCTCTTGATACAAGTTTGGTTGAGACGTTAACCCCCATTCAGTCAATTAATTACCTTAGTCAAATTTATTTTTAACTTTCATTCTGTTTTGACCCAATATAATTTTTTTTGATATTGTTTTGGCAAAATTTATTTCACCAAATACACTTTTTGACTTTTACCTTTAGTTGCCCGAATTTGTTTTGACAATTTTTGTAAGGTTCAAATCATTTAGATTTATCAGTTTGATTTCATTAAAATATTAGGCTATTGCAATCATGTCGGAAAAATTCCAAATTGTTTGTCTACTTAAAGAGGAACTGGAGTATGAACTGAAAATTAGAGGAGTAGTGAGTGAGAGACCAGTGTTGGAGAAAAGGAAAATTTTGGGAAGATTGTTAGCTAAAGAAGTAGATAAGCCTGGTTGTTTGATTGACCTTTCGTGTTATGAAGTAGATTTTGCAACGGAAAGTAAGGAAATTTCTGTTTCAGTTGAGTCAGTTCGAAATGTTTTGTCCGAATTTGAAGGTGATTCATCAGATTCAATTTTTAGGAGAGCTTGTTCAAGGTTAATCCACCTTTCTGGTCGAGTTAAGCGTATGAAAATTCCTTCAATAGATTCCGAGGAAGCATTTAAGTTCAGAAACGAGACCGTAGCAACCATACTAACCCTTGAAGCTGAGTTATACGATAAAATCAATAAAAGTACAGAGTCCACCTATTTTGATCGGTCTGTTGTAGTATCTCCTTCAGTTGCTAGTGCGCCTACCCATTCGATTTCGTACATAACACCTTCTTTACCTATAGGTTCATGGCACGTAAAATTCTCAGGAGACCCCAAACAACTATATTCATTTTTAGATAGAGTTAGTGATTTAGCACAATCTCGTAAGGTACCCGAAGTTGATTTATTTGGATCAGCATGTGAACTTTTTGTGGGAGATGCATTGATTTGGTTTAGAACGGTAAAAAATTCATTGAGAGATTGGAATTCTTTATTAGAACGTTTAAAAGAAGATTTTCTACCCGGTTTTTCAGATGATGACATTTGGGAAAAAATCAGACATCGTCGTCAAGGTAAAGACGAAAGGATTATTTTATTTGTTGCGCATATGCAAACTTTATTTAGTAGACTGACTAACGAGCCAGCAGAAGTCACTAAAGTTAAGATCATAAGAAAAAATTTGATTCCTGATTACATTTCAGCACTTGCGTTATCGGACATTCAAGATGTATCTACCTTAGTAAATTTGTGCAAAAAGTTAGAAGAAGCCTCTTTGATGAAACTAAATTTGGTTTCTGCATCTTCTAGTAAGCCCAACAAGACTTGTAGTCCTTCTAAGCATCCATTTGAGACTAAACATCCCGTGTTGAGTGAAAAAATTTGTGCTGTTAAGAGTAGGGTGTTTCAAAATAAATTAGTTAATCCTCAAACAACAGTAGCGGATAAGAGTACTTTGGAGTCTTCGGTTTTCAATTCTTTTAGTCCTGATAAGAAAAATAATTTTGTTTGTTGGAATTGCTCCCGTAATGGATATTGGTTTAAAGATTGTAGAGCAGCCAAGAAGATTTTTTGTTTTGGATGTGGTCGAAAAGGTGTTAAGGCAACGTCGTGTCCACAATGTTAAAAAAACCAGTAAGACGGCAGGTGCATAGTGGTCGGCATTCTGTTCCGCGTCATAAGGCTACAGTTATGATTTGTAAACAAGAAAAATATTTTTGTAAAGACGATTGGTCGAGATGGGTTACAGTTGTAAAAAATTTTTGTCAGAACTCTACGAAGCCTAAGAATAATACTTTGTTCATTGAAAAGCAGTGTGATAATCGACCTTACATTATGGTGAAGTTACTTGATAGAGACATTACCGGTCTTCTAGATTCAGGATGCACTACCTCAGTGGTAGGATCCTTAGCTCTTTCGATAATCAGAAAATTAGACTTAAAAATTTTTAGTTCAGCAAAAACAGGTATTACTACAGCTGATGGTTCAGTAAAGTCTGTTTTAGGTTCTGTTGATTTACAAATTTGTGTGGGTAATGATTGTCGTATTCTTAATGCATTAGTGGTCCCGTCCCTACCTCATGCCTTTATATTCGGTAGTGACTTTGCAAAATTATTTGGTGTAGTTGCCGATTTTAGAAACAATAATTGGTTTATTCAGAGTAACATTGAGAACAATATTGTGTATTTAGGTTCATCTTCTATCCCTTTGAACACTAATGATTACTTATTTGATTTGCATGACCTTTCGGATGCTCAGTGTGTGCAAGCACAAGAGATTATAGATTCATTCAATGAAATTAGCAGCGATGATAGGTTGGGACGTACTAACCTAATCGAAATGGATATAGATACAGGTAATGCCAAGCCCTTCCATAAGAAACCATATGTGATGTCACCATATATGAGCAAGATATTGAATGATGAGTTGGACGACATGCTTAGACTTAAAGTTATAGAACCGTGTACTAGTCCGTGGTTCTCTCCGGTTTTGTTGGTTAAAAAAGCAGATGGAGAATATCGTTTCTGTTTTGATGGTAGAGCCCTGAACGATTTAACTGTTCACGATTCGTACCCCCTTGCGAATGTAGATAGAATTCTCAATATGTTGAGAGGTGCAAACTATATTTCGTCACTTGATTTGAGAAAATCGTTTTGGCAAGTCCCTCTTAGTGAGTCATCTAAAGATAAGACTGCTTTCAGTGTTATTTCGCGAGGACAATATAGATTTACATGCATGCCATTTGGGTTGAAGAATGCTGCGCAGACGCAACAGCGATTAGTAGATGCGATTTTTGGTCCACGTTTTGAACCCCATGTATTTTGCTATTTGGACGACATAATACTTTGTTCGTCATCTTTTGAAGAACATCTGAAGTTATTGTCTAGAAGAAGCTAACCTTACTATAAATATAGGAAAATGTGAATTTTTCAAAAAAACACTTAAATTTTTGGGTTATATAGTAGGTTCATCACTTCGTACAGATCCCGATAAAGTATCGGCGATGGTTAACTTTCCTCGACCGAAAACCACGACAGAAATAAAGAGGTTTATAGGAATGTGCAGTTGGTATCGTCGCTTTATAAAGAATTTTTCGTCATTAGTTTCGCCTATCAACGATCTCATTAAGAAAAAGAAAAAGGTCAAACTGTAAATTGGAGCGCGGAAGCAGAAAATTCGTTTGTGTTGATCAAACAAGCATTAGTTTCAGCACCTCTTCTTTCACAGCCAGATTATTCGGCACCCTTTATTGTTGAATGTGACGCCAGCAACACTGGGTTAGGAGCTGTTTTGATACAAAATATAAAAGGAGAAGAGCGTGTAATTTCGTACGCAAGTAAAACCCTGAGCCGTACAGAGCGCAATTATTCCACCACAGAAAGAGAGTGTTTAGCAGTTATTTTTGCAATTGAGAAATTTCGTCCGTGGGTGGAAGGAGTTCGATTCACAGTTGTCACTGATCATTTTTCGTTACTTTGGTTGAGTAATCTTCAGAATCCTACGGGAAAACTTGCCAGATGGTCGGTTCGATTAAGGCAACATTCATTTGATTTGGTACATAGGAAAGGAAAATTTAATATAGTTCCAGATTGTCTTAGTCGTGGCGTTCATTTAGAAAATCCAGAAGTTAATTTAGTAAAGATCAAACTTGACAATGTAGACTTGTGGTATGAATCTTTGAGAAAGAAAATTTTGTTGTCACCCAAAAGCTACCTACAATGGAAAGTGGAAGATGGGTTCATTTTTAAGTTTATCCCTTCCAAATTACCGCATTCGGCGAATATTGTAGAGTGGAAGCACTTAGTACCGAGATCTCAGCGTAAAGATGTCATTAAATCATTGTATGTATATTTGCTGGACACAAATTAGTGTTCCACTTTTTTATTTATCTAACTATTACAATTTCTTACAGGAACAGCGTCTTATTTTATTAAGACAGGTTTTTGTCATCAAAGGCGACCTTTTTTCTTTGGGCCTCCACGTCCGCCCTTAGAAATATGCCATGCCATTATCATGAATAGGTCAGGACTTGGTGGCGCCTATTTGGTTTAGATTAAGTTTGACCTACAAACAGATTTCGACTTACCCCCCATTTCTCATAGCTCTACCCAAGGAATAGACCCCTAGTTATGTCGGAAGACTTAGTTTCACTGCCACCCAATGTAGGGCTGGTGCCTTTAAGAAAATATGCGTTTCAAATTTAATAATGTCGCAAATTATTAACGTCAAACGGTTACAGATTAGATACAAGAAAGCAATTAAAAAATATGATAAAAGCATTTCTTGATTAATAACTGTAGCCAAGGCAGGCGGTTTCGTGGCGTAATTGGTATGCGTGTGACTACTACACCCAAAGTCCCGGGTTCGAACCCTGACATGGTCCGCTTGAAAAATGTTAGGCAAGCATTTTCCACAAAAATACACCCTCGTTCGGATGAGAGGTAAAATGGAGGTCCCGTGTGTGAGTGTTGTCATGCACTTTAAAGATGCCTACCTTGCTTACAACAGCAAGGGTTCGGCAAAATTCAAAATTTTCAGGTAAAAACTCCCTTCCTGGCGAATATGGAACCTTCGGGTGGAGCACTGGAAAATCAAATGTAGTGTAGCCAAGACAAGTCCATTTGAAAAATGTTAGGAAAGCATTCTTGCGTGTGCATGTGTGTGTGTGTGTGTGTGTGTGTGTTGTCACGCGCGTTGAAAAACCCTACCTTGAAACAGCAAGGGTTCGGCAAAATTCAAAATTTTTCAGGTAAAAGAACTCGTTTTCTTGTCAATATAGTACTTTCAGATGGTGCATTGGAAAATCAAATATAGTGTAACCAATACAAAGCGGCTTCGTGACTTAGTTGGTATACGTGTGACTACTAAGCCCAAGCTACCGGGTTCCAATTCCGACACGATCCGCTTGAAAAATGTTATGTCAGCATTTTTCGTTATAATACGCCCTGGTTCGGATGAGAAGTAAAATAGATGTCCGTGTGTGACTGTTGTCACCCACGTTAAAGATCCCTACCTTGCTTGGAACAGCAAGGGTTCGGTAAAATTCAAAATTTTCAAGTAAAAAAAACTTGCCTCCTGGCCAATGTAGTATATTTGAGTGGAGCACTGGAAAATCAAATATAGTGTAGCCGTTTGAAAAATGTTAGCCGAGCGTTTTTCACAAAAATACGCCCCCGTTCGGATGAGACGTAAATTGGGGTTTCGGTGTGTGTGTGTGTGTGTGTGTGTGTGTGTGTTATCACGCAAATTGAAGATCCCTACCTTGCTTGAAACAGCAAGGATTCGACAAAGTTCAAAATTTTTCAGGTAAAAAAACTCGCTTCCTGGCCAATGTAGTACCTACAGGTAAAGCATTGGAAAATCAAATGTAATGGAACCAAGATAAAGCGGCTCCGTGAGTTAGTTGGTATACGTGTGACTGCTAAGCCCAAGGTATCAGGTTCGAATCCCAACACGGTCCGCTTGAAAAATGTTAGGCGAGCATTTTTCATTATAATACGCCCTGGTCCGGATGAGAGGTACAATAGACGTCCCGTGTGAGTGTTGTCATGCAAGTTATTTATAGATATTACTGCAGACTCGCACGAAATGTTAGAAACGATTTGTAATTGGAAATTAAGGTCGGACGAGGAAACGCTTTCTGACCATAAATTAATAACATGGGACGTTGAAATCAAAACAAGTGCAAACGAGCAGCTAACTGTATTTCCGCGGTTCTGTAATAAAAAAGCAAATTGGGAGCGATTTAAACAAAAATTTGGCGAAAGTATCCCTGTGCTCGAAAATGAGCTATTTAACTGTCGAGAGGCAGACGAAGTAGAAACACTCGCGAAAAAATTAAACGACGCGATGGTAGACGCGTCGTCGTATTCCATGCCGCAAAAGAGAACATTTAAAGACAGCGTACCCTGGTGGACCCGGGAACTAACCACCAAGCGGGCAGAAACGCGTAACCTAAGGCGCCGCTATCAACATGCCTCGGGAGATATAAGAGAACAACGGAGAATAGAATATAATCAAAGTTACCGCGAATATAAAATATTAATAGAAAAAACGCGAACGAATAAATTTAAAGAATTCTGCACGCGTAACTCAGAGAAAGAACTCTGGGGAACCGCATACCGCATAATTAGAGAAAACAACAAAAAATCGCGCTCAATAATATAAAGAAAACAAATGGCGAATATACGGAAGGTTTTAAAACCACGGCGGAATATTTACTAGAGAAATTTTCTCATCGGATAATTCCGAGGGGAATGAAGGGTCACACGATTTAGTACGTCGGGAAGCTGCAGAGGCGCAAGGAACAGGTGCCGATAAGGCAATCCTAGTTCACGAGGTCGTCAGGGCTCGTAGGAAGATGAACCCTAAGAAGGCACTGGGGCATGATGGAATCACTTCAGACGCAGCTCTGGAGGCGTGCCTGTTAGCCCCGTGTGTCTTTGTCGGGTTGTTTAATCTTTGTTTAGAAAGGGGCGTTTTTCCGCGTTGCTGGAAAATCCAGAACGTGAAATTTATACCCAAACCTAAAAAGGCGGATGCGTCAGATCCGGGCAGCTATCGTCCAATTAGCTTGCTACCGGTGCTGGGGAAAGTTTTAGATAGCGTTATAACTACGCATGTTGAGCACCTAGTGCGAGACAGCGGCGGTTTTAATAACCGACAGTTTGGTTTCATGGAGGGCAAGTCGACTATCGACGCGTTAGAGTTCGTTGTCGAAGAAATTAAGCAAGCGAGAGATGCTAAAGAGTACTGTATCGTTGTTGCTTTAGACATTTCAGGAGCATTTGATGCTGCCTGGTGGCCATTAATCGTTTGCGAGTTAGATCGTAGGGGTTGTCTGCGAAACTTGATGTCTTTGGTCAAGAGTTATTTCTCGGGGCGATTGGCACAGCTTGAAATTCCGGGTGAAGTTCTGTCGTGTGAGGTGGAAAGGGGATGCCCGCAGGGGTCATGTTCTGGTCCCACATTTTGGAAGTTGTTGTATGAGAGCATCTTTAGGGTCAAGTTGCCCGTAGGATGCTCAATCGTTGGGTTTGCGGATGACACGCTTTTAATTGTAAGATCGAGATTGTTAATGGATATGCGCACAAAACCGAACGAGGCGCTTAATAAATTATATGAATGGTCGCAGGCGGTAAAATTAAAATTAAACACGGCGAAGTCAGAGGCGCTATATTTCGGCACGAAACCAGGACAGAGACCTCCTAGGCTAGAGCTAGGCGGGGAGAAAATCCCGTTTAAAGATTGTATTACCTACCTCGGCGTCAAGATCGACGATAAATTAAATTGAAAAGCGCACGTACAATACGTAAAAAGTAAGGGCCGCGAAATATCAAATAAAATGATGGCGGCGGCTAAAATAAAGTGGGGTTTCAGGGGCGAATCGCTAAGGACGGTTTATGCCGGAGCAATTGAGCCGGCAATGCTGTACGCAGCTTCTGTATGGGCAGAAAGTTGTAAAGTCAGGGAGGTGCGTCAATTGACGAGCGTACAACGCATAACCGCGGTAAAAGCAGCAAGGGCGTACAGGACCACCTCCACGGATGCGGTCCTAGTGATCAACAGGACTCTCCCTATCGAATATGTCGTTAGGCAGATTAGAGAAAGGCGATCAATAAATATAGGAAAAGGGCGCGAAATTAGCGAAGATCTTAATCTTGGTAATAGGGAAATTGCAAAAAAGATCGTTGTATCTGAGTTGTGGCACCCTGCTGATATTAGAGGAATCGAGTTTGTCGAAGGTAATGAGGACGCGATGGGTATTAAAATTTATACAGACGGTTCACGTATGGACGATGGGCAAGCAGGCGCGGCGTTTGTCGTGTATAAGCAGGAAAGGGAGGTGTTTCGGTTTCAAACCAAACTCGCGAACTGGAGCACAATTTTTCAGTGCGAATTGGTAGCCATACGAGAGGCTATCGATTACGTAATAAACCATACGGGCAGAGACGAGTATTATATAATCAGTGATATTAAATCGGCGCTGACGGCTTTAACGAACATGAACACCTCGACAGACCTCCAAGCGGACGTCTGGAGGATAGCGCGTACGGCGCTCGAGTTTCGACGTTTTAAGTTCTGTTGGGTCAGGTCGCACAATGGTAACGTAGGAAACTATAAGGCTGATGAATTAGCTAAAGAGGCCGCGACGGGAGACTTTCGAATATCACATTCGTCGATACTGAAGTCTTTGATTAAATGAAAGCTGCGTGAAAAGTCAATCAGACAATGGGAAGAGAGGTGGAACAACGCTGCCACGGGCAGGTTGACTCACAAATTCATACCGAGCTTAGAAGCTAGAGGCAAGATCGAGGTAAAACTCTATCATAAAATGGTTCAGTTGATAACAGGGCACGGCGCCTTGAAAGCGTATTTACATAGGTTCGGGTTAACCAACAACGACCGCTGTGAATGCGGTGAGGGCGCGGAAAGCGCAGAGCACGTGCTCTTCGACTGCCCGCTTGAAGCGGCAAATCGAGGGTTGGCTGATACGAAATTAGCTATCGTAGGTCTAGCATGGCCAAAGAACCTAGAGGAAGTCGGGGAAGTGGCTAACCAGAAGGCGTTCTGGACAGTCTTTAGAGAGTTCGCAGAAAGGGTTGCTAGATTAGACGGTGATAATCGTGTGTAAGTCGGGAGGGGATGGTGGGAAGGTTGAAAAATTATAGATTTCGACCTGGCGTGATTTTGACATGATAAGAGCGTGATAACCAAAACCTGCAAAAAAAAACAAAACTAAAACAAAAAAAAACACAAAAAAAAAACAAAAAAACAATCATAATAATAATTAAATAAGTATACCAAAAACTCTAATATGCACAATGAATACACCACTAAAACAATCACTGTCCCACCTTTTGCGCGCGGAAAATCGGGAATAAACGAAACAAATAAATAACAACGAACTAAATCAGGAAACCTCATTATTTTAAATAAGTGTAATAAATAAAGAAATAATAAAATAGAGTAAAACCGCGCATCCCCCCAGTACTTAAAAGCGAAGTGATAGTGATTGTGATCCCCCCAGAACGTTTAGTGCATATCCACCAGGACTTTAACAGTGCATTTTCAAGTCCCCCATAAAAGTAGAGAACCATTAGATGTAGGTAGGCGACCAGATCTTCGGATGCTGGAGAAATTTATATTGGAGGTAAGAATAAAATTGTGGCGGCTGTACTCGCATGAGCATTGATTTGTGATTTTAAACAGATTTTGAAATAATCTAACAAGCACGTTTTTGTGTAATGGCGCTAGTCGATATAATGCTCATGCGAGTGCACCTGATAATGTATTTGCTTTTGCTAATACATGTGTAACGGGCATTTTTATAGTTTTAACATTTTACGCTTTATACTCAATTCGTAAGTACTTTTCTGCAATTACTAGTTCTATATTTTATATTTATTAACTCGTGTGTAGTAATTTAAAGATAGATAAATTAAAAATTATAAACCGCTTGTAATTGATTATAAATTGCATCGTCCTTGTCTTGCCGTTCGTATAAATTTTGTTGCTTATGTGAATATACAAGTCTAGATAAGAGACGATAAGAAGTTGTAATGGAACGAGTTGAATAAACAGATGAGAGTCGGAGTTCGTTCTTGGTTGCTATATATTAATTACGTGGAAAAGACTGCTTCTTTTTGCTTTGACAAGAGTGTAAATTAATGCGGGATTAATTTCGAATTGTTCCTGAACAAGCGCGGCACGATTTTAGTTGTTTTTCTTGTGAAATAAAAGTCGTATATTAACTGTAGGAGTGTGTAGTTCTAATTCCTTTTTGAAGGAAGTATGCTATATATGTAACGTGTTTGGTTGAACACAAGTGTTGTGGTAAGGTCATTGACGGACGGTTTTTAGTGATACGCGTTGCTTTACTAACTGTGTTTTTTTGGTTGCTTTTCTGTTGTAAATAAAATTGATAGAACTTGTCGTGCGTTTTACGGAACACTGACTTAGTGATACGCGTTGCTTTACTAATTGTGTTTTTTTAGTTGATTTGTCTTTTTATATTTGAACTGTGTGTGCGATCTAGTTTTCGTGGTCCTTTTGTTATCAGAGTAGTGCATACTTTGGATTATCCAAATACAGTTTTAAGCTTGAGTGCTTTAAAAACAAATGATGATACAGTTGTAGCAGGTGTAGTAGAAAAAAAGGTTGGTTTTTATAAACAGGTATCTCATTCACTTGTAAAGACAGTTGATACTGTAGTTTCTGAATTTTCTAACCCCAACGAATCTAAAATAGATCGTTGTTTGCGCAAATTTTCGTTATTCAAAAGCATTAGATTTTTCTTTGTTACCATAGGTAGCAAATAAAACACCTCGCGTTACTGTTAGTTTAATGCATTACATCGTGCCTTGAAAGCCCGTGATTCTAAATTTTTATTACCATTTTTTTTCGATTTGTGTTACAAAATATTTCGAAATTAGTGTCTCAGGGAATAGAATTGACAAGAAATTTATCAATGCTACATAGTTCCATCAGCATGATAATGTCTGCTGCGAACACCAGTGAAATACGTAGGTGTGATTAGTGTAACGTGTGATAAGTTCCATCAACACCCGCACAGTCAAGGGTGAAGTGCTTCGTTAGTGCAGGACATCGTGAATCCCACACTTCAATTGTAGGGAAACGTTACTGAAGGACCTTTTGTAAGTTGAACTATTTTCTACTTGTTATTACTTTAAATATCTATGCGTGGCTTTGCCATATCTTTGTCGTTCTGATACCTTTTGCAATAGACTTGCATGCTATTTTAAAACATAAAAAAAAGAAAGAAAGAACAATCAATACTACTGAATTACTCATACCAATGGTGTCTTATCTATTTATCTTTTGTTAACATTTTATCTGATTTATGTTTAATTGGTGTGTGAGGAAACGTTTCTGCTACTCCCCAATATTACCTCACTTTGTGATAAAAATTTTTGTAATGCTTTTACCGTTATTATATTATATAGTTTATCTAAACAGTTTTTTTCTTACATTCTACAAAGTACTGAATAATTTAGACTTATCATTGCTGCTATGCTTATTCTTTTCTTTATTTCAGGTTTGCTTAACTATTTTTTTTTCTTGCAGGTATTATCACTAACTCCTTACAGCCGCGTACATTGTATGTTGGTCTGCTTTCTACAACCCCCTACTCTCCGATTGAGCCCGGTCATTTCTTTGATTTTCTTTGTGTTGCGCACGAATTACGTAACGTAACATTTTTGGCGCCCAACGTGGCTGCCACGAAAAAAAAACGTAACACATGCACTGTTACATGCTTTTGCTTATTCAAATATTTATTTATATATTTATTATATGTATATTTATATATTTATATTATATTTATATTTATTTTTACACTTATATTTTTGCCTGCATTGTATTGTTTTGTGGCTTGATTTAATTCGTTTGACATTCTGTCGCCAATTTTTGGTCGCAGTATATATAGGAAAGAAGATTGTATATATAATATGTCAGTTAGGGAATGATAGGGACAAATTTAGGATAAAATACTTAGATCAGGGAGGACAAATTTGTAAATTTATAAAGCAGGCAAAATAGCTGGATTCACTATTAATACATTTGGCAAATGCTTAGGAATTTGAATCCATTTTAAATTAGCTAGCTAGATTTGGATAGTTTTAAGTTGACTCTTCAGGTCGCACTGATAAACAGAGCCGGCGTCTGCTATCCGGTATTACGGATCCCTCTCCTCTCATTTTTGCTTGTCTTGTTGATCGGGCACGCTCCAAAGTCAAGGCTAGGGATACCATTATTTAAACTCTGTTTTTAGTTTTTGTTTCAGTTTGTTAGATTTTTATTTAGAATGGATTAATTATGAAGTTAGAATAAATTAGAAGCACGTTTATTTTTCGCATTTAAACCCAATGTAGTACCTTCGAGTGGAGAATTGGGGACGTGGCCGCAAGTATAGCGGCTCTTATTCAAATTATAATGTCATGCAAGTTTAAGATCCCTACCTTGCTTGGAACAGCAAGGGTTCGGCAAAATTCGAATTTTTTCAGTTAAAAAAAAACTCGCTTCCTGGCCAATGTAGTATCTTTGGGTGGAGCACTGGAAAATCAAATGTAGTGTAGTCAAGATTAGTCCGCTTGAAAAATGTTAGTCGAGCATTTTTCACAAAAATACACCCTCGTTCGGATGAGAGGTAAAATGGAGGTCCCGTGTGTGAGTGTTGTCATGCACTTTAAAGATGCCTACCTTGCTTACAACAGCAAGGGTTCGGCAAAATTCAAAATTTTCAGGTAAAAACTCCCTTCCTGGCGAATATGGAACCTTCGGGTGGAGCACTGGAAAATCAAATGTAGTGTAGCCAAGACAAGTCCATTTGAAAAATGTTAGGAAAGCATTCTTGCGTGTGCATGTGTGTGTGTGTGTGTGTGTGTGTGTTGTCACGCGCGTTGAAAAACCCTACCTTGAAACAGCAAGGGTTCGGCAAAATTCAAAATTTTTCAGGTAAAAGAACTCGTTTTCTTGTCAATATAGTACTTTCAGATGGTGCATTGGAAAATCAAATATAGTGTAACCAATACAAAGCGGCTTCGTGACTTAGTTGGTATACGTGTGACTACTAAGCCCAAGCTACCGGGTTCCAATTCCGACACGATCCGCTTGAAAAATGTTATGTCAGCATTTTTCGTTATAATACGCCCTGGTTCGGATGAGAAGTAAAATAGATGTCCGTGTGTGACTGTTGTCACCCACGTTAAAGATCCCTACCTTGCTTGGAACAGCAAGGGTTCGGTAAAATTCAAAATTATCAAGTAAAAAAAACTTGCCTCCTGGCCAATGTAGTATAATTGAGTGGAGCACTGGAAAATCAAATATAGTGTAGCCGTTTGAAAATGTTAGCCGAGCGTTTTTCACAAAAATACGCCCCGTTCGGATGAGACGTAAATTGGGGTTTCGGTGTGTGTTGTGTGTGTGTGTGTGTGTGTTATCACGCAAATTGAAGATCCCTACCTTGCTTGAAACAGCAAGGATTCGACAAAGTTCAAAATTTTCAGGTAAAAAACTCGCTTCCTGGCCAATGTAGTACCTACAGGTAAAGCATTGGAAAATCAAATGTAATGGAACCAAGATAAAGCGGCTCCGTGAGTTAGTTGGTATACGTGTGACTGCTAAGCCCAAGGTATCAGGTTCGAATCCCAACACGGTCCGCTTGAAAAATGTTAGGCGAGCATTTTTCATTATAATACGCCCTGGTCCGGATGAGAGGTACAATAGACGTCCCGTGTGAGTGTTGTCATGCAAGTTATTTATAGATATTACTGCAGACTCGCACGAAATGTTAGAAACGATTTGTAATTGGAAATTAAGGTCGGACGAGACGTAAAATGTGGGTTCCGTGTGTGTGCGTGTGTGTGTGTGTGTGTGTTATCATGCAAGTTGAAGATCCCTACCTTGCTTGAAACAGCAAGGGTTCGGCAAAATTCAAAATTTTCCAGGTAAAGAACTTGCTTCCTGACCAATGTCGTACCTTCAGGTAAAGCATTGGAAAATCAAATGTAATGTAGCTAAAACATCTTCTGCTAGTCGCTTCTACACAAAGATCACCGCAGGCTTCTTCTGGTAGATCAGGTTTTTGTGAGGTACGTTTCTTTTGTTTGGCCCAGATTCTTGTTTGTGTTGAACATACACTTTTAGAGCACCGATACCTGTGGGGGTTAGATACGAAATAGGAAAGGGATTTCACAAGTACATTTTCTGTAATTAATGCGCAGTCGTCTTTAAACATCAGTATCATACGGTATATGACGGTAAAGTTCCATTTAAAAAGCACCCCTCGCATGAACTCGTCATTGTTCCCAGCATACAACATTTCTGATTGATTAAGCGCAAACCCACACATTCCATTAGCCTGAAAAAAATGCGTGCTTAAACAAATACATTAATAAGTTACAGGTTCTTGTTTTCAGTTTGCATGAACCCAGAAACTGCAAACTTAACAAGTATTAACCTATTTAAATTAATGATGGGAAAAGATATCCCTCTTTGGAATATAAATTTCCCTATTCTTAATATTAAAACAAAAACTTTGTGCACTATAAAGCGTAAACATCGCATCAAAGCTTAAAAAAAAGGTAAAAAAAAATCTCTGTATGAGACCTCACACGTACGGTAAACTTAAATTAAATGTCTGTAGGCGCCACCAAGTTTTTAAACCATAGCAATACTTGCGATACCAGGAAGAAAAAAATAAGTAGCTACCCAATATTCAGGCTACATTATCTAAACGCGCAAAGATCTTATTTGCCGCAGTACCAACCACACAAAACAGTCGGGAGTATTAGACACAAACACTTAAAACTAACGCTTAAATTGAATATAAAACTAGATCCAGAATTGAAATTTTTCGTTACATATTAATGCATACAAATTTTCCTTTATATCTTTAAGATATTCATTTAAACTAAACAAATTTCGTATTAGGTTTTAGCAAGATAAGAACGGAATTCGTTTTAGCAGTAAAAACGTTAAGTTAGCAAATTAGCCAGTACTGCTTTATTAACGATACATAATTTCTTAAACCTGTCCTATCAAGTACAAAATAACTAAATAAAAAAAAAACAATAAATCCTACCATTGGTCATAAATACCAAAGGTTCAGAACATCAAATAGATAAAGTAATTTTTCAAAAGAATTTTCCAAAGATAAAGATGTATGTAATTTGTATGCTTTAAAGTAGCGGTAAGATAAAGTAACAACTTAAAGATAATTCTAGAAACAAAAGATAAATACCTAACCATTATGGTTTAGAATATTATTTAGATAAGATAAAATCTCGAAAACTGTTTCAACAAGAAATATGCGCATCAATCCATTGTCGGTACAAAACGTTAATTAAATAAGGTAAAATCCCTGAGATTTTTTACAGGAAAAGATAACTAACAACCATTTATGGCCATATATTAATCAGATAAGATAAGATAAGATAAGATAACAATAATTTCGATTTAGAGTAATTTTATATAATTTGTTAAAATTCCATTTGAAATTCTGTTTAAAATAAAATTTGTTACAAGAGTTTTTGGAAGAAGTCTTTTTAAAAAAGCAGCTCCCAAGGTTTAAAACGTAACTTGCGCGGCTGCCTATTAATGATTTGATAACGGTATTTTAAATTTCGGAATTAATCAATTAATTTGCGGTGTTAATAATATGAGGCGTCGCTGTGGATCAATGTAGTAAGCGTAAGACTACGGATCCCAAGGTCCTGGATTCAAATCCCGATACGGCCGACTGCTTGAAAAATGGCAGGTGAGCATTTTTCACAAAAATTACGCCCTCGTTAGGATGAGAGGTTAAATGGAAGTCCCGTGTGTGAGTGTGTCACGCACGTTAAAGATCCCTACCTTGCCTGGAACGGCAAGGCCTTAGCAAAATTCTAAATTTCCAGGCAACAAAAAACTCGCCTCCTGGCCAATGTAGTACCTTCGGGTGGAGCATTGGAAATGTAAATGAACGGTGCTAATAATATGACGACACACGTATTTAATGAATGTTTTAAAAGACGATGTACTGAAGTGCATCATTCACATCTGCTAATATTATAACGAACGTTTTTATAAAGCGGATGCGTTCTTTAATTTAAATTGATTATTTTGTTATTTAACCTTAATTGTCCATTATGAATAAGTATTATACTAAAACTAAAAGAATCGATAAAGTTATTTATTATTCACTCGTGTATTATAAGAATAAAATATTAAAATGAAAACTGAAGGACATTCTAAATTTTTTCAGCGCGAGCAGATGTTCTTTGAAATAGCGGATGCCGACAATTGAACTATTCATATATTATGGATTTGAATTTGATATAAATAAGGCACACATTTCACACTGTTACCGTAGAACGCATGGGTCAGGCAGAAACCGAAAGGGAAGTAAAGTAAGAACACACATGAATCACGATAACGTATAAAAAGATAAAAACTAGAAATGCCATGCTAACTACAAGGACGAAGAGGAGGTGGGGCATCCAAAGACAAAGAAAGGACATGTCCATTGAATTTTTTCTTACAATAAACAAAATAATATTCTATTTAAAAAAGTTATATTCTACTGACCATTTTGAATAATTTATATACAAAGTGCGCATTTCGTGTTGCAACATGCAAAACTGATCAGCAGTAAATAAAATAATGCTTATACTTTTTTTATAAACAAGCGTTTTAAGTTAAATATTCAATTTAAAAGTATAAAAAAACTAAAGAAGCTAATCTCGTAACGGGTTTTGTAAACTTGCACTGTCCGTCGGAGTACTGTGGCTTACATTTATTTGTGGTTTATTTGTTATGCACAAACATCAAATGTTGATAAACAATATTCTCTTGATATGCACAAAAATATTGTAACATACCTCCATGTGTCAAAATACTTATCTTTCACCTAACTCAGATGATGTGAAACATCTAAACATTCTTGATCTTGCTCAATGATGAATCATCACAACCGTAGTAAGACTCGTTAATGTTGCAAACAAAGCTAAAAGAATTCTTTTTAGTTATTAATAACCACATAAGAAACCTACCAAGCACAGAAAATGTAAATTTTTCGAATTATATATATGTAGATTTTCTGAGTATTGGTCATCAATAATATTCAACTATTTTTGTATGACGCGTTTCGATTTATTACAACCATTATCAAAATATCTAAAATACATAAAATTAATTACAATATATAAAACGTTATTTGGTATAAATACAGTATAAAATAATAACATTATAGTTTATACCTGTTCAAATTTTGAATAGCAGAATTTACATATTAAAAACATGAAAACATCAATGGATATTGTGTCAATTGCTAAAATATGCGTGTTAACTGTGGGACTGTTTGAAACAAAGTGTAGGCGAAACCCCACTTTTATAAACGATATGTCGACGACTGTATCATGTGTCTACCAAAAAACCAAATTGCAAACACTTTACAATTATTTAATTCATTCCATAGTAAATTACAGTTCACTATCGAAAAAGAAGTAAACCATAGTATTTCATTTTTAAATATAAAAATTATATATAATAAAACAGGACAAATTTTTACAAATTGGTTTACAAAAAATATCTGGTCTAGTAGATATTTAAATTTTAATTCAATCGTTCCTATACAATATAAAATTAACGTCATCAATAATCTGGTAGACAATGAGGTACAATTGTCTCACTCAAAATTTAGACCCGACAATTTTGAGAAAAGTAAAACAAGTATTACAACAAAATAATTATCCTAAAACTTTCTATGACCCTATTATAAAACAAAAAATCCATAAAATATATAATAACAACAACGAAAATAAAAACAATGACAGTAATAATGTTTATATAAGTTTAGAATACATACCAAAACTTTCTCATAAAATTCAACAATGTTTAAAAAGTTATGATATTAAAGTGGGACATAAACCAAATAACTATACAAATAAATTCTTTAATAAATTGAAACCAAAAATTCTTGATAAAAATAAAACACACACTATATATAAAATAAATTGTAAAGAATGCCCTAGCACCTACATAGGAAGCACAAAACAATACATAAACAAAAGAATTTCTGAAAATAAATACTCTATAAAACCCAATAACAGATGTACCGCTTTAGCCAACCACGCACTAAACAATCTACATAATTTTAATTTTGATAATATTAGCATTTTAGGTACCGAAAAACATGAAATAAAAAGAAACATATTGTAACATGTCATTTTGCCTATGGTAAATGCCACGTTTCAGCTTGATTTATCTCTCCCTTTAAACCTCAGATTTTACTTTAAAAAGTCCATTAAACCTTAATATACACTTTTACTTTTAATAGATTTATTATAATCTCAGAATATATAAAGGTTATAGTACTTCATAAAGTACCGTGTTTGTTTTCTAATATTCATTCTTGTTTGTAAAGTTGCCTACAATCCAGTATTCTTAGTATTTATTTTCACACTTCTACTTTGCAAAAGAGCTCTGTAGTTTTCTTTCCTTAGAATTCCAAATACCCCGCTCTGATATTTGAGACAGTTGGTTGCCTGTCAAAACTTTCTTGTCTTGATTTTGTGCACAACAGGTCATTTTGAATTCCTGTTGAGAGGAATTGACCATGAGGTCGTATTAAGTATGTATTCTTTTGTTAAATAATAAATGTGTAGTCATTTAAATATTATTACAGATATCTTGCCTAGCGTTTCCTTTCCTTCATAAATTACAAATCCCACCGGATTACTTTTCCGATGGTAAGAATTTAATAGATTTATTTTAAATTCCTTTCACTTGGTTTTGCGTGTTAACTAATTCACGTATTATATTTTAGGGTCGTTCTCTACCCCCATATCTTCGTACTATTTATCTTACGTTCCGTAAAGATGCAGACTTGTTTTGCTGTCGCTTTACTATAAGATGAAAATGCCGTAGTATTTTAAATTACGCTACCTCAACATACAATTTTAGTTTTGTTTATTATTTTCTTAAAATTTGGTTTAATATGGATCTATGAAGTTAAACACGGAATGTTTTTCAACTTGTTTGAATGCTAGCGAATTCTACCTCATCACTTGTTTTTGATGTTACCTGGGACTCCTGCAGTTTCTACACATTTGATTTGGATTTCTACAGATGTTCCGTTCAAAGAATTTCAGGGTAACAAAATATGTTATTCAATGCACATGTCAGGTATGACAAATTAAAGTATTATTTATCTACTCAAAATTAAATGAACTGATTTATGCAATATTAAATTTTCTCTTTATTTTACACTTGTAAAACATATTAATCTTACAGATAATTTATCTAGTATTTACAAATAGTAATTCTTATTATACATAGTCTTACTGAACGCATACTGTCCAAATGTAAGCCACATGTTTCATGAAACTTATGGTAGTCAAGTACATTTATTAATTATTTATCAATTAGCTCTAACGGAAATTGATAGTATGTCAACATTAATAAAGTTGTGTAAGAAATTGGAAGAAGCTTATGCATCCAAGCATAAATTAGTACAAAGTCCAGTGAAATATGTTCCGAAAGCGTTAGGAAATTCAAAATTTCAAGTTGAAAATAAGTGGTCAGCTCCCGTTAAAAACTTTTCAGCGCGAACTGGTCGCAGTTTTTATAATCAATCATTTCCCCCTCAAATACAATCTCTTGGTAATAATAATAATCTTTCTAGTAGAGTCCCTGTAAATAAATATAAAATAAATAAACTTACATGTTGGAATTGTTTGGAAGAAGGTCATACATTTTGGAGGTGTAAGATTCCTCGTAAAATATTTTGTTATAGCTGCGGATATAGTGGAGTTAAGTCAATAACTTGTCCGTCGTGTTCAAAAAACGAGTAGGTAGGCAGATGCAGAGTGGCCGGCATCATGCTTTTATGCAAAAGGCTACGGTTATGTTGTGTGAACAGGAAAATTTTTTTGATAAAGATGATTGGTCAAGATGGCTAGGCATCGTTAAAGATTTTTGTCAAGAGAACGTCAAGCCAAAAGCTGACGCGTTATTTTTAAGGAAACCTCAGGACAATCGTCCGTACATTATGGTAAAATTGTTAGATAGAGACGTCACAGGTTTGTTTGACTCTGGTTGTACTACCGTGGTTGGTTCATTAGCATTTTCTGTTCTTGAAGAATTAAATTTAAAAGTTTTTAAAACTGAAAAGAGAAAAGTTTCCACTGCGGATGGTGCTCTTCAAGAAGTTATTGGTTCAGTTGATTTACCTATTAGAATTGGAAGACAATATCGTATTGTTAACGCTTTGGTTGTACCATCTCTTCCTCACACATTTATTTTTGGTAGCGATTTCGCAAAATCCTTCGGTTTAATAGCAGATTTCAAAAACAATACATGGCATATTCAAGATTATGATAATAATAGTATTTCGTATATAGGTCATTCGTCAGTACCCTTAAGTTGTAGTAATCAGTTACTTAGTTTAGATGATTTGTTGGAAACGCAGCAAGTAAAAGCACGAATAGCAATAGAATCCTTCAATGAAATTAGTAGTGAAGAGAGACTAGGGCGTACCGATAAAATTGTTTAAGATCTTGATACTGGTGATGCAAAACCATTTCGTAAAAAACCATACGTTATGTCCCCCTTTATGAGCAAGATGTTAGATAAAGAGTTAGATGAGATGTTGAAATTAGGAGTAGTGGAAGAATGTCAGAGTCCATGGTCATCCCCTGTACTGTTAGTTAAAAAACAAGACAGCGAGTACAGATTTTGTTTTGACGGAAGAGCGCTCAATGATATTACTAAACATGATAGCTACCCATTGCCAAATATCGATAGGATTATTAATTTACTTAGAGGTGCAAATTATATTTCTAGTCTAGACCTTAGAAAGAGTTTTTGGCAAATCCCACTTTCCGAAACATCTAAGGATAAAACAGCGTTTAGTGTTATTTCAAGAGGACAATATAGGTTTGTCACCATGCCATTCGGATTAAAGAATGCTGCTCAGACGCAACAGCGTTTGGTTGATTCAATTTTTGGACCGAAGTTTGAACCACATGTTTTTTGTTATTTAGATGACATTATTTTGTGTTCAGCATCTTTTGAGGAACATTTGAAGTTATTAGAAACGGTGAAGGAACGTCTTAAGGAAGCAAACCTTACGATTAATTTGAAAAAGTGTGAATTCTTTAAGAAATCGTTGAAATTTCTTGGTTATATTGTTGGATCGAATTCCCTTCGTACAGATCCCGAAAAGGTTTCTGCTATGGTAAATTTCCCCAGACCTAAGACCACTACTGAGGTCAAACGTTTTTTAGGAATGTGTAGTTGGTATCGTCGTTTTATAAAAAACTTTTCATCTTTAGTGTCACCGATTAGTGATTTAGTAAAAGGAAGAAAAAAGGGTCAATCTATTGTTTGGACGTCCGAGGCTGAGGACTCATTTGTACAGATCAAACAGGTTTTAGTTTCCGCTCCATTGTTATCACAACCGGACTATTCAGTTCCATTTATTGTCGAATGCGACGCCAGTGATACAGAACTCGGAGCAGTTATAGTACAAAAAATCGATGATGTAGAGCACGTTATTTCTTATGCCAGTAAATCACTTACCCGAACTGAGCGAAATTATTCAGTCACGGAGAAAGAATGTCTTGCTGTAATTTTCGCTATAGAAAAATTTCGACCTTGGGTAGAAGGTACCCGTTTCACTGTTATCACAGATCACTTTTCGTTGTTATGGCTTAATAATATACAAAACCCAACCGGTAAATTAGCTAGATGGGCTGTCCGTTTACGACAGCATACTTTTGAGTTAGTTCATCGAAAAGGAAAGTTTAATGTAGTTCCAGATTGTCTTAGTCGTGCAGTTCCAGTCGTAAATCATGTGGATAATTCAGTTGAGATCAAGTTAGATAATGTGGATCCCTGGTATGTGTCTCTTCGAGAAAAAATTTTATCTTCACCTGATGATTACCCACAATGGAAGGTGGAAGATAATCATGTATTTAAATTTCTTTCTTCAAATTTACCACTCTCATCGAATGTAAGGGAATGGAAATATTTGGTTCCTAGATCACAGAAGGAAGAGGTTATTCGGATAAATCATGACCCTTCAGTGGCCGGACATTTTGGTTTTTTTAAAACATTGGCACGCATACAAGAGAATTTTTATTGGCCAAAAATGCGTATTGATGTGTTGAAATTTTGTAAAAATTGTTTAACGTGTGGTGCACAGAAGGCATCGAATAGAGGACCCCTTGGTTTAATGGGAAAAGAGAAAGAAGTGAAGTTCCCCTTTCAGATTATTGCTATAGACCTCATGGGCCCATTTCCACGGTCCAAGGTTGGACACAAATGGTTATTAGTTATTGGTGATTGGTTCTCAAAATTTACGTTAATATTTCCGTTACGTAGTGCAAAAGCGCATTTAATAGAACGTGTATTAGAGGAAAAAGTTTTTTTAGTTTATGGTGTCCCCAAATTCATTGTTTGTGATAATGGCTCACAATTTAGTGGAAGAAATTTCAAGGCAGTATGTAAAAAATATGACGTTCAAAAAATTTGGTTTAATGCAGTTTACTCTCTCCAATGTAATTTTGTGGAAAGGATAAATCGAACAGTCGGAACAGCTATACGTTCGTATATTAAAGAACATGATACTTGGGACATAGAGTTATCCCAAATTCAGTATGCGATTAATTCTGCAAAACATCATGCCACTGGTTATTCACCAAATTTCTTAGTTTTTGGTAGACATGTTCCCGTGTCTGGAAGATTTTATGGTCTTGATGTGGAACCCTCAGTTGATATAGATATTATTTCTGGTGATAGACCTTCGTATGTGTTAGATCATCAAGGACTATTTGATATTTTTATAGACGTACAGAAAAGGTTACATTTAGCTTACATGCAGTCTAGTAATTCATATAATTTAAGGAGACGTAACATTTCTTTCGAAGTAGGTGACAAAGTTTGGAGGTCAAATAAAGTTCTTTCGAAAGCAAGTGATAAGTTTACTGCTAAGCTTGCGCCAAAATACGTTTTGTGTATCGTTAGAAAGAAGATTTCTAATTTGATTTATGAATTGAATAATGTAAATGGTTCAAAAGCAGGCAGATGGCATGTTAAGGACTTAAAACCTTATTCAGAGTTCAGTAATGATATTGAGAAAGGTTATGTTTCTGAACACTAATTAATATTGTTGATATGTTTATTGGTTGATAGTAGGAATTATTTCTGTCTTATCTTTTTAGTAAAGAATTTATTTATTGTATTGGAATACTGTTTGGTAATCTAAAAATTTAGATGTTGGATATGAAGTAAAAAGGATAAAGAAATTTTGTAGTGCAGTAAGGTTAATATTAGTCTGCGCTGATATTGTTAGTTGCAAATTATTTGTTTGAGTTGGGATGTTATAAGTTGCATGTTTCCATAGGTCAAATGTTTCCATAGGTCAAATGTCAGTAAGGAATGTTTATTTATACTTTTGGTGATGAATTTTGGTAAAGTTGTATATATTTAGTCATTATTTTCTTTTGGATTTATGTCTGTACGGTCATATTAATCTATGGTGAATTAGGTATAAGCTCATTCACTTGTTTCATTTAATTCGTTTAGTTTGGTTAATGAGTTGATTATAGTGTTTGAAGGTAATTTTGTAGTCGAGAGGACAACCGAGATTATGGTAGTTCTTGAAATTATATTGGGAATCAAGTAGCTTGAATTCAAGTTAGATATTGGTAGGAGGCCAATATTGTTAGTGACTAAAATAGTTATGTTGTTATGAATATTGTGTGAGCTGACAATGTTCTATTTTGTTCATTCATGCGTGAGTGAAAGTTTTTGAGGAGTAAGACGTGGTGTCGTTTTACTTGTCTCTTCATGGGTAGAGATATTTCTACATTTTTGTTAGCATATACATGCGGTAGACTGTTAAACATTCATGATTTCAAGACATGTTTGTTATTTTGGAAATATGTTTGTTATGGATCCCAATGGTAGTGGGTGTCCTTTTTTTTTCTTTTGTAAGTATGTAAATTATAGTTAGTAAAGAAAGAGTATGTTTGTCATGATAAGTTAAGTCTTTTTTGGTGAAATATAATACAGCAGTATTCTATGTTTTGTTTCTTAAGTTTCGAGTGTAAAATGAGTGATAAAATAAACCCGAATATGTGTTAAATAGGAATGAAACCTTACCGATTACGACTTCCCGAATTTGTCCCCTTGTGGCGTATAGTACGCGTAGTTACTGGTCACTCATTTTCAAGTACGCAGTATCTTAAGTGATTCAGAAGTTATTTTGTTTCGGTATGTAAAAACTAATAATAAGTTGTAAATATTAGTAATAAATTCATAAAAAAAAAAAAATTCTTCGCATTTATTCCAGAATATTTTCTCAAATTTTTTCTCTTAGAAAGAGGCAGTGTAGCAATTTTATTTTCTACCTAGATGTGTTCATATAATTATTCTCTTTATTTAATAATAAACAATATAATGCATAATAATGTTATTCAGTCCACTAATTAAATATTACCTATTGCCCAATAAAGTATTAGCATTCAATTAAAATTTAATTTCCACGGTGACAAAATAAAAGTTTCCATTTAGTATCATTCCTAGAGCTCCATCTATTTAAGAAATTGTGAAGTGATTGTGTTGCCGGGCAGCAACTCGCTTGACCCCGACACTTCCAATACAGCTGTGGTGAAAGCAGGTCGAATTGTTCCTAGAAACAATGGTTTTTTGCTGTTTTTCGTGTTGGAAGCACGTGCGGATTAAGTTCTGTTAGGAGAATGTCATCTCCGAGAGGCATTTTTGATTGTCCATTTGTTGGAACAGCCCGTAGATGACGTGAAATTTTTGGTCGAAGGGCCGTTGGTAACAGTAAGTAAAATTTGATCCTGTAACCATATTAAATAAAAATTTTCAATGCAACTTTATTTATGTATAATACGAAATTTTACATAAAGTATTCAATCTAAATTACATGCAACTTTATTTATGTATAATATGAAATTATACATATAGTATTCAAGTTAAATTATCATGCATCATTTGATAATTTTTGTGGTTTAATTTACATATAAAGCAACTTTAAATTAACATGCAGATTGGTAATCAGGAGACTGGTTTACGTTATTTTTGATTAAAAGCAAGAAGAAAATATAGGTTTTTACGCTTTGTTCATAGTGTGGACCTGGCGAAATTTAATTACTCAAAATGGATGCCGAGTAATGTGGAGTTTCAGTATGCAGTTAAATTATTTGTTCTAAATTGAAGATTTCCTTATTTCAATGCTGACGTAAGCTTCCAAGCAGGTATTTTTCAGACAGACGGAGTTCTGGTATGTAGAAAATTGTTTTCGTATGTTAGCCGAACTATGGACATAGTAATTAGATAATTTTTTGTTTAATCAAGTTATTTAAACTTCAAAATAGGTCAAGGACAGACCACAAATATGTTTTTCAATATTAAGCAATAGGAATTTGTAACTTTTACATTTCTAATTCTTTTATTAATTCAATGAAGCTACGGTAGGTGTCATTACGTGTTATAGAAAGTAAATTCTTCTATCTATGAGAACTTAGAAATTAAACTTCTATGTTTGCTATTTCATTAATAACTATTTGGAATTATGCATTGTAAGGTTTAAGGTAGATCTACCCAAAACTAACATTTTTATTATCAATAAGTAACAGTTTAGAAAGCAACTTTATGCTTTATCAATTTGTTAATAAAACCACATTTAATTTGATTGGTACTGATTTTATCCAGTGCCTTTGTAAATAATTTTCACAAATTAAATTAATCACAATATAAGTAAAGAAGGATAATTTGTAAAAAAAAGCACATAATTGAATACTAGAGGAATAGATTTTTATTTTTGAACAAGACTATTCTTTTTAATTAGGATGAATGAAAGTTGATTCCATTTGAATTTAAAATTTTTGAGTATAAATGCACAAACAGTGCTATTCTTTGTTTAATCTGTTCACAGGTGTAGCAGTGAGTTACTAAGGTCAAGGTCGAGCCATAAGGTAAGAAACTTCAGGGATTATGTTGTCTTTAATAAACTGTTTAGCGGTTATAGAATAAAGGTTTCCGCATTAGCCTTGTACAAGAGACTTGAGTAAGGTCTTCTCTGTATAGAAAAATACGGTGGCGCCTTATTCTTTATATTTTTGGTCGCAATTCAACCCAGAGCATATAGTTCGACTAGCCGCTTTGCCTTTGAGATTTCCACAACTTTGAGCCATTTTCCATCAGAACTTGCCGTGGGCTCTATTCGCTTATTGGAAATTCTCGTTAAGAAAAATCTCATAATTAGTGAAAGGCTATAACCTCTAATGTACTCTGTAAATCCACAGTAATATATATATATATATATATATATATATATATATATTACTCAAATTTAGACCAGGGTAGAAAATTAATTAATTTTATCAAATAATTTTAATCACCGTGTATAAGGAAGCTTTGGGAAAAAGTACGCGTAATTAAATGCCTAGTGTAAAGATTTAAATCATTCAATTAGAATGTAGGGTTTGTATAGAATTTTATTAGATAATACGCGTTATTAAAACCGTGGAGCAAAAAAATGTATTTGTTTCATTAAAAATAAGGGATTTAAATCATTCACTAGACGCTTTCTATAAAAAGAAGCAGAATTAAAATGCTCAACTTGTATGTTATTTTATTTGTTCCAAGTATAAAGAAACAAATAGAAATTACGTGCGAAATTTATATTAATTAATTCAAGTTTTAAGTAACGGGTATTAAACAAAGTGTACAAATAATAATTAATATTTAATTTGTATTCACTAAAAATTAAAGGGTACAAGTCAATGCCATTCATCATTATTTTAATTGGAGTTAATCAAACGATTATTAAGGTATTATATGCATAAAAGCTTTTAAAAACCCAATAATACCAAATATGAGACGCGTTGCTAGCATACAAATATATCTAGAAGGTTAAAATGTTACGATTGATCACCTGCGTATTTTTAAAAGTCAATTTCTGTTTAATTTGTTTGGATAAACATGAAAATTCTGCGTATATTGCAAACGGTCGGATAAACCGTAGCTTATATTAACATAGGAATCCACGTGGACTGAAATAACCGATAGTAAAGAATATCGATTTGCACCACTAAGGCCAGGTTAGAAAAAGACGGATAAAATGAGCAAGGCAGAGACACGGATAATAAAAGGCGTGATTTGAGCAACGTCACTGGATTTACAATTGGGTGAAATAAGTTGCAGATATGAGAGGTAAAAACACAACAATTTCTATACAAAATTAATTAGTTGTTCTCGGACGTGTTTGCGAGCCGTGTGAACATTCTTAGATTTTCAACTTGGACGTGTGCAAATTTTGTAGAACCGCGTGCCGGACGGTCGAAAGAGAACAGAGAATGCAAAATTCTAAAAATTGGCCGTTGCGGGACAAAACCGACGTGCAGGCGAGCTATTATATAAACCCGTGATTATAAGTGTTTCGCTCTCTTATATTTTTTGATTATTGAATACGTTAAAACAGTTTGCTCTTTAATTTTTTTGAAATGATACCATACTTCAAGCAGAATACGTGCTACGATACAAGTTATTATGCATTAGTGCACTTAGAAAAGAAGATACAAGGTAATAAAGTCTAGTTATATTTGCGAGTATTACTGTACCAATTATCCAAATTTGTAACGATAAATGAATAAACAAAAGTAGGCAGTTTTGGGTATAGCGGGAAAGAAGTATGAATTTCAGTGCTATTTTTCGGGAGTGAGTAATCAAATGTTATTAGTAAACGTGATTGGATCTACAAACAAGATTTAGATATACATAGATGCGTTACTGAGAAGCCCTGAAACTTTTTAAACGAATGGTGTTGTAGATGAATTTTAAAAGGCGACCAGGAATCTGAGGACGTAAACATAACCCAGTTGGAATGGTGAAATTAGCAAGGACGATGTACATTGAAGCCACGAGTGCAGTAACCTTCAGGTAAATTATACAATTTTGTTCGAACTTTGATGTTTTGGTGTGTGTTGGATATCTTTATAATTTGTTTGATAAAAAAATGGACAGTGGTAAATTTGTATAAACAACAAATTTTGAATTTTAAGGTAAAATTTTCTTGTTTAAGTAGAAAGGAGTATTTAGCAGTTTATGTTTTGATTATGATGAAAATTTGAGTCTGTCTTTGAGCTCAATTAGACTAACCTGTTTAATTAACGTAAAGGGTGGAAGATGCTCCCTTTATTCAGACTTAGGTCTGCACATATTGTAACTTAATTAGTATGCATCCTACCAGGACTTTAATTCTGGATGCAAATTAAAAATGATGACAAATTTAAACTTGAAATTTTATGATACTGAAATTTATGCTGAAATTTAATTTTGAAATTTTAATGTATTATGAATATTGATGTAAATAGAGTTAACGTTGATGTTTGTGGTAGGAATGTGTTTGTTTTTTTTTATGAATGAGGATGAAAGTTTTAACTAGGTGAGCAGCCGAGGCGGAAAGAGTAAAAAGGCGACTATCTGAAGAGATTCAACAGGGCGAGAATCACAGCAAATCTTGGTGCCCAGTTCGAGAGGCTCGAATATTTTTTTTTACTCTGGTGAGGCTTTTTGTAGGTTTCACAGCAACTATGACGCCCAATCTGTGGGGCTCGAATGTTTTGTAGAGAGGACCATTCACCTGTTGACGAGGTTTCACAGCAATATATATATATATATATATATATATATTGTTGTGGACTCGGATTTAGTTGAGTCGCACGCTTGGGAGCCATAAAAGTGCAGTGGATCCTCTCTGGATTACTTTCGAGTCCCACGCTTGGGAGCCATAAAAGTTGCTGTGAATAAGCTCTTAAATCGAGCTCCAGCGTTGGGCTGTCATAAAATTGCAGTGGATTTCGAGATTATGCCCCTGCCAAAATTACATAAATATTTTGCCTAAAAAAAATAAATATTTCAATATCTCTGGAACGCCCCCTTATTTCAACATACCACGGCTAGTTCTAAAATCTGATTCTTCAGCGATACTAACCATCCTAAGTTTACTCTTTCTCACTTATACTACCAAATAAAATTATCACTCAAATAATTCAACGAAACATACAACCTTTTATTCATACAAATCAAAATTTTACGTCACCAGTTCAATATTTATAAATTCGGATATACAGCTTCATAAAATACTACAATCTCAATCATTACATCCTTTTAAATTTCATGACTTTAATTTAATTCAACAGTTTTTGTTTTATATAAGTAGATGGGCCTATCTTGAAACCCTAAATTGAAATTTACTCCGGTCTATTGTGAGCTCAGTATAAACCCTGTTACTCTAAATGCATAAATAAATCGCATCTTTGTTTTCAACAACCCTAAAGACCGGTTTACACTTTACATGAATTTTTTACGTCATTTATTTACACCTTTAAATAATAAATACAAATTGTCCTTTTCATATACCCTTCAAATTAGCGTTTATGTTCATAAAATACACACCCAATGTGTCAAATCACTCTAGCACAAAATAACAGCATAAAATGTTCAAGCAATAACAATAGAAATTAATTTAGTTACCTGGAATAAGTTTTTTTTTCACCGTCACCTCTGAAGATGTTGTCCAACAAAACCTCCTCGTTGCTTTCCAGAGCAGTTGCTCTCTGCTATAAGTACATCAAATTCATTTCCATTTTCTATCCAATTCACTGCCGACGCCTTCAATATTTCTATCCATATAATTGTCCAGAACAAATTAATCGCTTTCCGTATTTACCAAACACCCAGCATCCTCGTTCCAAAAATTTCTAGGCACGCTTACCTTAGTAACATCCTCCGTTCGTTCTACGCATGTGGCTACAGCACCGTTTACAATATAGCACACACTCGTGCTTTTCACACTTTTCATTAACTTAAGACGGACTGCACTATCACCGATTTATAAAATTTTAAACTTGGATGTTACCGTAGAAGTAAGTCAAGTAAGAGCTAAGCGAAGTAAGAGCTCAGTGAAGTAAGAGAGCCCTACTATGTCTTCTAGTGTATTTATAATGGTACCCTATTTCAATCAAAAAGCTCTCCCCCGCAACCAATTCTGAAAATTTTATATGCAACGAACTTTCTAAAATTCAGAATTCTCATTCCATCGTTGCTTTAGTCCGAAACACTGGTTAACAAAATACAACGGTCGCGATCTTCTTGAAATTTTGTTGGGGTATTTAACTACCCCCTTCATCCTCTTTCAAATCGCCTGATATTTTTGTGGTAGGTACCTATGGGCCTAAGGATTAGTCTGCAATTTACTGCTAGTTGATACAATGCACCATTTAGGAGATATTCATTTTTTATTGTGTTGGGGTATTTAACTACCACCTTCATCCCCTTTCAAATTGCCTGATATTTTTGGAAGGTACCTATGGGCCTAAGGATTATTCTGCAGTTTACCGCTAGTTAGTACAACGCACCGTTTAGGAGATATTCATTTTTTAATGTGTTGGGGTATTTAACTACCCCCTTCATCCCCTTTTAAATTGTTTGATATTTTTGTGGAAGGTACGTATGGGCCTAAGGATTATTCTGCAATTTACCGCTAGTTGATACAACGCACCATTTAGGAGATATTCATTTTTTATTGTGTTGGGGTATTTAACTACCCCTTCAACCCCTTTCAAATGGCCTGATATTTTTGTGGTAGGTACCTATGGGCCCAAGGATTATTCTGCAATTTACCGCTAGTTGATACAACGCACCGTTTAGGAGATATTCATTTTTTATTGTGTTGGGGTATTTAACTACCCCTTTCAAATCGCCTGATGTTTTTGTGGAGGGTACCTATGGGCCTAAGGATTATTCTGCAGTTTACCGCTAGTTGGTACAACGCACCGTTTAGAAGATTTTCATTTTTTATTGTGTTGGGGTGTTTAACTACCCCTTTCATCCCCTTTCAAATTGCCTGATATTTTTGTGGAAGGTACCTATGGGCCTAATGATTATTCTGCAATTTACCGCTAATTGATGCAACGCACTGTTTAGGAGATATTCATTTATTATTGTGTTGGGGAATTTAACTACTCCCTTCATCACCTTTCAAATCGCCTGATATTTTCGTGGAAGGTACCTATGGGCCTAAGGACTATTCTGCAATTTACCGCTAGTTGATACAACGCACCGTTTAGGAGATATTCATTTTTATTGTGTTGGGGTATTTAACTACCCCCTTCATCCCCTTTCAAATTGCCTGATATTTTTGTGGAAGGTACCTATGGGCCTAATGATTAACCTGCATTTTACCGCTAATTGATACAACGCACCGTTTAGGAGATATTAATTTTTTATTGTTGAGGAATTTAATTACCCTCCCTCCTCAACCCCGTTCAAATCGCCTGATATTTTTGTGGAAGGTACCTATGGGCCTAAGGATTATTCTGCAGTTTACCGCTAGTTGATACAACGCACCGTTTAGGAGATATTCATTTTCTATTGTGTTGGGGTATTTAACTACCCCCCTTTCATTCCCTTTTAAATCGCCTGATGTTTTTGTGGAAGGTACCTATGGGCCTAACGATTATTCTGCAATTTACCGCTAGTTGATACAACGCACCGTTCAGGAGATATGCTTTTTTTATTGTGTTGGGGTATTTATCTACCCCCTCCCCCCTAAACCCTTTCAAATCGCCTGATATTTTTGTAGAAGGTACCTATGGGCCTAAGGATTATTCTGCAATTTACCGCTAGTTGATACAACGCACCGTTTAGGAGATATTCATTTTTTGTTGCGTTAGGGTATTTAACTACCCCCTTCATCCTCTTTCAAATCGCCTGATATATTTGTGGAAGGTACCTATGGGCCTAAGGATTATTCTGCAATTTACCGCTAGTTGATACAATGCACCGTTTAGGAGATATTCATTTTTTATTGTGCTGGGGTATTTAACTACCCCCTTCATCCCCTTTCAAATTGCCTGATATTTTTGTGGAAGGTACCTATGGGCCTAATGATTAACCTGCATTTTACCGCTAATTGATACAACGCACCGTTTAGGAGATATTAATTTTTTATTGTTGAGGAATTTAACTACCCTCCCTCTTCAACCCCGTTTAAATCGCCTGATATTTTTGTGGAAGGTACCTATGGGCCTAAAGATTATTCTGCAGTTTACCGCTAGTTGATACAACGCACCGTTTAGGAGATATTCATTTTCTATTGTGTTGGGGTATTTAACTACCCCCTTTTATTCCTTTTTAAATCGCCTGATGTTTTTGTGGAAGGTACCTATGGGCCTAAGGATTATTCTGCAATTTACCGCTAGTTGATACAACGCACCGTTCAGGAGATATGCTTTTTTTATTGTGTTGGGGTATTTATCTACCCCCCCCTATCCCCTTTCAAATCGCCTGATAGTTTTGTAGAAGGTACCTATGGGCCTAAGGATTATTCTGCAATTTACCGCTAGTTGATACAACGCACCGTTTAGGAGATATTCATTTTTATTGCGTTAGGGTATTTAACTACCCCCTTCATCCTCTTTCAAATCGCCTGATATTTTTGTGGAAGGTACCTATGGGCCTAAGGATTATTCTGCAATTTTCCGCTAGTTGATACAACGCACCGTTTAGGAGATATTCATTTTTATTATGCTGGGGTATGTAACTACCCCCTTCATCCCCTTTCAAATCGCCTGATACTTTTGTGGAAGGTACCTATGGGCCTAAGGATTATTCTGCAGTTTACCGCTAGTTGATACAATGCACCGTTTAGGAGATATTCATTTTTTATTGTGTTGGGCTATTAGCTACTCCCCTTTCATTCCATTTCAAATCACCTGATATTTTTGTGGAAGGTACCTATGGACCTAAGGATTATTCTGCAATTTACCTCTAGTTAATACAACGCACCGTTTAGGAGATATTCATTTTTTATTGTGTTGGGGTATTTAACTACCCCCTTCATCCCCTTTCAAATTGTCTGATATTTTTGTGAAAAGTACCTTTGGGCCTAAGGATTATTCTGCAATTTAACGCTAATTGATACAACGCACCGTTTAGGAGATATTCATTTTTTATTGTGCTAGGGTATTTAACTACCCCCCTAACCCCTTTCAAATCGCCTGATATTTTTGTGGAAGGTACCTATGGGCCTAAGGATTATTCTGCAGTTTACCGCTAGTTAATACAACGCACCGCTTAGGAGATATTCATTTTTTATTGTGTTGGGATATTTAACTACACCCCCCCCCTGAACCCCTTTCAAATCGCCTAATATTATTTTGTGGAAGGTACCTATGGGCCTAAGGATTATTCTGCAATTTCCCGCTAGTTGATACAACGCACCGTTCAGGAGATATTCTTTTTTTATTGTGTTGGGGTATTTAACTACCCCCCCTATCCCCTTTCAAATCGCCTGATATTTTTGTAGAAGGTACCTATGGGCCTAAGGATTATTCTGCAATTTACCACTAGTTGATACAACGCACCGTTTAGGAGATATTCATTTTTATTGCGTTAGGGTATTTAACTACCCCCTTCATCCTCTTTCAAATCGCCTGATATATTTGTGGAAGGTACCTATGGGCCTAAGGATTATTCTGCCATTTACCGCTAGTTGATACAATGCACCGTTTAGGAGATATTCATTTTTTATTGTGGGGGTATTTAACTACCCCCTTTCATTCCCTTTCAAATCGCCTGATGTTTTTGTGGAAGGTACCTATGGGCCTAAGGATTATTCTGCAGTTTACCGCTAGTTGATACAACGCACCGTTTAGGAGATATTCATTTTTTTTTTGTGTTGGGGAATATAACTACCCCCCTTCATCCCATTTCAAATCGCCTGATATTTTTGTGGAACGTACCTATGTGCCTAAGGATTATTCTACAATTTACCGCTAGTTAATACAACGCACCGTATGGGAGATATTCATTTTTTATTGTGTTGGGGTATTTAACTACCCCCTTCATCCCTTTTCAAATCGCCTGATATTTTTGTGGAAGGTACCTATGGGCCTAAGGATTATTCTGCAATTTTCCGCTAGTTGATACAACGCACCGTTTAGGAGATATTCATTTTTTATTAAGTTGGGGTATTTAACTACTCCCTTCATCCCCTTTCAAATCGCCTGATATTTTTGTGGTAGGTACCTATAGACCTAAGGATTATTCTGCAATTTACCGCTAGTTGGAACAACGCACCGTTTAGGATATATTCATTTTTTATTGAGTTGGGGTATTAACTACCCCTCTTTCAAATAGCCTGATGTTTTTGTGGAAGGTACCTATGGGCCTAAGGATTATTCTGCAATTTACCGCTAGTTGATACAACGCACCGTTCAGGAGATATTCATTTTTATTGTGTTGGGGTATTTAACTACCCCCTTACCCCTTTCAAATCGCCTGATATTTTTGTAGAAGGTACCTATTGGCCTAAGGATTATTCTGCAATTATCCGCTAGCTGATACAACGCACCGTTTAGGAGATTTTCATTTTTTATTATGTTGGGATTTTTAACTACCCCCTTCATCCCCTTTCAAATCGCCTGATACTTTTGTGTAAGGTACCTATGGGCCTAAGGATTATTCTGCAATTTACCGCTAGTTGATACAAACCGGGAGATATTCATTTTTTATTGTTTGGGGATTTAACCCCCCTTCACCCCTTTTCAAACGCCGATTTTTTGTGGAAGGTACCATGGGCCTAAGGATTATTCTGCAATTTACCGCTAGTTGATACAACCACCGTTTAGGAGATATTCATTTTTATTGTGTTGGGGTATTTAACCCCCTTCATCCCTTTTCAAATCGCCTGATATTTTTTGGAAGGTACCTATGGGCCTAAGGATTATTCTCAATTTACCGCTAGTTGATACAACGCACCGTTTAGGAGATATTCTTTTTATTGTGTTGGGATTTAACTACCCCTTCATTTTTCAAATCGCCTGATTTTTTGGGAAGGTACCTATGGACCTAAGGATTATTCTGCAATTTACCGCTAGTTGATACAACGCACCGTTTAGGAGATATTCATTTTTTATTGTGTTGGGGTATTTAACTACCCCCTTCATCCCCTTTCAAATTGCCTGATATTTTTGTGGAAGGTACCTATGGGCCTAAGGATTATTCTGCATTTACCGCTAGTTGATACAACGCACCGTTTAGGAGATATTCATTTTTTATTGTGTTGGGTATTTAACTACCCCTTCATCCCTTTCAAATGTGATATTTTTGTGGAAGGTACCTATGGGCCTAAGGATTATTCTGCAATTTACCGCTAGTTGATACAACGCACCGTTTAGGAGATATTCATTTTTATTGTGTTGGGGTATTTAACTACACCCTCAACCCTTTCAAATGCCTGATTTTTTGTGGAAGGTACCTATGGGCCTAAGGATTATTCTGCATTTACCGCTAGTTGATACAACGCACCGTTTAGGAGATATTTTTTTTATTGTGTTGGGGAATTTAACTACCCCCCTTCACCCCTTTCAAATGTGATTTTTTGTGGAAGGTACCTATGGGCCTAAGGATTATTCTGCAATTTACCGCTAGTTGATACAACGCACCTTTAGGAGATATTCATTTTTATTGTGTTGGGGTATTTAACTCCCCCTTCAAACCTTTCAAATGCCTGATTTTTTGTGGAAGGTACCTATGGGCCTAAGGATTATTCTGCAATTTACCGCTAGTTGATACAACGCACCGTTTAGGAGATATTCATTTTTATTTGTTGGGGTATTTAACTACCCCTTCCCCTTTCAAATCGCCTGATATTTTGTGGAAGGTACCTATGGGCCAAGGATTATTCTGCAATTTACCGCTAGTTGATACAACGCACCGTTTAGGAGATATTCATTTTTATTGTGTTTATTTAACTACCCCCATCCCTTTCAAATCGCCTGATTTTTTGTGGAAGGTACCTATGGGCCTAAGGATTATTCTGCATTTACCGCTAGTTTACAACGCACCGTTTAGGAGATTTCATTTTTATTGTGTTGGGTATTTAACTACCCCTTCATCCCCTTTCAAATTGCCTGATATTTTTGTGGAAGGTACCTATGGGCCTAAGGATTATTCTGCAATTTACCGCTAATTGATCAACGCACCGTTTAGGAGATATTCATTTTTATTGTGTTGGGATTTAACTACCCTTCATCCCTTTCAAATCGCCTGATATTTTGTGGAAGGTACCTATGGGCCTAAGGATTATTCTGCAATTTACCGCTAGTTGATACAACGCACCGTTTAGGAGATATTCATTTTTATTGTGTTGGGGTATTTAACACCCCTTCACCCTTTCAAATGCCTGAATTTTTGTGGAAGGTACCTATGGGCCTAAGATTATTCTGCAATTTACCGCTAGTTGATACAACGCACCGTTAGGAGATATTTTTTTTATTGTGTTGGGGTATTTAACTACCCCCCCTAAACCCCTTTCAAATCGCCTGATATTTTTGTGAAGGTACCTATGGGCCTAAGGATTATTCTGCAATTTACCGCTAGTTGATACAACGCACCGTTTAGGAGATATTCATTTTTTTGGTTGGGTATTTCACCCCTTCACCCTTTCAAATGCCTGAATTTTGTGGAAGGTACCTATGGGCCTAAGGATTATTCTGCAATTTACCGCTAGTTGATACAACGCACCGTTTAGGAGATATTCATTTTT